>JAKWBJ010000130.1:0-346537 GCA_023159175.1 Wohlfahrtia magnifica
AAGGTTATGGCCACTGTATTTTGGGATGCACACGGAATATTGCTTGCTCATCGATTATCTTGAAAAGGGATCCACAATCACAGGAGAGTATTATTGTGCATTACTGGATCAATTGGTTAATGCAATCAAGGAAAAACGACCACATTTAAACAAGAAAAAAGTGCTCTTTCTTCAAAACAACGCACTGGCTTACACAGCATTAGACACGATGCTAAACCTACGAGAAATCCACTTCGGATTGGTTGATCATCCACCTTATAATCCAGATTTAGCCTCTAGTGACTTTTTCCTGTTTGAAAAAATGGCTCGCGGGAAAAAGATTCATCTCAAACGAAGAAGTGATTACCGAAACTAATGCGTATTTTGAGGAGTTCCCAAAATCGTATTATTCAGATGGTATAAAAAAGTTGGAAAATCGTCTTACTAAGTGTATTGAGCTAAAAGGAGACTATGTTGAGAAATGAATGGTTTTCGAAAAAAGAAATTGTTTTTTTCCTACTTAGGTAGCTTCAATAATAATCCACCCTCCTATAGCGGTTGGTACCAGTCGACATCCTTAATATGATTGTGGGAGATATAGGGAAACTCTATATGGATGGGGAGCTGCACATATTTAAATAGTTGTTACTATTTGAATAGTGTTACCAACACAACTATGAGTCCGATATCTGCTAAATTTTCAAAATTTGAATTAACTGCAACCGACAAGTAGGTTGTAGAGTGTACTAGATCTTCCGAAACTGTCGGTAGTTTGGTATATAGGAGTTAATTCAATCGGTAAAGTTCAAAGATTATTTATTGTTATTATTATATATGTATTTAAGGGAGTTTTTTAAGCATAATCCCACCAAGCTATTAAGCTTGTCTGCAGAAAATAAAATAAATAAAGTTGTGTGGAATGTAAGAAGTCGTTAAATAAAGACTAAGAACTTCGCTGCGTTTTATTTTATTTCTCTAAAAGGTAAGCAGTAACGATGTCATTACTTAACTCTATTTATGTACTTGATTATTATTACAAATGATCGACCATAACCTCAACCGTGAGACCAATTCAAAGATTATTTAGTATTAGGCGACATGAAGATTTAATTCAAATGATTTTTGTGCATATTTTTTTGTAACGGAGAATGAAATATGAATTAATCACGGTTTGAAGTGTACCGCAGTTTACTCTTTTTGTTCAATATGGTTACAGTTTTTTTGTGCAAGCAGTGGGTATTGTTCTTAACAAGTTTCTGAAATGAATAAAACAATTAGATGAGTAAGTTATCAAGAGCTGAGCAGAAAAAATACCTGTTTAATAAAGAACGAAACAGATGTCGAGGTGCAGCCAAGACGATAAGTTTTCTGTTGAACTGTATATCTAAGAAGGCTAAGGAAGGTCATGGCCACAAATTAAGTGCAAATGTTGAACAGATTTAAAAGTGAATTCGGGCAAAAAACTATCTTATGAAGCGAATAAAAATGCTGTTTCATTAAAAAAACTAACAGACGCACAGACACACAGACCTATTTAATGACTTTAAGAAAAGCTTTTAAATTACATTACGATTTAGTCGTTGCTTTTATTTTCTGCTTCCAAAAAAACTGTGTAAAAATTAACGCAAAATTTTAATTAAATAGAAAACACAGTATTTGGGTTTTTGACTGTTAGAGTTATTTATGGAATAACACATCGGGAAAATGGCCTTCACGGCTTTGCACGCACATAGGCACTCGTTTGTCGATATATTCCATGACCATTTTGCATAAATGTGACTGAATTTCGTTGATAAAGCGTTGAATCTTCTCTTTTAATGCACGGTTGGTTGTGGGTTTGTTGACATAGACCTGTGATTTCAAATAACACCATAAAAAGAAATCCAATGGTGTTAAATCACACAATTAAGAGGGCCAATTCTGAACACCGAAACAAGATAGTGCACGACCTGGAAATGTATCATGCAGTAATTCACGAGCTGTATAGCATATGGCACCGTCTTTTTGAAACCACCTACTGGCCACACATATATCATCCAAGTGACAGTCACAGCCTCCAGCCTAAAATCCACATCAAAGGGTGGTCCTCACAACCCCAAAAGCGGCAATTATAGCGATGAACAATGCCATCAAGATAAAAATGTGCTTCAACGCCTAGAATGATTTTGCCCGAAAAATTAGCATCCATTTGTTGATGCTCAATAATCTATTCAACGATAGTCGTCACTGTGCATGGTCATTAGACTTCATTAGTTGCGTTAAATGAATTTTTTAAGCGTTGAGTCACAGATCTTTAGTAGGTATAGGCTGTAGAGATCTTCTTTAAATTTGCAATTTTTGTCCACGACGCCGAATTGAGTCTCTTGGATTGTTACCATCACTCTTACGTACTGCTACGAATATTGACATTTAAATGGCTTGTTTTGGACGTACAGTGTGTTTGGCGTCTCTAATGAATTCAGTCTCCCCGAATTTTTTAATAAATCTTTTCACAGTTGACGAAGTTAAAACGATATTCCGAGCATATTTTCTATGAAATTTTCGAAATGCGGTCGCCAAGCTTTCATTATTTTTAAAATATTTTTGAGTAATGAAGACACGTTGTGACGCTTCGTTTTCGCTAACACTAAACTGTCAGCTGTGGAACTATTTTTTAGGGCTGCTAACACTTTACTTTAAAAATGACGACAAATCCAAATCTTGCGTTAATTTTGGTACACCATTCAGAAAGAAAAAGTTTTAATTAAAACAAAAGCCTATTTTGAAGACCTTAAGAAACCTTATCGTATTGTTTTTAGGGGAGGAACAAATTACAAAAACCTCCGACTAAGTGTTTTGACCTTAAAAGGGACTAAAAAAATTTTGAAATTTTGTAAACTTCTTAAAACGTTTGAGTTCATTTAAAATGCGTTAAATTAAATATAAAGGGTTCGCCATCTAACGTTTTTTTTTAACTACTGCTTATTTCGTAACATGGTAACACTTAGCTCATGTCTGATTTGACAGATAATTAGTTTTATCCTTCCGCTGAACGAATATGGTTGTGTATACGCTTCGCTAAGTGGGCCTGCCATCGACTTATAGAAGATGCCGATTTTGCCAAAAAAATAATCTTTTCAGATGAAGCTCATTTTGATCTTGGCACATTGAAAAGCCGAAACACCCAAGACGAGTCACTGTTTGGTGCGGATTTTGGTTCAGAGGCATAATTGGGCCATTTTTCTTCGAAAATGAGCAAGAAGTGGCGATCGTTACAGTCAGTGGCGATCGTTATCGGGCCATGTTGAACGAATTTTTGTTGACAAAAATTGAAGAGGAGGATATTAGCAACATTTGGTTTCAACAGGACGGAGCCACATGCCACACAGCCGAAGCTACACTCGATGTTTTGCGCCCTGTTTTTGAAGATCGTATTATCAGCCGCAGAGCTGATGTCGTTTGGCCACCTCGAAGCTGCAATTTGACACCTTCGGACTATTATTTGTTGAGTGCCGTCAAAGATAAGTATTACGCCAACAAGCCAGAGACAATTGACGCTTTAAAGGCCAATACTCGTGAAGCCATTGGTGAAATACAGCTGCACACAATCGATAATGTGCTTAAAAATTGGACCAATCGTGTAGGCTACTGCATGGCCAGCCGAGGCAGCCATTCAAATGAAATTATTTTCCATTATTAATCGGAGAGATTCGACTTTCAAATAAAAAAATAAATTTGAGAAAATATTCAGTAGTTTTTTTTTAATGCATTTTCAAAAAAAAAAAAAAAAAAAAATTAATTTGGCGGACCCTTTATAACACGAACTTGGTACTTTATACTTTTGTATACTTTATACAGTACTTTTCACTTTTTTCACTTAAGACACAAATTACTTAAGACTTTCATTAACGCCTTAGTACCTTATTACGACTTTAATCCTGAAATGTTAATTTACAACTAACTGACTGAGCATAATGCGCCGCAGCTTTTATATAAAATTAGTATTAGTTTCGAATGAAACTAAAACCTTCTATTCAGCTACGCTAAATCAATTTTATAATTTCAATACCTTAAAATTCAACTGGTAACACTGTAAAATAGGCAAACGGTAACTTATAAATAACAGGGAGATTAGGCATTGACAGGGTGATCGTAGCCTCGAAACAAACCAATAAAATGGTTTCATAATATGGTTTATAACTTAAATGTGCAAAGGTCAGTGTTTCTATTTTTTTGAGTATTTTTATTTTCGTAACAATATCTTTTATTAAAATTCACAGAAAATTTTTCAAAATACCCACGTGATTATTTCTTACAATTTCCTTAACTAAATTAAAATTTCTAAGTTTAAAAATTACTTTACCGATAACGGATGTCAGTAATTTTTTCAAAAGCGTGGGCTGAGATATTTAAAAAGAATCTAGTCGATTAAGGAACAAAACATAAGAATATACTTCAATAATATATGAAAAATATGCTCAATGACTTTTAAGAGCGAAGAGCTTATATAGAATGAAAAAGGAATTATAAGTTCGTTTTCCTTTGAAATATTACTGGCATTTGATATGTTGATGACAACATTATTCATCATTAAAAAAAAGAATCCTTTTATTAATCAAAAGAAAACTTTATTTAAATAATTTCTATTAGAAAAAAATTGTTTCTAATAATTTTTGCAAAAAATCTTTTTATAGAATATTTATTGAAAAGTATATTTTAAAAAAATTTACACATCCGTTCCGAAGGGGATTATAAATATTTTTTTCTTTTGCATAAAAAATATTTAACAGAGCCAAAGAAGAGTTAAACGCATAAAATGCCATTTAATAAAATTCACACTCTGTCATAATTTCTATGACATTGTTTGTGTGTATTTGTGTGTAGAATATCAAAATTTGATTGCAAACGTTTCATGTTTAAGTGGAGGAGAAAATTGCGTTTTAAATGTGTGTCTCTTAAGTGTATACACGTATTTAGAGACATCTCTACATACACATATAGAGAATATATACATTTTAAGCAAATAGTATACAGTAGATTGATAAGTGTGTATGTGTATGCGTGTGTGTGTGTAGGAGTATCATGGTATTGTTGTCATCATTGTCATCTTTCTTGTGACATAATGCGGAATACCAAACATTAACCAGTTATCATTTATTTTCGCTATAAAGCGTATTTGTGTGTATGTGTGCATAAGGGTAAGTGAGTGTATAAGAGTTGTCAGCGGTGACATGCACACACATACTGAGTCGCAATAACCATAACTTTGATAGCAGCAGCAACAATGTTTTCTTAATGTCTATGTGAGTGTATTTTTTTTACTTTTTTTCGTTTGTGCTTCAAAAATTTAAGCAGCCAAAGAGCTCAAAATATTAATCATTAACCCTTTAAGGAGAGTAAACAGAAAATCTTTTAATAAAATACATTTTTTAAAATAGTTTTTCCTCACTTCACATTCTGAAATCATGGTGGTTCTTAAACCACTCGGTAACCCGATCATTGTACAATTTCTGCCTCTTTTTGCTTCTCCGCTTTTTGTGACTTCTCCCCCCAGCTACGAGACGCTCTGTTTTTGGTCTACAAAAATGCGCTTTTGGCCGAGCTCAACAATTTCTTTGGGCATTTCAATTCGAAACTAAAGGGTGTTTTTTTAGAGGTATGGAACTTTGAAGTGGAATAAAACAAAGATGAAATTTACTTTATTTGAACGATAGTTTTCTGGCATTATAACTTAAATATTGGCATATGACCGCCACGGCTGGGTTGGACGTGGAGCTTCAATTTTCTCAACATTTGTGGCTGTATTTTGGCAATAAAATGGCGATTGTTTTTTTCTTAATTGTCAATTGTTTCGGGATTATCGGTTTAGTCTAGCGACTTCATATACTCCCACAGGAAATAGTCTAGCGGCGTTAAGTCACACGATCTTAGAGTCCAAATCACGGGCCCGAAAACTGAAACTATGCGGTTATCTAACATTTACTTCAATAAATCAATTGTGGCACGAGCTGTGTAACATGCTGATATCACAGCTTCCGCATAACATAGTTGTTCAATTGATGAACGAAAAAGTCAGTGATCATAACTCTATAGCAGTTACCATTGACTGTAACATTCTGACCAATGATTCCACCAGCCCATAAAGCACATCAAACAGTCAGTTTTTCTAAATGTAACGATGTCTCATAATACATTTGATAATGATCATCACTCCAAATATCCATTCAAACAAAAGTAAGCTTTTTACATAGCCATGTAAAAAGTACAGGATATATATTTCGAACAGAACCATGATTTTCAAGATAAATTTGCTCAATTTGGCAGAGTTGTTCAGGCGTCAATCTTTTCATGTTGAAATACCAAACCAAACTAAATCTAAGTCACTCTACAGCTGAGAAAATGGCCGCCAGTGCTTGACTCAAGCGTCAATGCCATGATAGAGATGGTCATGAAAATAATAAAGCTGGGATGGATATGTTTATACGATTCAAACAGATTTTGATTAAATCAAGAAACAAATCTTTATTAAAACTGACGTGCAGACTAGCAGTCAGACTTAGAGAGGAAGCATTTAGGAATTAGCTTAATAATAGATGCGTCCTTACTGATTCACTACGCAAACAGGCGAGATCTTCATGTGCCGCAGTACTAAGATGTAAAAAAACTCTTTACGAGCAGTGCCTGCGTGCTAAAATTCTTACTTTTCCGTGTGAAAAGCTAACTAACTTCAAAAATCATCAGCATTGCAGATTCTATGGATAAGTTTTTCTTTTAGAAATATTTTTCTAAAATGTGAGATTTTTGAAGAGGGTACTTCATACATATTATGATAATTTTGCAATGACTAATTCGATTTCGTTAAGCCATAAATTTAAAAAATTCCAAATTATACCGGCTTTAAGTCATTCTTACGTCATTTTTTAATATAATCCATAGATTTGTAGTTATTGGGAAACAAAAACCTCACAATAAAAAAAAGAAAAAAAAAATTCTAAAAAAAGTTATCCATTGGATCTAAAATTAGGTGACCATAGCGCAACAAAAGAAAACTAAATTAAATATCAAAGGTATTTTTGCGTGTTGCATAGTGTAATCTTATGCAAAAGAATTAAGCATCTACATTTCAAAAGATTCTCGAACTTTAACTGAATGAGTCGGTAAGAAAAAGGCGAAATATGATCAAAGCGTTTCAGTTGAAAAATGTAACGTGCGATGTTGTTATATGCAGCCTTGAGTTTATGTTGCTCATAACTATGAGAATTTAAGAAAATTTCACAGCCATATAGCAGTGAAGGCATCAGATATGTTTCTACCCATAGCATACGAATAGCAAGTGCTGTAGAATCCTTCACAGCTTATAAGTTGCATACACTGTTCTGATAACCATATTAATGTTATTAGACCAAGTAAGTCTATAAGTGAAGATTACTGCCAGATTGGATACAGAAGTCAGAAATTCCACTCGATTTAGAATGAAAGGCACATTTAGATTTTGTGGGATTTATATAAAATCCATTTGCAGTTGCCAATCTATTCACCTCATACAAATCTTCATTATTTAAATTCGTGGCATAGCAACTATATATGCACATCATCAGTATAAGTATGTAGTTTACTCTTTATAGGAATATCAGGAAGGTCATTGATATAAAGGAGGAACGCCTTTCTTGACACTGAGCGTATTTGACTTGATCTTCTTATACCGAACCAATTGAAATCTATTTGTAAGATAAGATGATATAAGACCACTGGCGGAATTAGAAACCATATTGTCATCAAGTTTTGATCGAAGATCTTCAGTAATATCTAAAAGTATAGTAGTGCAAGTTATATTCTACATAAAACCCGATTGCTTTGTAGATATCATCTATTTACGAGCCAATATTTGTTTATTTGGGGCCATTCCCTGAATGCTGGATTTAAATAAAAAAGAAAAGCTAAAACAGTTTTGGTTGATTCTATGACTTTTTGACTATTTTTTTAAATTTAAATTTCCTTGTCGCTTTTCAACGGGTTACACGCTATAATATCGCCATTTCTTTTGTCATTTTTCCTTTCATATATTTTTCTTCCGTTTGAAGTACTTTAATGACTTTATTTGTTCACAAAAATTATAATGTTTGAATGATATTGTGAAAAAGTGGAAAATATTTAGATTCGCAAATATGATGTCTGGCACAGTATCACACAGTGTGTTTTTTATTGACTGCGAAAATATACAAAAATAACCGCAAAATATAAGAAGAAACGAAAAAAAAACTCCACTTCATTGTTGGTTTCCTTGTATATAAAAATTCAATTTTCTTTTCAACTGAAACCATTTTCCCCTTATTTTTCTAAATTTTTCTCCAAAGAAACTTAATAAAAAGGGGTGAACATGTTTCCTTTGCTTTTTTTTTATCAATTTTTTTTTATTTTCAAAACGATAAAAGATAATTGCTGAATTGTCAAGTATCATATGTAGAAAAAAATAATAATAAAAAATTGAGGGTTTTTCGTTTTCTAAAAGGAATTTTCCACACATTTTCAATGAGCATATTTTTACATATCAAATGATACGAGAAATTTTTCCATTATAAACTAAAGGGTCATAGAAATAAATATCAAATAAAAAAGAAGAAGAATTACAAATTCTATGAAATTCATTTGATTATTATTTTTAACGGAAGCAGGAATTTTCAAAGGGTCTGTCTGCTTTTACAGATTTTTTTTTTTTTTAATAAAAATTATTTGTTAAATACCATAATAGTACGTATGTACAGAGAGATTCTATTTGAATGTGGTAAAGGAAGTATTTCTTTATTAATTTTTTTTTATTATTTTTTTTTCGATTTATAATATTTTGTGGTTTATCTTTAGAGAGAAATGACCACAGGAAATTTTGCATTTGCATTACTGACAAAATTTCAAAAAGAAATACCGTTTGTGGTTGGGTTGATAAAGTGATAGCGATTATTGTATAATTTTTTATAAGTAACACTATGCAGTAAATGGAGAAAAGTTTTCTGTCCTTTGGTTAACCACTACAAGTTTTGATGCGCTATGGTCGCCTGACTTAAAAAATCATTAGCATTTCAGATTCTATGGATAAGTTGTTTCTTTTAGAATTTTTTTTTCTAAAATGTGAGAACTTTGAAGAGGACTTTCATACATCTTGTGATAATTTTGAAACGACTCATTTGATTTCGTTAAGCCATATGTTAAAAATTTCCAAATTATACCAGCTTCAAGTCAATCTAATATCATTTTTAAAAAAGGGTCCGCCAAATAATATTTTTTTTAAAATTCTATAAAAAAAAACTCCTGAATATTTTTCAAATTTCTTTTTTCATTTGAAAGTGCAATCTTTCCGGTTAATAATGGAAAATAATTTCATTCAAATGGCTGCCTCGGCTGGCCATGCAGTAGCCTACACCATCGGTCCAATTTTTAAGCACATTATCGATTGTGTGTAGCTGTATTTCACCAATGGCAATATTCGTCCTTTAATGCGTCAATTGTCTCTGGTTTGTTGGCTTAACACTTATCTTTGACGGCACCACACAAATAATAGTCCAACGGTGTCAAATCGCAGCTCCGTGGTGGCCAAACGACATCAGCTCTGCGGCTGATAATGCGATCTTCAAAAACAGGGCGCAAAATATCGAGTGTAGCTTCGGCTGTGTGGCACGTAGCGCCGTCCTGTTGAAACCAAATGTTGCTAATATCCTCCTCTTCAATTTTTGTGAACAAAAATTCGTTCAACATGGCCTGATAACGATCGCCATTGACTGTTACGGCCACTCCTTGCTCATTTTCGAAGAAAAATGGCCCAATTATGCCTCTGGACCAAAATCCGCACCAAACAGTGACTCGTCTTGGGTGTATCGGCTTTTCAATGTATGTGTGCGGGTTTTCTGTGTCCCAAAGGCGACAATTTTGCTTTAAGCTTCATCTGAAAGATGATTTTTTTTGTGGCAAAATCGGCATCGTCTGTAAGTCGATCGCAGGTCCAGATTCCCAGCGTTGTTCAAGCGTATACACAATCATATTCGTTCAGCGGAGGGATAAAACTAATTACCTGTCAAATCAGTCATGAGTTAAGTGTTACCATTTACGAAATAAGCACTTTTTGAAAAAAAACGTTAGTTGGCGGACCCTATATATAACCCATATTTTTGGAGATATTGAAAAAAAAAATCATACAAAAATTGTGATATTTTTTATTTCATAAAAAATAGAAAGTAGCAAATATTTACCAGTTCTACTATTTATTCTTACAGTTGCATAAAATAGAAATAAAATAAACCATAATTCATGAAAATCGATTACTAAATACATATTTTATTCCCAATAAGGTGAAGGTACCTAGTTTTACAAATTTTTTGTTGCAATTGCAATTGTTCTTTTCAAAATTCATTAATGTCATCATACGCTCAGTGGAATTTTCTTCAATTACAGCAAAATTTTTTTTTTTTTTCAAAACTAGGCACCCTTACTTATTGGGAATAAAATACGTATTTACCGATCAGTTTTCATGAATTATGGTTTATTCTACTTCTATTATATAAAACCTTATAAATACATAGTGAAACTGGTACATTTTTGCTATTTTCTATTTTTGGTGAATTTTTAGAAATCAAATATATAATAATTAAAAAAAAAAAAAAATTATAATTGTAGTTAAGTAATCGAGAACTCCAAAAATACGGTTTTTATTAAAAAAGATATCAGAATGTCTTAAAGCTGGTATGGTTTGGAATTTTGTAATATATGGCTTAACGAAATCTAATGAGTCATTTCAAAGTTATCATAAGATGTATGAAGCAGCTTCTCAAAAATCTCAAATTTTAGAAAAAAAAAAATAAAAAAAATTCTAAAAAAACGTATCCATAGAATTTGAAATATTAATGAAATTTGAAGTAAGGCGACCATAGTGCATCAAAATATATAGTGGTTGTCAAAGGTTTTTTACTTGTTGCATAGTGTAGAGAAAAAAATTATGTCAAAATTTTTTAAATTACTTACAAAGGCAATTTGTTAAATGAACGTAATATTTTACGCATAAATAGTTCAGAAAAAATCCATGAAAGCTCATGTGACAAGTAGAAGGTAATGGATGTCCAAGATTGAGGTATCATTTTAATTTTAACAAAAAAAAAAAAACTTTTTTTCTACAATATGAAAAATATTTTTATTTCAGTTGATTACAAAAGAGTTCTGGTTAAAAATGAAAAATTATGTCCGTCAAGTTACCACCCTACTGACTCGGCAGGCTTCTTATCTTTTACCAAATTTTTCAATCACGTTTTTCAATAAACTGTTGTGGAATCATTGCTTTACATTTTCCATTTCAAGAAACCGCACAAAAAAAAAAAAAAACTAAAGGTATTAAGTCGCACGATCTTGGTGGTCAATTTACTCCTTCTCTACGAGAAATGATGGGTTGGTGTTGTGTAGTGGTTAGAACGCACGCATAACAGCACAAGCGACCCGGGTATGAGTCCCAGCAGAGGACATGACGAACAAAAATTAAATGTGGTTTCAAATAATTAAAAAGAGGCTTCAACTTTCCTCCAGACAACACAATCTATAAAAATAATAAAGAAGCCCCCTGACCTTCCCACATACCTCTGGTGAAGATAACAAACATTTGACGAATGATCAGGAATACACGCCATCTACTGGGGAAAAAAATTACTCTGATAAGCAGGGCTTTTCGTCACTACGCAAAATCATATAGAGGAAGCTACAGTGAGGTAATCATCTACTTAGTTTGAAAGATCAAATTGATTAAAGAAATTTAAACAAAGCACTCTATGCTTTGTGGCAAGCCAATATGCACTCTAAAGGAGTGACGGAGAAAAAAAAAATTGTGATACTATTCTTAACTGAAAGAGTACTGTTCCAACTTTTTGTGGGCATGGAGTAAATCGGTATCCTTTATAAGCCTATGAGCAAAAGATTGAATAGTAAAAATATCTTTGTTAGAAAAAACGACTGGTTTTTGTCGCCAATGCATCTGTTGTATTTTATATTATTTTCTTATAATTCATTCATTCATTCATTCAATAGTCAATGCCTATTACTTTTCCATGGCATTATTTTATTGAAAGTGAAAGATTTTAAAACACTTTGCTTAACAATAATTAATTGTTTGTTTTTAATTTTAAATTTAATTAATTACTAGCAGTTGCATTTATAATAAAATTAATTTTTTAATTTGTAAAGCTTTTTTTTTCCTTCTTGACAAGATAATTTTGATGATACTTTAATTTAATGCTTTTTGATTTATGATTTAAAGCAAACTTTTCCCTTAATAAGAATATTACGCCTTACAAAAGTACAACAATTAATTTTAATAAATTCCTTTTAATTAAAAACACAATTTGAATATTAAATCTGCAATAAAAACATAAATACAAAAATACTTTTAACGGCTTTATATATCATACACTCAATTAATATAACTCATATTCATGTATTTAATCCATAAATACTCGCATATTGTACTTACATATAGAGAAACGTACACTTTCTCATAAATTTCCTTTTTTTTGTTTTTGGAACACCTTAAAGTATGTTATAAAACAACAAAACAACAATAGAAAAGAAAAGGAAAAATTTCCAAACAATTTGCTAACAAATTAAAAACGTGCTGAAAAAAAACCATAACACAACACACACACACACACACACGCATACTTTTATAAATTGTTTGTATTAATCTGTTAAAATTGAGAGACATAAACACCCTCTAAAAGAGCATAAATATTGTTTTTACACGCTCACACTCTTGTGTATGCTCTCTCATTGTTTTTGGTATTAAATCCCAGTTATTACTACAAATATAACGGAAATACTCGAATCATAATTTGTGTTTTCATGTTTTTTGTTTATGTATCTCTCACTGTCTCTCACTCTCGCTTTTAATATTATTCTTTTTTTTAATTTGTTGTATGTGCGTGTGAAAAGCATTAATCTCTTTTTTGCTGGTGTTTTTAAAGGCAAAAGTTTTTTATAAACGTTAGAGCGAACAATCATAAAGTGTAGTGTTGTGTTGTTGGTTGTTTGTTTTTATTGTTCAGCCATGAATTTGTATAATTAATTTGCATACTTATGTATGCGGGTATATGCATACATGTGTATGTGTCTGTCTGTTCATAAAAAAGGGATTACTACAGCCAACGATTTTTGTTTTCGTATAAAGATTTTTAACTCGTTTTTAATGCCAAAAGTTTCTCGCTTTTAATTTGATTGATGACACGCAGTTCATTGATCATAAAACTTGTTGTGGCGAAAAAAAGTTGTAAAGTTATTGAGTGTCTGTAGTGTATGTGTATTTTTTACATGTATGGGTATTTAGAACTTAATTATTCAAACAAATTACTCATACGTTGCGATATGCATTTATTTGTTCGAGGGATTTAACATAAATACCTGTAAGAGTAGTTTAAGTGAAAAATTTAAAATAGAAAAATAATATTTTTTTTTAATGTTTGGAAGGGATCTTGAAAATTCTATTACTTTTTGAAATTTTTTACTTACTACTGAAATGAGCTCAGTACGTAGAGAGTCAATAAGATCCAAGAAATGAGTGGCGAATGAAAGTTTGTCTAAGGCTGTATGTAGGCTTTTCAATTCTTAGACTAAATTATAATTTAGTTGTATATTTGGATATAGAGAAGACATCTGACCATTAACACTAGGCAACAAAGGGAAAGAAATTTCTGTTCTTGGTGAACCACTATATTTTTTTGAAGCGCTTGGTCGCCTAACTTCAAAAATCATCAGCATTTTAGATTCTATGGATAAGTTTTTTTAAAATTTTTTTTTAAATGTAGGTTTTCTGAAAAGGCTGCTTCATACATCTTATGATAACTTTGAAATGACTCAAGCGATTTCGTTAAGCCGTATGTTAAAACATTCCAAAGTGTACCAGCTTTAAGTCATTTTTACGTCATTTTTTAATATAATCCATAGTTTTGTAGTTATTGAGAACAAAATCATATATTTTTATTAAATTGTGATATTTTTTATTTTTAAAAATTCACAAAAAATAAAAGGCAGCAAATATTTACCAATTTTTTTCTATTTGTTGCTACAGTTGCATACAATAGATATAAAATAAGCCATAATTCATGAAAATCGATTACTAAATACATATTTTATTCCCAATAAGGTGAAAGTATCTAGTTTTGATAATAAAATTTTTTGTTTTATTTGTATGTTATGGGTGTCGTATAAGCGATTTTTTTTTTCAAAATTCATAAATACTACTCATACGCTCAGTAGAATTTTCTGCAACTGCAGCAAAAAATTTTTGTTTTCAAAACTTGGTACTTTCACTTTATTGGGAATAGAATATGTATTTACCAATCGATTTTCATGAATTATGGTTTATTTTATTTCTATTTTATGCAACTGTAGGAATAAATAGCGAAACCGGTAAATATTTGCTGCCTTCCGTTTTTTGTGTATTTTTATAAATCAAAAATATCACAATTTTTCAAAAAAAAAACTTTTATTATGATTTTTTTTTCAATAACTTGAGTTAAAGCTGCTATAATTTGGAATTCTTTAACATATGGCTTAACGAAATCGAATGACTGATTTCAAACTTATCTTCAGATGTATGAAACAGCCTCTTCAAAAATCTCACATTTTAGAAAAAAAAAACAAAAAAAAAACATCCATAGAATTTCAATTGCAGATGATTTTGAAATTAGGCGACCATAGCGTATTTTAAAAAAATATAGTGGTTATCCAAGGTATTTTTGCTTGCTGCATAGTGGAACTGAACTTTTCAAAGGAGTAGCACCGATATTAGGTTGTAATCAGCATAACCTTTTGCTTGTTTATTAATCACAACATTGCTTTTATGCAAGTGCATGTGCAGCAAAGTGTGCTAACAAACAAATGTGTTTCTTTCAGAATTCGAAGGAATGGTATGTCAAGCTGTAGCAGAGTTGGTATGTCATCATTAACAGCTGAAAATTTACTTTCAATTTGTTATGATTTATTGGTCGAAAAAAGTGGTACGTTTCAATAAGTATCATAATATTCTCACCAATTATGTATAAGGAAATTGAAACAAAAAGAAAAAAATATAAGAAAACCACAAAATAATATTAAAAAACATCAATTTTCGTAGAAAATTTGTCCATTACGTTTAAATATAAAAAGAAAAAAAAATTGGAATAAAAAAACAAAAGTTTTTGTTGTTTGTTATTAAATTCTAATAAGTTAAACGATGCGTATGAAAATTGTGCAAAAATTATGAAAATTAAGCACAAGGTGCCAAAGAAAGAGTACGAAAACAAATAACAAAAACTAAATATTAAAAAAATTCGTTCACACACTTACACATATACACACACACACACACATCTGTTTAAGTAGAAAACTGTATAAAATTACTTCCTAATAAGGAAACCACAACATGTGGACGCATATTGTTATTGAAGTGGCAGCAACAGCAGCATCATTAGCTTTGCCACCACCTCTACTTTATCATATATTTTGTTATTGTTTCTGTTGTTTAATACGAAAAGTAAGTAAGAAAGTTGAAAAGAAAAAATTATGAAAAAAAAAATTTTTTTTTATTAAACCACAAATGTTAAAGGGATGGAAAAATTGTTGAAGCAGAAGTAGGGTAACAAGATTTAAGCAGTAGTTATCAGGTCACATAGAGGAGAGCATGAGAATGGAACTTTATAAAATTTGACATAGAAGATCCTTTGAACAATTATAGGCATTATGTGTATGTGTTGGTGCATAATTTTCTGAGAACAAAGTGCTTAAAGGGACCAACTAATTTAATTGCAAACTTATTAATAGAAAGTATGAGACACACAGTGTATATACATCTGAATAAAAAAATAAAAATTTTCCTCTAATTTTCTTCACATCGTATATGTGCCCTTACTGAGCAGATAGCCCTCACTCGATAATTCGTGTGCTTCATAGTTCCGCCGAGTGTTAGTGTGACCCACTAGCCAGATAATCTCCAGATCTGAATCTTTAGACATCTCGTTCGGAAATGCCCAGTATTCACACACCAGTTGGAGCCTAACTGTCCGTACAGATCCGAATATCAACGTTATACACCATAAATTATATCAACCAGTTCGCTGTTCTCTTAATTGCCGAGATCTCCCCCTCTAAGATTTTATAGTGTTCTGGCAGTTTAAGGAGTACTCTCACCCAGTATGTAGGAACATAATCGAGGATTTAGATCCATCCGTGTATACCTCAACAAAACCTGGTCAAATTACCGTCTCTGGTGAGATGCACACGGAGAACAGAATACTGAAAGATAGCAGCATGCCCGTAATACATTTCAAACCATGGTCTCGCCATCGTCAACCCTATCGTAGACATAGTCGCTAGCTGCTTAGCCAATAGGTCCACTGGAAGCCAAGTTTGGTAGTATAAAGTAGACCTGACTGCACCTGTAATTATCAGTGCTGCACTTTGCAAAACCCTGTCACAGATCCTATAATATGTAGACTTCTCAAGAGATCTCCATTGAACAATCGCACCATACGTAAGTAAGGGCTTAATCACCGTGTCAAAAATCTAACTGGAATTCTTAGGATTTGAGCCACAGAACGTGTCAACGGCTCTACGATAAGTGTACAACGCAACGTTCGCTCTCGCTGCCCTCGCACCTGTATTCTGGAGTTAGGATAACTTGGAGTTCAGGATTATCCACAAATACTTTGCTCTATCCGACATCCGTAGTTCAACTCGGTGCAGGCGGGGTAGGGAAAATGTTTTCCGTGTTAACTTTCAGCCCACTGTCGATGTTCCATCGACTAAGAAGACCCAGAGATACTTAAAGGCGCTACTACATTTAGTCGAGAAATTTGTCCTCAGTCACAGTAATATCATCCGCATACACTACAGTCTTAAGTCCATTAGAATCAAGTTTCAAGAGCAAAGTGTTGACGGTAAAATTCCATAAGAACTACCCATCTGGGATGCCCTTTTTAGCCAATGTATGGAAAGTGGTTGGTTGACTCCATAGTGGAGACAATTACCCTGTTGGTCGGTGGTCTCCTAATAAATCTAAACACGGATCAATGAATCATTCAGTGCCACCAGAACCGACTTAATCGCCTTCGGTGACACATTGCTTAAGGCCACTTCTATATACATAAATGCCACTAATGCACATTCTCTGTACTCGAGGTCATTTTCAATATACCCCACAAGCGAAAGAAGCGCAGTCAGAACGGATTTGCCACTAGTGCAGGCATGTTGGGACGCAGATAATAGGTCAGGTTCTATCGCACTGCGAAGATGCCAGTCAACCAATCTTTTCAAGGTCTTCAGAAGAAAGTAGACAGGCTGATGAGTCTGAAGTCCACCCTGCATGCGGCCCTTGACTCAGGAATGTAAGACCATGTTAAGCATGCCGATCACTAGGTCAGCATGATTATGAAGATCAGCAGCTTCCCCATGCATCTGCATGAAATCAGTGACCGCCGATGATGATGCCAAAATTTTTCGCAGCTGACTCGTCTCAAAGTATCCTTCCGCGCTGCTGAAGGATGTTCCATATCTGCGTCTTGTGTTTTTAATTTTGTTTTTAAATCTATTTCATGTGGATCAGTCGCCCCCTCTCATAGCCTCATTAATTTCTCTGGCATTCAGCCTTCATTTGCATTTTTCTCTATAAGAATATTGACCACATGTTTTACTCTATTTCAACTTGACTTTCCTTGTTACGATTCTACTGACTCTTGTCTTTTTTTTATTATTTTATTTGATCCTAACGTTGTGGTCTAAATAAAATCACTAAATCATCTATTGGTCACATTATTTGTAATTACTTAGTGTACGAATATTATTACAAATATTCCAAAGACTAAAATATATTTGAGTGCGGGTGTGTCCGTGTGTGTGTGTGTGTGTGTATTTATGTAAACGGAAACCCGTAAAATAATGTCGCCTTAAGGCATAGGTAACAGATGTTGCCAAGTTTAGAATTTCTTTAACTTTTTTTTCCAAGAAAGATGTTGTTATTGCTAATGTTGCTGTTGTTGTTTGTAATGTTTTTGTTGTTATTTGCATGTTGTTGTGTAATGTACATTTTTTGTTTTTTAATATATTTTTTTTTGAACTGCTGCCATTGTTGTTATTTGGCCAAAAACAATGTATGAAATATATTTGTTGGAAAGTGTTTAGTCTTCTTCTACTACTCCTTCCACTTCTTTTTCTTATTTTTCAAAAGAAACAAAATAAACTTTCATTGAACAACATATGAGACTTGTTGTTCATTTTATTACAAAATGTTACAGTCAGACCGAACAAAATGTTTGAGAAACTTATTAAATTTATACAACTTTGTTGCCTCATCCAGGAAATATACGCTTTATTTAAGGAAAAATTTTCATATTAACGCTAAATATAATTTGGCCTTAAACAGAATTTCTCAACATAAAACAAAGACTTTGTTGCTCGTAAAAATGCAAATTCGTCGCAAATTTTCAAATTGTTAAGAGGTGGAAGCAGAAAGAAGATGAAAAGAAAATTGTGTGAACAAAACCCCCCTATGAATCGTTGTTGTTTTCCATTTAATATCATTATTACTAATGTCTGTTAAGAGTTTCTCTAGATTGTTGTTAAAAAAAATTGAAAAAAAAGTTTTTCGTTTTTGCTAAACAGCTATGCCATTGAGTAGGTGTACAGTATTTTCAAGTACTGGCAAGATATTTAAAGTTGTTGTAGAAACACTAACTACACTTTAGTTTTTCAAAATATACTTTGCCAGTTACTCTATATGCCAGTTTTTGTTTTATTTTTCTCTCTGTGTGTTTAGCATAAGTAACTCTCAGCATCGTGTGTTATATTTCACGCCAAGTACTTACTTGCCATACTGCTACTATTCCCTATTCCTGCTGGTATTCTATTGACAGAATTTTGTTCGTCCTTTTTATTTCTTTACAAAATTCGTCTAAAAGTTTTATTTATTTTGTTTTTGTTATTCTCGTTAAATAAGTTTAAATTTATTCGCTATTATTGTGTATATTGTTTTCACAGCTAAATGTTCCCTTAGGTAGCTGTTATGGAATACAATTTTTGCCAGTAAACGCTGTCTTCTTTTGGCAAAAGTAATATTATTGGCTCAAAAGTGTCAAATTTTTGTAGATAAAAATTAAAAAGTTTCTCTATTTGTTTTTTATTATTATTCACAGTTCTCTAATACAATGGAGAATAATTACTAAAATGTTAGCAAAATTTTTAAATTAAAAAAAAAAAAAAATTGCTACAGGGAGTATTATAAGTCATAGGTCTTGATGCAAGTTGTTGCCTTTGATTTAAAAATTGAAAAGCCAAAATATACTATTAATGATGCCAATCCACTTAGAAGCACTGACAACTTGTGTACTCTTGTCAAAAGCGTGTCCTTCCGTCTCTACTTAACTGTTTTTGCATAGCGAACTATTACGAACCATCAGAATAAAATAATTACAGTCCCTTGGTGAGGGGGTTTGTTAAAATCACTTAAAAAGCAAAACACATGTGATTGTCGAAATACAAATGCATCCACAAGGTGTTACCGTTTGGTTTGAATTTTCTGGAGGCATAATTAGACCATGATAACACAGTTATTTCCGCCGACATTGGATGATATTGATGTAGTCAACAAGACAATTACTGCATGAGACATTTCAAGGTCGTACACTCTATTTAGGTAGTCAGAATTGGCCCCCTGTGTGATTGAACACCATTCAATTTATTTTTATGGAGTTATTTGAAATCACAGGTCTATGTCAACTAGCCCACAACAGCCTGTTGGTTAAAGGAGGAGATTCAATGCTGCATCAATGAAATTCAGCCATATTTATGCAAATGGTCATGGAAAATTTCGACAAACGTAAATAACCCTATCCTATGTACTTTATTATTTAAAAAAGCAACAAAAAAACCTGAAAACTGTGTTCACTATATAATTTCTAAGTTTTTTCGCTAATTTTTGGGACATCCCTTTATGGGTTTTTCTATAGTAAAAGCCTCGAAACTTATAATAGGCGCATTGTCTTAACAGTCTTTGTTAAAAACTTTGCGCTATGAAGTAATTACAGTGCCCAGGTTAATATCATTTGATAAAAATTGAACGAATATTTTTTCTAGTAGAGGCTTTGTAACCCTTGAAAGACTTATCGTGCCGCTTTACACATAAGAGAGCCTTCTTATAGCGCATTATAATTGGGAAGCAAGTGAGAAAATGTCACATATTTGCCGACTTTATGTCTATAAAATCCATATCTGGACAGTGTGTAGATATCAATGTTACTGTAAGGTGAAAGACAAGGTGCGCAGACAATCTACCGTCCTAATCACTAGTGCACTCCGGTCTACTCTAACCAAGGCCCTATTTTCTATGCTAAACTGATTCCCCACCGACCTTCGTCTCAAATAGAGGCTCAATTTGGCTAACTTTTGGCCAAATCTGTACTTTGGTCATGCTGCGATTATTAGGGATCTCAGATATCTTCGAATCAATTACATGATCGCTCGTAACTTCCTCGATAGGAGATTTCACGTTGATATACCTACGAAGGAATTCTGGTCTGATGGACGGGAGTATCCTCAGAATGCCCTTGATGTTTGTACTGACTGCTCTAAGATGCGGGGCAGAGTGGGATGTGATATATTCATGAGAAATTCTGACGCAAGACTCTCTTATAGGTTGCCTGATTATTGCAGCGTACTTCAGGCAGAGGTCATGACCATACTAAAGGCCTTGCAGTGCTTGCTGGACGGAAAGATTCTCTCTGAGAATCATCTGATCTTTTCGGATATTCAAACTGCGATAAAGTCTCACGCTAATGTCACCTCGATTCTAGTCCACGAATGTCGAAGGTTTCTCATGGAAATATCGGTTCATTCGAAGGGAGCAGGGATATCGCCGGGAATTGCGTTGCTGACGAATTGGCCAGGATGGGGACTGAGCTTGATACTTTAGAACAAGAGCCTATCATTGATGTCCCGATTGCCTCGGTTAAGCTGGATATTCTCCGGTCAGTTTATGTCGACACTTAATACCGTTGGCAGCATGAGGTCTCTGCTCGAGATAACGACTTCGACGAAAGGAGGACTAAATGTTTTCTCTCCCTAGGTCGGGCGGACATACACCGCACAATTGTTATCCTAACGGGTCACTGTTTAGTCCAGAAGTATGCCGATAGACTTGGCATTCTCTACAATGATTCTTGCAGGAGTTGAGGTTTCGAGAAGGAGGAGGAGATTGTCTTTCACGTTATGTGTCAATGTCCGGCTCTGGCTGCCAGAAGGCGAAGGTTTTTTAACTCCCACTTTTTGTCATCTTTGACTGAACTCTCCAGGATAAGGGTGGCAGCAATTGCGAGAGGCTAAATGGTTTCCTGTCTGATCCTCGGGTCGGCATTTATGCATGTGGCATCACAATGTTCAAAATATCAGGCCTAAGTACGACTCCTTTCCTTTAGGGAGGTCCACCACTTTACCTAACCTAATCTAACCAGATCTCTTTTTGTTTTTTTGGTGCAGGCAATAGTAAGACTTAACTGACTTTTCTAAGACAAACTGATAGGTATCGTGTGGCCATCTAACGGCTTAAATTTGAACCAGCGGTTATTTCGAATTTGGCAACACTTGTGTCATTCTATTCTGTCACAAAATTCAGTATATTATCTCCACTGAATGAAATGAATCGATTAACGCTTAAGCAGCGTTAGGATTTATAACAAATTTATTTTGAAAACAAAAACATTTGGTCGGAAACGAAACAAAAAAAAAAAAAAAAAATTCATCTTTTCGGATGAGGCTCATTTTCATCTTGGTGGGTACCTCCCAGAAACCTCAAACGTGGTCTGACAGAAGTCAATGTACCCATTACGAGTGACTGTTTGGTGCGGGTTGTAAAGCGAATTAATTATTAGCCGCCATTTCTCTAAAAATGAGGACGACGCTACAATTATGGCCAATGGAGGCAGATATCGCACCATATAACTGAATTTTTTGTGACCACTCTTCATGGTATTGATATGAACAATGTTTGATATCAACAGAAGGGTGCTAGTTGCCACACATCTCATGCCACAAGCGATTAATTGCTTCAAACGTTTAATGGCCATTTAATCAGCCGAAATGATGATGTCGGTTGGCAGCCAATAAGCTGCGATTTGACACCGTTGGACTATTTCCTGTGAGACGCCTTTAAAGACAAATGTTATGCCACCAAACCAGGGACAATTGAGCATTTGAAGGCCAGCATTCGTGATGGCATTGCGAGATATTACCCCTTACACTCAAGAAAGTTCTCGAAAATTGGTTTGAATGGGATAATGTGAGGCCAGCCGTGGCAGCCATATGAGTGTTGTACTTCACAAAAAAAAGGCAAAATTTCAAACCGTTTTCTTTTTATTGCATTTTTAAATTTAGACTTTGTAATGTCCACCCTATATTTTTTATTTTCTATTGAGAAGCAGGAGGACTTTTCTAAACAATGTCTATTAAAATTTACTTAATGATCTTTCTAAAAGCCAATCTTAAGTTAACTTATAAAATTTTGAATATATTTTTAACTAAAAAATCATCACTTTTCAGATGATCATCATTATTGGATATTATTTGTGTTTCTTGCAAAAATCTTTGTGTTGTTTTGTGTGAAACAATAACAATCATAATTTTCATGTTTTTACATTAATCAGGCTTATTGTTTAACTTTCTCTCTAATAACTAAAAACCATAAAGTTTTTCTTGAAAAAAGTAAGAAAAAAGACAAACTTTTTTGCCATATTTACTTCTGCCCCATTATCGCTTTACATTTTTTTAATAATCCTTAATAGCATGCAATTATGAGTGCTGCTGGAATAACAAAAAAAACTTTTTTTTTCCCGATAAGAGCACACATAAGATTTGCTTTCATACAAGTTATTATGCCTATTAATCTATTTCCAGGGAAAGTCACTTATCTGTAGTTCAGTGAGAAGGTTTCTGTCTTTCAATTTTTGCGTATTCTTTTGATAAGACAAACATTTTGCCTAAAACTTTCAGCAAATCATCAGAAAAGTAGAGAAAAAAAGTCAAACTTCTGTGGGCTTGATAAACAATATGTGAAGGAGGAAAATAATTTTTGTTTTGAAAGAATAATTTTATCTGTAACAGAAAACTAATATTTTCGTTATAATTCGTTTTATTTATTTTTCTTTTCTATTTATTTTTGTTTGCAAAACTTTTCTCTGATAAAAGATGGCAACAGAACTTTTTTTCTCGATATTTTTCGATTGTTTTTATTGGTTTTTTTGTTCATTTCTTTACGTTTTCTGTGCTTTTCTTTTCTGCTGATTTGTTGAAAAACAAACCCATAATAAAGTTAAAGGTCCTGAAACAATAAGTAATAAGTTTGGGGTGGAGGTGGAGGTGGAGGAGGAGGTCTTGTTAAAATACAAACAAATTAAATTATTATTCCAAAAATATTTGTCTATTATTGAAATGAAATTGTATCAACTATTTAAAGTGTAATTTAGGAAATTGAAACAGAGTATAAATGCAAAAATTGTTGATTAGACAAATGTGAAGGATTTAAAGTAATTGATCGAAAATAATAACAAATATTTTTATTGAATCAATATTAAGCTCTTTTAAAAGGAAGTAAACTATGAATCTCAGCAGCAATGTTCTGGCCCAACAGCAAATGCAAAGAAGACCGCTGGAATTTGAACAAGGAAGAGCCCATGCAGGAAGTGGAAATGGATAGGATATATCTTATGAAAGCTAACTAAAAGCGTTAAAAATGGCCTTGAAATAAAACATTGAAGGCAGGATTAATAAATTTTGAGGCAAAACCGTCAGAAGATTGGTGTAAAAACTAATATAAAGGGTCCGCCAAATAATTTTTTTTTTTGAAAATGCCATAAAAAGACTACTGAATATTTTCTCAAATTTCTTTTTTATTTGAAAGTACAATCCTTCCGGTTAATAATGAAAAATAATTTCATTCAAATGCCTGCCTCGGCTGGCCATGTAGTAGCCTACACGATCGGTCAAATTTTTAAGCACATTATCGATTGTGTGCAACTGTATTTCACCAATGGCTACACGAATATTGTTCTTTAAAGCATCAATTGTCCCTGGCTTGTTGGCATAACACTTATCTTTGACGACACCCCACAAATAATAGTCCAACGGTATCAAATCGCAGCTCCGAGGTGGCCAAACGACATCAGCTTTGCGGCTGATAATGCGATCTTCAAAAACAGGGCGCAAAACATCGAGTGTAGCTTCGGCTGTGTGGCACGTAGCGCCTTCATGTTGAACCAAATGTTGCTAATATCCTCCTCTTCAATTTTTGTGAACACAAATTCTTTCAACATAGCCCGATACCGATCGACATTGACTATAACGGCCACTTCTTGCTCATTTTTGAAGAAAAATGGCCTCTGGACCAAAATCCGCACCAAACAGTGACTCGTCTTGGGTATATCGGCTTTTCAATGTATGTGTGCGAGTTTTTTGTGCCCCAAATGCGACAATTTTGCTTGTTTACATGCCCACCAAGATCAAAATGAGCTTCATTTGAAAAGATGATTTTTTTTGTTTCAAAATCGGCATCTTCTGTAATTCGATCGATCAAAGTAATGTCGCAATATTTCCCAGCGTTGTTTAAGCGTATAGACAACCATATTCGTTCAACGGAAGGATAAAACTAATAATCTGTCAAATCAGACATGAGCTAAGTGTTACCATTCACGAAATAAGCACTAGTTGAAAAAAAAAACCTTAGATGGCGGACCCAATAGTATTCACTCGTTTTTAAAAAAATTTGTTTTTTTAAAGGGTGGTCAACTGGAGAAATTCACATATTGCAGGATCTTCGATATGGTTCTGCGCAGTGCAGCACTGATGATTACAGGTGCGCTCAGGTCCACTCATTCGAAGGCCTTGTTTAGACTACTGAACTGGCTTCCAGTGGACCTAATGGCTAGGCAGATGGGGGGCATGCGGCCATCTTTATTTGGATACGATCCCTGCTGGGATAGATTACTGCACACTCAAACCCTTCCTGCATAAACTGTTATCCGTGTGCATCTCACTATAGCCGTTAATTTTAGCGGTTCTGTTGAGGTATAGACGGATGGATCAAAATCCTTAGAGGGCTTGGCTGCGCAATCTTTTTTCTTGTATACGTGGTGAGGGAATCCTTTAAACGGCCGGACCACTGCAATGTTTTACAGGCGAAGGTCTCGGCGATAAAAAGGGATCAAACAATTATCGTTTTGCTGTCATAAAATAAAGTCATGCTTAAGCGTAAGTAAAAGTGTTATATAAACTAATATCAAGTGCAAGGAATACAAGTTGTTGTATTAAGATAAACTGCATAAAAGCTAAAGTGAGGAAATAAAAACTGTAAATAACAACAAAGTGGTGTTTATTTTATTTTAGCGCAATTAAAACGATCTCAAACGTTCTATAAATAATAAAACGTAATAGTATGTATTTATGTATGTATGTATGTCAATGTAAGCCCTTTAATACCAATAATTTTTTTTATATTTATTTGTACACTTCATCAGAATTTACTTGTTTTTTTTTCTTTCCTTTCTTGTTTTATTTCCGCCCGCATTATCTCTTGTTTTTAGTCTCATTTTTTTGGGTCAAAATTATTAAATAAATTTCATTTAATTTTCTCGATGATGTCAGCAATATTTTCTCACTGGCAATATAAAGTTGGCAATTGTGTTGATTTTTATAAATTTGTGTGTTTATTCTTCATGTTGGCAATTTTAGTTTTTTTTTTCCTTTTGTTTTACCCACTTGCCTAGTTGGCATCAAAATCAGGCCTTATTTTATTATTTCTCGTTTTTTCTGAACTTTTTTGCTTTCTATTTTGTTGGCAAAATTATAATTAAGTTTAAATCATAAACAAAAATATAAGTATTTTTTTCTGTGTAATATTGTTGATTGATTAAGTTCAGGGAAATAATGTTTTGTTTTAACTTTCATCGGAACATATTGTGAAAAGTTTTGATGTCAGAGAGGAATAGTTATATAAAGGGAAGTAAACTTTTTGTTTTTCTTGCAGCCTTTTTCTGAGATTTCTTTTCTATTTAGTTAATGGGTCAAAATTGTTGATTTCATTTGTGTAATTGCTTGCATAATTATAACTTTTTGTTACAAAAAAAGGCAAAATATATATGGACTTTTCCAGGGAAATGTAACGTCACACCAGATATGTTTTGATTACATCTTGAAAGCGTTTGGCTCGACTGCTTCTATTCTGCATACTGTAGCACTATATTCAGTAAAAATAACCTGCTAACCTCCACGCTCTGTTGAATTGGAGTGACGTATGCACTATTGCCTTAAGACTTGATAGCAATTTCGTAGTTATTATACATAATCGTGTGGTTTGGAACCATAGGATTGCTAATGTCAACACGGACTGTTTACAGTGGCATACAGAGGGATCTAAAATGGATGATGGTGTAGCAGCCGGGATTTTTGGGCCCAATAGTTAGTCTAGGAACCCATTAGTAAGTGGTCCATCTCTTTTCAGGCAGAGATTCCTGTTATTTCTTCTTGTATGCGAATTAATACAGAACATGGGATCAGGGACGCTTGTATTAATATGTATTCTGGTAGTCAAGCAGCATTAAGGTCTCTTTCTGCGGAGTATATAGACTCTAGACTGCTACTCGAGTGCAGGGACGCTTCTATTAATATGTATTCTGATAGTCAAGCAGCATTAAGGTCTCTTTCTACGGAGTATATAAACTCTAGACTGTTACTCAAGTGCTACACCAATGTCATCACACTTGACATCAAATCGGCCGGATGGACAGCGATGAGAAAAATTAATGTTCCGCATTACCTATTAAACATTATAAGAGATTATTTCTCCAACAGAGGTGTTGTTACATACAATATCACTTCAGGAGTTCCACAGGGATCAGTACTAGGCCCGCTATTCTCGTACATAATGTATGATGACATATTTAAACTTCATCTCCCGGAGGAAATAAGCGTCGTATGCTTTGCAGACGACATTGGAATTATAGTCTGGGCAAGATACAAAGATGAAGTGCATATACATAAGAACGAAGTTATGAGGGAGATTAGAAGATGGCTATTCTCCATTAATTTTCAACTGACAGATCACAGAAGTTGCAGTACTTTGAATTCCGAGGTGACTAATTTCATGCTACTTTACGCTACACCCTTGTGAGAGAAGGTAATGCGTAGCACTTCTAAAGGAGAGTTAATGGCATTTCGTAGAAGGAATTGCTTAAGAGTGTGTAGCGCCTTTCGAACGGTGTCTGTGGAGGCTGCAAGAGTGATAGCAGGAATGATACCAGTACATATAATTACTAGAGAGTAGTCGATAATATACCACCAGAGGTGCACAAACTTAACCAGCATAAGGCAAAAGTGCTTATTAAATTGGCAACGTAGTTGGCAAACCTCATCAAAGGGAAGATGGACTTCCAGTCTAATTTCGTAGATAGATCAGTGGATAAGGAGGAAACATGACGAGATCAACTATAATCTAACCCAAAACGCTTATACCAATGTGGACACGACGACTCTATAAGATGCCCAGTCTCTCCAGCTGAGTACGAAGACTCGGACCAATTTATATTCTACTGTCCACGCTTTGCCAGGGATCGCTGCCATGTCGAGATATGCTTATGTGGAAGCATTTACGCGGAGAATATCGTTGATTATATGTTTGAACCGAGGAAAACTTGTACACGTTGAATCAATTCATAGGCAGACTGTACCAAATACTACGTGAAGCCGAGGCACAACGAAAATCTACCCAAAGTAACGGTGCGAATCGAAACGGCGGTATACAGCTATAAAAGGCTTACCTTCCCCAAGAAGTAATACGGAAAGGCAGTTCCATGGTGGTGATGAACGAGGCAAGGTGGCGTGCTGTGGTTACTAATGGGAGCATGAACTACGATCGTTATATTGGGCACAGTACCTCGGTCTGAGGTGGGCGAAGCGGGTAATGAGATCTTGAAGGTCCATTACTATCTCAGATATCATCTCTTCAGCCTCAATGTGTTATTTCGGAATGTTGCGTCAGCAGGGAGGAATAGAAAACGACAAATATGTAAATGTGATAGTTAGTTAGTTAGTGACGATGGGTAGCCAGACACTGGTTCAGCTCATTTGGGTTCAATATTGATCCCACAGTGATGATCAAAAAAAGAAATCCCACTGATACTCACATCAGCCAGGTTCAATATGGCATGCAGAAACGGACTACCAAGCAGTTCTCATATCCGAAAGATTTGGACACTGGCACAATAAATGCTCGACAGCCTCCTCCTCCTTCTCATTCTGTCAACCCTTACAATAGTCGGTAGATCAAATCTCCTAGCGTGCACACCAGTCATTCAGTGCCCGGTATTGACAGCTACCAGAATTCGTAGCTTATGTCGCGACAGCTCCATAATAGTGTCTGAATGAGCCTAATCGTACCGGGGCCAGATCTGTATTGATAAGGAGAACGTGGGCTTATTGTCACACCGCATTTTGCCCTGCCCAACATTTAGCAAAGAACCAGAAGTCTGCAAAAGGAAAGTGGTATCCCAACCTAGTGATCAATGTCCTCGTTATCGAGGAGAGAGCCTACTCTTGCCAGTTTGTTTGAGCCCTGGCATCAGAGTGACCCCTTACCCAGATAATCTCCAGGTCTGAATATCTCGCTGTCTCGTTTAGAGATGCCTGACATTCACACACAAGTCGCGATGTTGAATAGACACCGGAGAGCGCCATGATCGCAGCCTGACTGTTCGTACAGGTATGAATATTAACATCATATAACCTGTAGTACATCAACCAGTTCACTGCCCTTTTAATTTCCGAAGACTCCGCCTGTAAAATAATGCAGTGGTCTGGGAGTTTAAAGAATATTCTCACCCCGTATGCAGGAATAAAGACACCGTCCCCAGATCCTTTTCGAGGATTTCGATCCATTCATGTATACTTTAACAGAACCGGGTGCAATTATCGGTACTGGTGAGATGCATATAGAGAACATTCTATCCAAGAAGGGTTTTTATGGATAGTAGTCTATCCTATCAGGTATCGTATTCAAATTCCTAAGGATAGACGAATGCCCGTAATCCCTGG
This sequence comes from Wohlfahrtia magnifica, assembly GCA_023159175.1. Lineage (NCBI taxonomy): Eukaryota > Metazoa > Arthropoda > Insecta > Diptera > Sarcophagidae > Wohlfahrtia > Wohlfahrtia magnifica. The sequence continues at coordinate 29,080 of JAKWBJ010000130.1, forward strand.
TGTGAATGTTTTGCTTTGTCAAAGATTTGGAGCCCACTATTAGGCTTGAACAGATTCGTCGGTTACCCATTGGAGATACTACCATCTTTATACACAAGGAAGAGGGTATTTTTCTGCAGACTGTTCCGATTGGCACTTCCAAACTAATCGGAAAGCCATGCGACTATGAGTATTGACTTTATGGGATTTCTAATGTCGTCAGCTATTGCGTTGGCGTTTCTGATGACGGAGTGTTTGGCACAATGGATCTTTCTAGGTCGCACTGCCACGGCCAGTTGATCATCTATGGCCTAATTTAATAATAACACACCACCACGTCAGCGAAAAAGTTATAACAACACAGTGAATGAATGAAATTCAAATACCTGGGAATGCTACTACTTTTTTGATGGGCGCTATAGAGTAGAACAAGGATATGCTTTTGGAATTTGCAAAGCAACTCCAAGAACTCGAGTTACTGGTTTTCAAATCCGAAAGGAAATATTAAATCGGGTAATATTCAGTTAAGATATTAGTTTACAAGTGAATGAAGGTCCGCAAAACTAGTTTTTTTCCCGTAACTCGAATTTTTTGAGGTGTACCAAAAACAGATCCTGGTTTTAGTTGGCAGCGCCTATCAGAAGAATAATATAACTTGCGAGGTATTTTTTTTGTCGCACCGTGTAATAGTTAATAATAATGTCTGTTATGACTGCCTAATAAAAAGACATTTTTGAGACAAAGTCAACTTCAGTTATCTATGAAGAGTTTAACAATTACCTTAAATAGTCGTGCATGACAAACACTAAATCTTTGTCACTGCCACCGTGCAGTTCCATAAGTAAAACATTGACTAACACATTTCAACATAAGAAAGAACTCTGCTTAGAAGAACATGTTTATATCGACTGAAGAAATAGTAGCAAATCGGTCGACATACTTTGATGTTGTAGGGTATATTTGGAATAACGATTATTAGTTTTTTTTTCTTTGCATTTCTCATACAAAAAATGTTTCCTTACAAAACAAAAAAAATAGAAACAAAATAAAGCCATGGATGACAATTCATTTTGTTTCTGCTAATAAATCTTTTTGTAACAAATCTAGTGTACTGACTTGTAGTTTGTTTTTCTTTTTTCTAATTTTTGTCAACATTTGATATTAATTGTTACAAAAATTGATTTCTTAATTTTTATTTATGTTGTTGTTTTAGGAAATGATTTATTTGTAACAAATTTTGGTAATTGTTTGTTAAGGAAATGATTGAAATTAATTGAGAATGAAAAATAGTAAATAACAAGTATTTTTAAATTTGAAATACTCGATATTCTTACACAAATTTAAAAGTAAATTAAATTTAAAACATACTATATAACTTTATTAAAAGTTATATTAGTTTTCTTAATAAGTATTAATTTACACATCTCTTATATTTGTATTCAAATTGTATAAAAAACTACAAATAGGCTATTTATTAAAACTACGATACTCAGCGGCTGACAAAATCAGCCGCACTTTAGCATTTAGCATTCGGTTTAATTATGCCTGTCTGTCAAAATAAGTTTTAAATTGGTGGTTTGGAAATAAGTTATCTGTCAAATGATGAAATGTCAGGAATTGAGCTGTCAACCTGCGACACTAATTTCGTAAAAAATTGGGATATTTTAACTATGGAATGCACTTTTGAACAAAGAATTTAAATTGTGAAAATTTACTATTTAAAAAACTGAATGAAAACAACGCATTTCTTAACAAAATCACCTTTAGTGACGGAATCCATTTTCAATTAGGCAGTTATGTAAACAAACAAAATAATCGCATATGGGGCTCACAAAATCTACAAACCGTCATAGGAAAAATCATTGCAACCAAATAAAGAGGCCGTGTGGTGCGGCTTGTGGTTAGGCGGCATCATCGGCCCGTACTTTTTGGTAAACGAGCAACGACCCGCCGACACTGTGGGTTCTCTGAGCTACCAAACCATGATAACCAATTTTCGTGGTCACAATTGGCTAATGTTGTCATCAATAACATTTGGTTTCAGCAGGCCGGCGCCACAAGACACACAGCCAGCCAAACAATTCAGTTAGTGCTTGAGAAACTTCTCGACTTGGTGATGTCAATTGGCTGCCCCGTTCTTGTGATTTAAAGCCGTTGAGTTATTTTCGTTGAGGCCATTTGAAAGACTCGATTTACGTGAACAAACCATAAACAATTGACACTCTGAAAGATGAAATTCAGCGCTGCATTGATGATATAAGCGAAGCTTTGTTGCAACATGTGGCTCAAAATTTTGTGAAAGGAGCGGACTTCTGTCGACGTGCTAGAGGTGGATATTTGCCCGGCATCATATTCCATTATTAATTCGCATAATTCTATTTTATATTGGTATGAATAAAACTGTATTTGTCAAAAAAAAAATAAATAAATAAATAAATAAATAAAAAAATTAAATGGTTTTAAAGCCAATTTACTTTCTAACCTCAAATTTGCCCACGCTTTACATACTTACTCAGTTGGCACAATCGTCGCACACGACATTGTCGTCCATGATGCTTTTAAGACATTATTGAATATGTCATCAAAAATTGCCTACAACATGGAAGAAGTGTTCCTGTACGATATTTTGTATTCAATTTCCTCGAAGTTGTCGATAATAAGCTGAATATTGACGACATGCTCGTCGCTAGTGTCTTAAACGTTGCCTTAAATGTAGTCTGCGTTATCGACATGTTCATCGACAGAGTCTTATATACTGCCTTACATGAACTCCGTTGATGATTACTCGTCGACAGTGTCTTAAATATTGTCATAGTTTTTATTTTTTATATGAAACATTGAATAGTGGACAATGACAACATTAAAGACTAGGGAGATCGCAAAAACCAGTTTTCGAATAATTCGAAAAGTAGCACTTTAAAAACCGGTTTTCGGATACTAATATTTCAAATAACCGGTTAACCGGTTCTTTTATTTAAATAAAATTTCTCTTAATTCCTGAAGCGCAGAGCTCGACCACGTCATTTTAAAAATCAGCAGAAGCTAACGGAGAGCTTAAAATTAAAGTGGCAAATCTCAGAAAAATTATGCCAGAACGGTGCACGGAGGGCATAAGAACAAAGTTTTTTATACAAAGTACTGAAAGTTGCTTAACTCTCGAACAGCTATTCAAGAAGCTAATTTCGTTTTTGTTGTATTACTAGATAGGTAGAGAGTGGAGTTAAAGGCTTGTTATTATAGTTATAGTTCAGGTGCCTATGATTATTAGTTCCCATAACATTCCATGAAAGAACATGGGGACTTCTCTTAGTCAATGAGCTGCACCCGATTCTATTTTTAGTCTAATTAAAAGGGACCTACAGTTTACCGCCAAATCCGAACGGCAAATGCATTAGAGAAGTTTTCAATAGTAGTAATACTCATAACCAGTTACTAGCTAATGTTATGAGGCTCAAGAGTTATTTAAATTAACGGGTTATTCGTGTTAAGTCAACCGGTTTATTCAGTATTCGATAAAACAAAAAAAAACCGGTTAAAACCGATCGAATAATAACCGTCCAATCTACCTATTAAAGACAATATCTTCTATGTATTTGATAACGATTATATAAGAAAATATTCGTACAAAGTACGTTCGGCGACAAGCTGAATGAAATTGCCCCTCAGCCTGTCGTGTACGTTTTTTGCGACATTTGTTTGAAAAAGTCATTGACGGTTTATTCTGGCTGTCGTCTATGTGTCGTGCCGGATTTTCTATTGTCATGCATCCATCCTCGAAGATGTCTTTAAGACGGGGCCAACTGGGTAATAATAGCATACACACATACTCATATGAATACGTATTTTCTGATGTGTTTATGTATAGCTGAGCAAAGAAATGTGTTTTCTTTCTTTGTGTTGATAAAAATTTTAAAGTCGTTTTACTCCCAAAGTACTGAACTGATTTTAATACAATTGATATCCTGTACAGAAAAAGCTTTGAACCCTTATACTATATATCTTTCAAAGTACACTAGAACAGGCGTAAGAGCCTATTATTTAAATAGATGATATATTCTCTTATATTTTTAATAAAAGAAAAACCCTTTAAAGGATATTTTCTAAGAAAAAAAAAACTATTTTTTCTCAACTTTCAATTACCCAAAGTATTAAAAGCATTAAAGACTCTTTATTTAATTGTTATTAAAATCATTGTTCATTATTTCTCGACCCACTTAAACTAATATGATGTCGGAAAAAATACCCTTTTCTAGTTAACTGAAATCCATTTAGCAAGGCAACAGTATAGTCTTTAAACTACCACAGTAATGGCTATGAAAACTTTTACATTTTTTTCTTTAATAGGTTTTAATCAATTTCCGTTTCCTTATTAAACACCTACTTACAAATACACACGCATACTCGCTTTAACACACATTATTACCTGCATGTGGTTTAATACAAATTAAACACATTAAACTCTCTCTTTCACTATAACCTTTTTACCCTTAAATTTCACTCTCTATACCTGCAATTGGAAATTTTTTAATGTTTTTAATGAACAGTAAGATGTGTGAGTCAGTATTGTTAGTATCAATAGATTATATGAAATATGTTTAATTGTAATTGTTTTATAGACCGTTTTCTCTCTTCAAATGAATATGTTTTATTACTTTAGTATTTAATTTGTACCAAGCCAGGCAGGGCCAACCGCCTTTATCTCTTTCCTGTCAATTATTTAATTCTTAACATTTTTATGTGTTCGAGGCACATGTGAAACGTTTCCAATCCGATTAGGTTTTAACCATCTTTGTTGGTTTAGTCATTCATTCACTCATTCATTCTTCTTTTGCTGATTTTCATTATAAACTTACATATTTTTAACAGGTAAAAAAAACTAAATGGGAAATACTATATCTACACTGAAAGAAATTTTAGCTTAAAAATCTAAATAGAAATTTAAAAAATTTTTTTTGAAATATTAAAAAGAATATAAGGCCGCAAAAAATTTTGTTCAATCATTGCTTTGATAGACCTTTCATCATTGGCATTTTGAATTCTGAATGTACGGGATTGTCTAACGTGTCTCTGATCCCAGGGACAATGACGTTTAGTAATTTTATGTGTGCGAGTCTAGTCCAAAGCTATTTTATCTCTGTTTAAATGGGTATTTGATGGGTTATATATCAGACCTCAGTGTGCGTTATTCTTATGATTCACATAGGATTTTGCAGAGCTAACCGATCACTGAAACTTGCACAGTTTTGGTGTCTTTGTTTTTATCATACCAGAATTTGATCTTTAAAGTAGTACAAGCTTAATGTTGGAATTAAATATTCTAAGCTTTGTTCTGATTGATATTTGGAGGACTGCTAGACAAAGTTTATTATAATAAATACCAGTCTTGCTTAGGATATGATAAGAAGGAATGGTAGTTTCGTTAACCACCAAGCTGTTCGTCTAGTAGCATATTTTCCTAAATTAAATTGAAAACCAGTTCGGCAACCTAATGATTATTAATATAAATTATGGAGAAAGGGCGAGCCAAATATGAGAGATCTACGCCATACCAGAGACAAACACATTGGCATCTGCATCTTCTCAACCAATTTACAACTTTGACAAAAATCATTTGAGTGTGTCTACAATTTACACAATGACCTCTGAGAATAGATACAGTGGAGGAGATGTTCTCACAATTATTTTTAAACTCGTGGTTGGTAATATTTCATTCAATCTAAGAGAAGTGAGTCTAGTAGTGAAGCAACATTCCTCTTCTGGCCAGGACCTATTAGCCTCCAAGAGATACTTCCTTCCAATAGAGAATTTAACGGAGGTAAGAGCTATTTCCACTCTCGTGTGTGGATGTATGTACAGTAGAAGTTTGCCCGATCTAGCAATTTCGTCAACAACACAATTACCCGAGATAACTCTGTGACCAGGAACCTATATGAGATGAACACGAATCTGCTGCAAGGGTACTCCCTGTCTTGCCTTACATAGCATGCAATTTACATAAGCCTGGGGATAAACCACCACTTGTTGTGCATTCCAGACACACAAAAGATAACACATTTTCTATTGGATGTTGTTTTTTTTTTTTGTTTTGTTTCAGTTTTTTCTGCGTTAATTTGTAGATAAGTTCTTGTGAGCATTTCTTCGGCCATACATATAGTTTTTTTTTCTCCGCCACTCATCTAGGCTTTCCACAAACCATCCATTCTTTGTTTCAGTTTTCTTTAATCAATTTGATCGATCTTTCAAGCTGAGTAGATGATTAATCCTCTGTATGATATTGCGTCCATATGATATTGCGTAGTGGTGAAGATCTTTGCTAACTGGTGGTGATCTTTACTTTACAATTGTAATTTTTTCCCAGTAGGTGGCGTGTTTTCCTGATCATTCGTCTGGTGTTTGTCATCATCGCCAGAAACATGCGGGAAGAATGGAATTGCCTAGAGAGAAGTTAAAGCCTTTTTATTAAACATTTGAAACCACAATTAAATTTTTCTTCGTCATGTGCTCTGCTGGTGCTCGAATCTGGGTCGTTTGTGTTGTTATACGGGCGCTCTAACCACTATACCACGCCAGCCCCAACACCTTCAGAGAAAAGTTTATGCCTCTGTTGATACATGTGATCATAATAGTCAAGAAGCGAAATTTAATTAACAAAAGCGATAATACGCAGCCTTATCTAACGCTTTTTTTGTTCGGAATTTTTTAGTTTGAGTTCTTTTCAATTGCGTGGAATAAAATAAATGCAGCGAATTAAATTTTTAATATTTTACTATATACAGTCGTTTATTTAACTTCCACTCTATTAGTTAATAAAGTATCCAATTTATTTAATATCCGTTTAATACACCAAATTACTCCTGACTCAACAATTAATACGATTTTACTTTATTGCTGCTAAACTATAACTGACTCACGTAGGCAAAGTAGCCTTCCTTATATACACGACAGCCAGTTTCGAATGTTATAGTGTAGATTAGAACCGTGTATTCAATTAATCAATTCAGCTACGTTATTACCCAAAAGTTTAATTGGTAACACCGTTCAACACACAATTGGTAACATTGTTAATAGCATCAATAAATTGATAGCTAAGACACAAACCAATAGATTAAAATCCCACAATAAAGTTTTATAGCTCCAGTTGTACTAATGTTGGTGTACCTTTTCTTTAGGCATTTTTATTTTCTTAACAAGAGCATAAGTTTATAAGAAGCGATACTATTTAATCGCGGATTACCTTGTAGCGTAACAGAAACCTAATAGCCTTATGCAAAATGATCTCAAAGGCTTTCTGAAAGTCAATATACACAAGATCACTGTTTTATTCGTCTAGTAGCCTTAGACTACTTGAGTGGTCAATGCATAGTCTTCCACTGCGGAAAGCTGTTTATTCTTGTCGCAGCACACAAATATCTATATGATGCAAAATGTATTGTTTTAATTATGTTAGTAGAGGTATTCCGCTTTTAGTTTTGGCAATTGGTGGTGTTCATTCCCAAGCTGAAAGATCATCATACAATAATCCTCATGATTTCAGACCTATTAGTCTCAGTTCTTTACTTTTGCAGACACTGGACAGAGTTTTTGATGTACGTATGTTTACGTCTTAAACTTTTTTAAACGTTTGACCGTTAAAATAAAATAAACACCACTCAGAATTCGTTTATACAACACTTTAATTTACGCCTAATAAAAATTACTTTACTTTGTGACAGCAAAACGAGAACTATCTGACGTAGATAAATCAACCATCTATATACCTAACTACAGTTTGGAAAGTTCCGGAAATGACTCAAACGCTCCCATATCCTGTATTTTATATTCGTTAATTTTAAACATGTAAGATTGTGTTACCCAGAGATGGTTGAATTTGGAGTGCTGCCAAATACACAAATAAGTACGGCATTACAATATGCCACATTAATACCAAATACACCCACAATATCCCACAATACAGTTTTAAAGGCGCTGATGAGGTGTATTTTCTTTTTAGGCATTTTTATTTTCGTAACAATTTTTCTCTCAGTGTCTTTGCTTGTTAGTAGTATTACAAATCCCTTTGGTGTTTAAATGACTAAAGTTAAGAGTCGAGTTGGCTTAAGTAGAGTAGAGTGTGGATATCTGCTGTCTGCTGTCTTAATGTCGTGTGTAGATGTTGAGTCTTAAGACAAACGTCTTTTTGTTCAATGATGTAGAATTAATTACATTTGACAGACGAACAATTTTTTCTGTCATTTTCTTGTTGTTGTTTTTACTTTTACTTCTCTTTTAATATAAAAGGGCTATTTAGTGTTTTTCCTTATAAATTTCTTTTTCGATTAAATTATTTTTTCTGTATTGCCCACACCAGTTTAAGCAATAAAACTATTTTTTTGTCAGTTTTTTTCTAAAGGTTTCTTTTCTTTCTGCTTTTGATTTTAGTTTTTTTTTTTTTTTGTTATGAGTTTTGTTTGTATTGCCCATACTTTTAAACATAAGATGGAGTATTTATTTTACTCAATTTTTTTTCTTATTTTTTTAGCAGCGCTTTTCATCTTCTATTTAGCTATAGGGTTATTGTATTACCATCATGTCTTTTCATTTATTTTTTGAAATCATTGGTTTGCGTTAAGTTTTATTCTCTTTTAACTTCTCTTCTTTCGAGCTGACTTTTTATTTTGAGTTTGTCTAGCTTGTCTTTAAACAAAAAGCTTATCTTGTCAAATCGTTTGCTGACATTGTTAAGTCAATGTGGTCACTATTAGTTTCAATTGATCTTTTGGATTTTATTTCAGCTTTTCTATGAATTTTTCTCTATATCTTCCACTATTTTTACGTTTTATTTGCCTTTGTTTTTTTGTACATTTCTTTTACTTAATATTTATTGAAGTCATAAGCACTAGTCGTTTGAGTTTCAAGTGTTATACGAAGGGAATGGGAATGGGTATGTATCGTTATGGAATTTATACAATTTTAATTGAAAAACTATTGCAAGCAAGAAAACTGTGGTTCAATAACAAAAAATTCTTAGAATTCATATCTACTCTTAACAAAAAGAATTGAGAAAAATGCTGTGGTTTTAGTGTCATAATTTAAGATTTTCTTTTATTGAATTGTAGGATTTAAGCAAGAATATTATAGGGCTTTAAAGAAATTAAATTTCAAATTAAAATTATGTGAAAGAAAACAGTTTATTGATTTGTTGTTTAAAATAAAAAAAAAAAAAAATATAAAAAATATAAAAAAGATTTTGTCAACTCCTTTACTTCTAAAAGAGTCTGTCTTCATTATTTCGCCTAACTTTATATAGGGTCCGCCAAATAATTTTTTTTGAAAATTCTATAAAAGAAACTACTGAATATTTTCTCAAATTTCTTTTTTTCTTTTAAAGTACAATCCTTCCGGTTAATAATGGAAAATAATTTCATTAAAAAATGGCTACCTCGGCTGGCCATGCAGTAGCCTACACGATCGGTACCATTTTTAAGAACATTATCGATTGTGTGCAGCTGTATTTCAACAATGGCTTCACGAATATTGTCCTTTAAAGCGTTAATTGTTTATGGCTCGTTGGCGTAACACTTATCTTTGACGGCATCCCACAAATAATAGTCCAACGGTGTCAAATCGCAGCTCCGAGGTGGCCAAACGACATCAGCTCTGCAGCTGATAATGCGATCTTCAAAAACAGGGCGCAAAACATCGAGTATAGCTTCGGCTGTGTGGCATGTAGCGCCGTCCTGTTGAAACCAAATGTTGCTAATATCCTCCTCTTCAATTTTTGTGAACAAAAATTCGTTCAATATGGCCCGATAGCGATCTCCATTGACCATAACGACCACTCCTTGCTCATTTTCGAAGAAAAATGGTCCAGTTATGCCTCTGGACCAAAATCCGCACCAAACAGTGACTCGTCTTGGGCATCAGGCTAAATAGAAGTTGCGTAGGTGAAGCGAACACTCTAGGCCGAATCATACAAATATCTGCAGCACTGTATACACTCTGTATTTACCGTTCCTCGAATTTAAAACAACGTTTGTTATTATTAGACTAACTGCCATAAGGAAAGCATTGAGAGCAACAAGAAGTTCATCAGAAAATAGTTCAAATATTTAGAGTGATGTAAGAAGAAGAAAAACTTTCAGTTCTTTACAAAGAAAACAACAGTCAACCATTCCACACCAATGCTGCAATAAAATAAGGATGCTTACTATCACCTCAGCTATTCACTATAAGGCTGGATGACAGAATGAATAAAGACTGTTCAATAAACGATAAATAACATGGAGTCTCTCACCCAAACTCGAAAATTTTGAGTCTGCTGATGACATTTGTCTACTCTAGCATACGATCTACAATATAAAGTCAAAATGCAGTCGACGAGCACGCCCTGTTGGACTTGAAATAAAAATCAAGCAAACAAAGGCTATGGGCATCAACGGCACAAGCACAAGGTGTAGGAAGGACAATGACAACAAGCTGGGGATTATAAACAGATGTAGACAACAGGCTCACTAAAGACAGTGCGAATTCGGCTAACTGACGTTGGTAAAGAAAAGTTCACATACCAAAATTTGATCAAAATTTTCCCGGAATAACCCCCGTGTGGCGGTCTGATTGCTCCGATTTAATTTTTTTTTTATTGATACATCTGTTGTTGATATTCCCGTTAAATCTTAACGTCATAGCTTGACATTTGCAAACGCTACGTGTGTGTTGGCGATTATTTAAAATTTTAAAAGTGAATTTAATTTGCAACAACGAACTTGTATTGAATTTTGCGTTAAAAACGGATTTAATAGTGGAAAAGTGTTTCGGCAACGATTCTCTAGAGAAACGTGAGACAATCGAAGATGATGAACGCAGTGGCAGCCTATCGACATCGAAAACCGACAAAAACATTGATAAAATAAAAGAAATGTTGGTCTGTAACTGCAAATTAACCATCAGAGAAATAGCGGAGGACTTGAACATTGCTTATAGATCCATCCAATACATTTTGGTTAAAGATTTGGGTTTCCATCGTGTAGCAGCAAAGTTGGAGCCAAAAGACCTCAATTTCATGCAAAAAAAGACCGTGTTGAAGACGCCAAACACATGATTTGCGAGGCTTGATTTGATACTACATTCATCAAAAAGATCGTTAGTAGGGACGAGAGGTGGGTTTATGAGTACGACACACAATCCAGGTATCAAGCAAGTGAATGGCGTTCATCAAATGAGCCGAGACCGAAAAAACCACGTCGTTTTCAGGCAAAAAAGAAGGAAAAACTCACGCTTTTCATGGATTACAAAGGTGTAGTGCATCATGAATTCTTGCCAGAAGGCCAAACAGTAAGAAAACTCGTGTATTTTGCCTATGATAACGCACAGTCCCACAGTGCCATTATTATTAGAAATTTTTTGATGAAAAATGCAACGAGTACCATCCATCACCTGATTGGCTCCCCGCAACTTCTTTCTTTTCAATCGAGCTAAAAAATTATTACGGCGAACGCGTTTCAACAGCCGAGTGGAAATAGAGAAAAAAAATCTTAGGAAGCACTGACGGACATTCCGAAAATCGAATATAAAAAATGCTTCGATGATTTTATCAAACGCTGGCACAAGTGTGTTGCAGTCGATGGGGATTACTTTGAAGGGGCAATATAGATTTATTTAGTAGATGTATTTTGAATTTACTGAATAAATTTCTGGAACTTTTTGATCAAGGTGGTATATCCATATGAACTCAGTATAGAATATTCAACTCGTGTGTTAAGTCCGCTCTTCTTTATGGCAGTAAACATGGCTTGTATCGAATAGCTTCACACAAAAGTTCCTGGTATTCATCAACGAGTGCCCTATAGTGAGATCTCAGCAATAAATATTGAAAAAATGAGTCTACTCGAGTCATACTCATTGCAATGGCTACTCATAGGCATTCATATCCCAAAGCATAAATTACTCATCATATTCATACTTATCAGTATTTATGACGCTATAGATTCATACTCATCTAAACTCCTTGTGCAGAGACGATAGAAAATAAGTATGATTTGAATATGAACATATGAATACTCATTATAAGGTTGTTTGTTTATATATTTTCTTTATCTTTCGAATAGCCAATACTTTTATTCATTAATACTCATGAGTAAGCATGAATCATGCGAATCATGCTTGAAGCTACATACTTACAAAAGAATACCTTATTCGCCAAATCGATAACTTTTAGAATTTTATTACAAAGTAATGTGAAATATGTAGTTTAATATGCATTTCTTACACAATTTTGTGGGGGTGGCGTGTGGTAGTGGTTAGAGTGCACACAGAACAACACAAACGACTCAGGTTTGAGCCCCAGCAGGGGACATGATGAAGAAAAACTTGATTGTGATTTCTAATGTTTAATAAAGAGGCTCCAACTTCCCTCCAGACTACTTCACCACAAGAACTCTGGCAATAATGACAAACATTAGACGAATGATCAGGAAAATACGCCACCTACTGGGAAAAAATATATAAGAATGCCAAAGTAAAGATCGCCACTAATTAGCAAGGATCTTCACCACTGAGCAAAATTATATGGAGGAAGCTACAGTGGATTAATCATCTGCTTAGCTTAAAAGATCAAATTGATTAAAGAAACTGAAACAAAGCAACAGGTGCTTTGTGGCAAGCCAATATGCCCTCTAGAGGAACGTCGTAGAAAACGAACACAATTTGATACTTTTTTGTAAAAAATTACATATTATTCTTGAGGTTACTTGAGAATCACATAAAAACAATAAGCTCCTTTCATTTTTTCTTGTTACACCACTTATTGCGTCGTCAGCTTCATCGACTACTACAACTACTTTATTCTGTTCCAGGTATTACTCCTTATTATCATTGAATTCAAGCAAAACTCAGAAGACCTAAACTACACTCGATTCACAGGATGACTTCAAAGGCATGCCTTTTTAAAATTCTCTTTTAAATATACTGCTAAAAATCAACTGCATTTACACCATAATTTGTGAGGCATGCCTTTTTTGCAGAGTTGATTTTTTAACTATAATTGTTTAAGTTTACATTGAAGAACAAAGAACAGTGGCAAATACGAAAAAAAAAAACGTAAAAGAGAATGCGAAAACATGCACGAAAAATAGAAAAAATGTTTTTTTTCTATCCGTCTCTCTTCTCCCATCCTCTCTTCTACAAGCAAAGAATGCATGCAATAAGTGCATGCATGGAAAATCGTCGGGTAAATAAGCTGTTAGTTGTCTCAGAGCTATTACGACCTTTAGAGCTACCAATTGTCCACATATCAGAAATGTCAATCGTCATTTTCCCAAAATTTTGTTAATTAATCGTCAAAATGAAGATTAATCGTTAAATCTGGCAGCTATACTTATACTTTTGAGTCAACATTATTGTGAGTATGAATGAGTATAAGTAGTTGAATTTGAATGATGTGTACTCACTTATATCAAAAAAGCGATTTCAGTGCTGATCTCTGTTCAGAATCATGTGCAAAATACTCAGGCCTAACACCATAGGTAACACAGAGCTGCAAACAATGAGGAATAAGGAAGAAAATTGTGATCACAACACTCTTAAAAGTGATCTACCACGTAACTGCTGGAGGCCTACAATTATCCAGTAACTAAGACAGAACAATCACATGTGGGCTCACAGATTGAGTAATTTTATGCCATTCGATTTTTTTTTAGGTCATAGGTCTAAGCCAATAAACTTATAACCACCCGTGCATTACAGAACATTGCAGACGCTGAAGAGCAATTAAATTTTATTTTTAATACATTTTAAGTAAGAAGTTTCTCTTCATTTTTAAATTTGTTATACTTTAAAATTGTTGGGATTTATTCATGGGCATAATTTTTATTTAATTTTTAACTCTCTTGGCTTAAAGTAATAAATCATATTAATTTTATGGCCACATTATTAAAATGGCTTAATAATAACAACAGCAGCAGCAATAATACATAAAAAAAATTAATTTCAAAAATTTAAATCTATTTGTTGTTGTTCTTGTTGTTTTTGCCATTTCTTTTTGTTCGGAAAATGAAGCAAAAATAAAAAGAAAACAAATTTTGCCCTATTAGTTAATTATAAATTTTCACAGCAGCACTTGCAACAACAATTATAATATTGCTACATCCACTCTCGTACAATGTAAAATTATTGATATTTTATGAAATACTCTCACTTATACATTTAAGTGTAAGTGTTTGTGTATGTGTTGTGTGGCTGTGAGTACGTACATATATATTGGTATTAATACACTGCCTGCTGTATATGCAATTCAAACTGTAATTAATTTCAAGTGATTTCATACAATTTCAGTCTAAAGAGTTAAACGGATGCGTGTTGTAAATATTCTTTTATCAAATTACAAACAATAACTACCACTACCACTACCCATACTGCAGCATCTACTACTACTACTACTACTAGTCCTAATGATTGCAAATGAAATTTGCTTGGTTGTTGAAGAGTAGTCTGAAATTTTATTGGTGTATGTGTATAGACTGTAGCTATTGTGGCTGGTTCGATGCTTCGATTACAGTTTGGTTTCTCTTGATGGCTGGCTGATGTTCGTCTGCCTATATTATATACGTTCTGAGGGTTTATTGTTTAAATGTTTTGCTACCATTAGCAACCAATATTCAAAATACCATTAACAATTTTTGTTTTTATCTTTTTATTTTTGTATTTTATAAATTTATATCAACAATAACAAAATGGTAGAAAAATAAAAGAAAAAACACACAAAATCAGCATCAGGCTACAACAGCAACAGCCAAAGTAGCATCAACAGCTTTTGGCTGTAGAGCAAATAGAAAATGTATTTTAGGACACAGTTAGTGAAAGAAAGTAACACCATAACAACAGCCGGCACCTGCCTCAAACATAAACGAATCAAAGGTTAAGTCAAAATAAAAAACAACTCGCAAATTGCTGCAAAAAGCCAACTAAACGAGTAAGAATGTTGCAGAAACTCAAACCACCACGTATTTCTTGTATTAATAGTATTGAAGACAAGATGTTTGTTCTGATAAAGAATGCATCCTTTGAAATACTTAATGCAAAGGCATTGTTACACCTCTTTATTCCGGTAGATATGACCATTCTCCCAGTGGATGATTTCTTAATTTGTAGAATTCTGTGATCATGGCAATTAATTGCTATCTGAGGAAATTTATAAATTTGTATGTTAAATGTAATTCATGCAAGGCTAGAGGATACTCACTTAAAATGGTAGTATTATTTTTGAAGTCTGACCGGAGGGTTAGTTCTGGTACCACGTGAGCCATAGGAACCTAGGTCCTTGCCCGACTATGGTCAGACTCCCTTTTAGGAGTGGCTGTAGTTTGAATCTAAACTGTGGGGAGATCGTTAGCTCGGTGTGGTGTTGCATTTCGTGACGACAAAAGTCAGACGGCTTTGGTTTTGTGTTAGCAGATTTTCGTCAGGCCGGGAACCAAAGACATTATTTTTTTATTATTACTATTCTTAGAATTATTATTGAATTTTACATTCACAGCTATTGCTGAAATTCACAAAACCGAGCTTATAACCGAAGTTTTGCTCTGGTGGGATGTTATCCTGGTTTTACAACCTGATATTGTGGGTCATTTATCGCATGAATTCTCTTACTATTAATGTAGTTCTAATCAAGACTGCCCTTTACATGCCCGTTAAAGTCTTTAAGTCAAGGCCCAATGTTCCTATAGCCTCTGCCGTGGCATTTGGTACAGTTCCAGTACTACTTATCACAATTGGCAATATTTTAACAGTTAGTGAACTTACTTGCTGGTTTTTGTGTCGATTGTTTCCATTATGTTTTTGACGAAAGGAATTGCAAACTCTATAATGTAGGCACTCTTATTCACTTTATCCATCAACAAAACATCCGGCCTATTAGGTATTGTTGCGTTCGGTGGGGTGTTGCTTAGTATTGATCTATCCCAGTATAAAATATAGTCTATGGACTCGATAATCGGTTCTTGTTGATAAATGTAATAGTGGACTATTGATGTACTCATTTCCAGTTTTCTTACACGACTAATATGAAGGATTTTCCCCATTGCATCATGCTTTGCCTTATAGTGTTTTGTGGTTGTATAGTCATTAAGTATATCCGCCGTAGTTTGCGGGGCGATAGCGCATCTTCTGCATCTATGATCAGTAATATTCGGGACCTTTATTATGTATTTGGCATGGTTACGCGTATATACTATACCATCTTGTATGGCCATTACGAAACCTTCTGTTTCCGGGAAGAGATTTCCATATTTAGGCCAGTTATGAGTAAGATCGACAGCAATGTGATGTTGGCTTATCACACGCGAGTATTTTCCGCGTGTGAATTTAGACTTCCATTTTTCGATAAGGTAAGTTGCTACAATTGGGGCTGTTGAGTTTCCCATTTTCAGTGGCGTTAAGTTTTTGTTCGCAGCTACCAGGGCACTGTAAATTTCGGATGTTGCTGATGCTTTCAAACTGTATATAATATGAGATCAAAGGCTATAATTTTTGAAATTTATGGGTTGATTATGGATGGCAACAGAACTTCAGTTGCGTTGCTGAACGCCAACCAGAAATTTGTAGTTGCCTAAATACAATTGTATTAATATCTTTCGAGTTGTCAGTTGCCATATGTAATCAAATTTTCGACAATTGGTAACGCAACTAAAGTTCTGTTGCCATCCATAATCGACCCATTAGTGTCGATAACATATTTGAAGCTTTCTAGCATGTAGCGCGTATTTATTTGAAGTAAAAACGGCTTTCAACTCTTTTCTATCAATGCCATCTGCAGTGGCAAATGTTTATTACAGCAAAAACAACAACACTGACCATTGTTTCTGATGGCTATAGAACCTCAGATATGAAACAGGGGTTGATAGAGAAAAAATAACCAACAGCAACATCTCTTATTAAATAAAAAAGGAAAAATGAAAAAAAAAATCGACAGGAAACGGATGAAAAATTTTAAAAAATATTTTAAACAGAATGACTACGAAAATAATAATTATTATTAAAAAAAGAAAAACAGTCTCTTTCTTTGCAAATGTTTTTAAAATAAAAATTTTATATCTGTAAGAAACTCTCACCTCCTCCTTTAATTATTTTCGAAGCCAAACAATCAATGATCTCATGCTCTCTTGCAAAATTTTTTTTAAAACAATCACTGTTTTAAACACTTTACGATGATGCTGACGATGATGGCGATAATACTGATACTGATACTGATTACAACCCACTGAACAAATTATTTTAGTTCATGCCGTAAATACTTTATAGCTGCAGTATTTAAGCTATAGTTGATGGCAACATTAATAAAAACAGCAGCAGCAGTAACAGCATCAGTTACTGCCACACTGGTGATGTGGTAGCTGTGACGTCAATGACAACCGTTGGCGGTAAATTGTCAATTTAATATTTATGCGTTACTATGAGCCATGCTTGGTTGGGTAATTTCTTGGTAAGAGAAGATCTCTTTTGTTTTTTTGTTAGGACAGGAAGAAGGAGGTAGTGGTAGTAGATGTCATGAAAGTATGATTTTTGTCATCATAAGTATTCGTTGTTGTTGGTCTTTCTGTTATTGTTTAACTTGATAATTGTGTGTGATATTGACATGGCAACTGTTGCCACACTTTTCACAGTAGAAAGGGAAAGCATTCAATGTATTTTAAATAATATTTAAAAAAAGACCAGCAAACAATTTGGAGAGAATATCTTTAGTCCTATTTTTTTAAAAAAATAATATTTTTTAATGTACAAAATTTGTATTCATGTCAGTTTAAGTTTAGGATGGCCGTTTGCCATTCAATTTGTAGTCGATGGCTTGTCGGGCAACATTATCCGTAGATTCCCTTACCATACCTCTTTGGTAAGTTATGTAAACCTGAAGATCATCATACTTGCCAACAAGCTCAGTTAGCTATTGAAAAGAAGAGTTCTCTTTCGACGAACCAAACTCATGCCTTACAAAAGGCTAATCATCCATGTCCTGCTATATGGCGCAGAAACGTGTGTTATATCAAATAACAATGAGAATGTCTTGGGATCGTTTAAAAGGAAAACATTTATCGGGTGCAATATTTGATCTTTTCTAGCAATTGTCTGGCAACTTTTTGAGTGAAGCCGGGCGTTGGAATGCAAAAGAACAAGATAATCATGTTGATCTTTATAATCCGGCCGCTTTTTTTTATAATGCATGTTTTAAACGAAGTAATTGCAGTCTGTTCTAATCACCGATTTTTAGAAGCTCATGGAACACAATTCCAAAAGTCCAAAATTGCCTTAACTACATATATTGTTACGTATTAACCTTTTCAGTTCCTTTTAATTTTGTCAAAATGAAATAAACACCACGTTGTTCCTGTTTTATAGTTTTTATTTCCTCACTTTATCTCTATAAAGTTCATCTTAATACAGAAATTTATTAGCTTGCACTCAATGTTCGTTTGTACAACACTTTTATTTATGCCTAAACATGACTTTACTTAATAACTACGAAACAATAACTATTCAATTGACATTACTTCCTAGTTCTTGTTCTTTCTACAATATTTGAATTCCGTTAAATTCAAATTTAACACACAAAGATGGTCGAATTGACAATGTTGCCAAATACACAAATAAATACAGCATTGCCAGGGTGACACAATAACAACCTTGACACAACTCAGTGTTATCAAATCCCACAATACAGTTTTAAAGGCTGATGTGGTGTATCTCTTTTTTTAGGTAGTGTGTAATTTCGTAACACTGTATGAATAAGTTGTCCTATGTTCGTCATTTTATAACTAGAGAACTACTATACCGATTTAAAAACCAATACATGGGTTAGAAAGGTATACCATCAGTGAAGGTTTTTTTTTTGTAATTGGGCGGTGCCAAATTTTATTTATATGTAATAATAATAAGAGTACCTAAATTTGACCCCAAAACGTTGTTATCACACAAAAAGTAGGCGGAATTGGATAAATGGGAGTGGAACCTCCCATACAAAGTATATATAGACTTTTGTATATAATTGGGAAGTATGTAAAGCCAATGAGTACACAAAATCTGCCCAGTTCAAACAGTGAACCGAATGGCGAGAAATACGAACAAAAGCCTCACTATTCCCACAAAGTACTACAGACAGTAAGAGTTGTATGTGCTCTACTGTATTGGCTTAAAGTATAATAAAAAGATTTCATGCCTTCCAGGTATCGAAAAAGTATAAAAAAGCACACGTCTTTGGCGAACTTCTCCTGTAATGATATTTCCGTTGCTTAGTGAGTTTTCGTGGATGGAACAAAGTGTTAAGAGTGTCAAACGCCTTCTCAATATCAATAAACTCATGATTAAGTGGTTATTTCTATTCAAATAACTGTTTTTCTTATGGTGTTAGGCTATTCAGATACCGGGTACGAACACGTCTGATGCTTTCCTATTTAGCATATGAGCAATTACTTTGTTGGAACATTATGCTCTTGTAGGATAAGGCCCAAGTATTTGACCGCCGGACTCCATACGGGGTACCTTGTACCTCCTAGTGGAGAGCATTGTATCTGTTTTACAAGTGTTCACACTAAATCCAATAACCTCACACCAAGCAGATACAATACCGAGTACAAAATTGATCTTAACAGAGATTGTCTGTGGACAGAAGCTAGACACTGCGATAACGATAGCTACAGCATAAGCCACGATTCTCTACAGTCAAGCCGAGTGAAGAGCGTAAGATTCCATAGGAATTGTGAATGGATACCCCCTGAAGAGTGCCCCTACTTACCACTCACTGTCTCTGTACGTCCCCGAAAAAGGAGGGGTAACCAGTCGAGAATTAAGGAGGAGCTCTATGAACCCCGACTATGCCAGAACAACACCAAAATCATATAGAGTGTTAAAGATTGAGTTGGAACAAACATTATTGGAAGCTCTCTCAATATCCAGAAAGACAGCGAGAGTGTAATCCCTGACATGGAGGAATTTACCTACTTGCGAGTTTAGCGAATGGAGTGCTGTCTCATCTGATATACCCCTCGCAAAGGCATGTTGAGAGGTAGACTAGCGTGAATGTGAAAGTTTTTAACATTGTTACGAAAATTAAAATGCCTAAAACACGAAAATATACCACATCAGTGCGTTTAAAACTGTATTGTGGAATTTTTTAAATTTGGCAATTATATGTCGCCTTGTCAATGCCGTACTAATATATGTATCCGGAAGCACTACGAATTAGACCAACTTTGTGTGTTACATTTGAATTAACGGATAAAAGGTAGAGGATATGAGAAAATTTGAGACAATTAAGTATAAAACGAGGCTGCTTTACCTATATCAGAGATAGTTATCCTTTGCAGACAATAAGTAAAGTCGTGTTTAAGCGTAAATAAAAGTACAGTATAAATGTATATTAAGTTGTTGTATTAAGTTAAATTGTATAAAAAAATGAGGAAATAAAACTGTAAACAGCAACAAAGTGGTGTTTATTTTATTTTAGCGGTCAAACGTTTAAAAAAGGTAACAGTAAATAACTGAGTCTAAGAGGTCTGAAATCATGAGGATTGGTGTGTGATAATCTTTCAGTTTGGGAATGAGCATCACCTCTACACTTCATCAGCACAGAGGAATATAACTGAGGTCCAGAAAAGTATAATGAATTGTCAACAGTCACAGAAGAACGAAGTCCTTACTGAATGGCAGGCGGGATACCAATCGTCCAATGAAGTTGATCAGAATTGAAGGGTGATGCTCATGTGTAAGTGCATCAGTTGGTTAGCAACCAGGCCTGTGGTGGGAAAACAGCCCGGAAAGTGAGTGTCCAGAAATAGGTCGAACGAATTAACGACTGTGTCTGTCTTACCACCGTCAGGTTTTCGATTACAATCGGGAGATCTAGTACCGACTGACCTCGGAAGAGGATAAAACACTCTCACAGAAGTTGCTCCATTAATCCCTTTTAACATGTTTATTCGCATACTTCAACAACCTCTTGTTGGACTTGTACCATTTCAGATGCCTTTTCCCAGTGTCCGTCTCTAGCTAGACGTAGATTAATAACACATGGCTCGCCAATCGGAACTATCGACCACCGTTGTCAGGCTAACAGCCAGACTCATTAGATTGTAAGTCTGGTTTCTATGTGAGATCTTTGGATGATCGTCAAGACCGGGTAATAAGGACTTGGTGGCTAGCACAGGGGCTTTGCTTCATGTGTGGTATCACAACGGGCCGCTATGTGTGCTCAAGTGTGTCTTGACTCAATGAGGCTGCCACTCGTTCCTAACCTATGCTCTTGCAGTTGCTTCGTTTATGGCAAAAACTTATGTGGAAATCGTTTACATGGAAAATTGTTTAATTAATTGCTGACTGGGTTCCATTGGATTCCCACTGTGTTGTTGTCGTTTATAATAAAGTCTGCGTTGGCTTTTGTCAAACCATTCTGTTATTATGCGAAATTTTTTTTGTATTTTTTGTCCATTGTTTTGTAAAATGGCAACTTCGCCAGACATTAAAAAAAAAAAATTGTGAATAACAGTTAACTCTATAGCCTTTATAATGCTTTTGCTGTTCGGATGAGAGGGCAGACCGTATTGTAGTCTATTTTAAATAATTTTGGAAGTAAAAGGTGAGCTCGAGAGGTGGTATTTGTTAAGCTTCTTCTTCCTTAAATTGTTAGCAGTATTATTATGAATATTTTTAGTTTTTTATTTCTCGCTCTCTTGCCAGGATTTATAAACTTCTCGAGCATATTTTATAAATTTAATGGTTTATAAGGAATTAATTGTTGGAAAATTAATTGAAAAATTTTCATACAATTATGATGACATTTAATGGGTGAGTACAAGAGTAGGTAGAGAATAATGATGTGTGACACTTAGTAAATAGGAAAAGTAAAAGCATATGGAGTTTCAATAGAAATTAAAATATTTGTAAATCAGTATTTGAAATAAAGGTTGTATTAGTGGTAGGGGTTGTTAAACAAAATTTTAATATTTCTTTCATTGTTTTATTACTTTTTAAACAACAATTTATTTTTATTGGTTTTGTAAAGTAATTAATTTTTTTCAGTTGTTTTAAATCTCCGTTTTAACATAAATCTGTCAGTTTTTTATATTTTCTTTTTTTTTTCTAAATTTTTTAATGTTTTTGTGTAAAAAACACATCTTCAGTGCAGCCTTTTAAATCTCAATGGACAGTTTTCTTTTCAACTTTTTTTTTTTAACTGCGTTTGTCAGTAAGAGATCTCTTCAAAAACCATTAAGAGGAACGAAAAAAGAGAAAAAAAAATTCTAAATCTTAAGCATTTATTTTAGCTGAGATTTGTTTTAATTTCTTGTTTTTTTATTTTCCTGTCTTATGCTGCTTACGCTTGTTTGCCTACACTTGAGTATAATTTATTAACGAAAAATTCTTAATTTTCTTCTGCCCTTCGTCTTAAACTGCTTTTGGTCTTCCATTTATTTGCTTATAAAAACTCACGTACTGTTAATAAAAGTAAGAACAACAACAAAAGCAACAAAACCATGAAAAGATAATTATAAAATAGAAATAAATTCACAGAAAAAAGATAGGAAAGAGATTAAGCAAAACATCCTGGAAAGCTTTTAAAGGGGAAACGCATTATACTTTACAAAATAAGGACTACAAAATGACTGAAAAGGTCTACATGTTACCCTACATCATAGTTGTATTGACTGCATTTGATAATGATTGAGGCGTGTCAATTGGTTATTGACAGAATACACAATGGCTATTGGCTGGCATTGGGAACTTTCTTTAAAATGACAATGTGGATTTATACGGCTATAGTCAGGTCTATACTTTTCTATGGTATTGTGGTTTGTGAAAGGTCCTTGCATATATTTAATTCCTTGATGAAGGTGCAAAGGTCGGCACTAATTGATGTTGGTGGAGCACTGTGTACGACGCCAGGTCTGGAGCTCAGTGCCATTATGATATCATGGCCGAATTGACTGCTTCCATGGCTCCGCCGAGAATCACGGAATGTGGTCTCAGTCTATCGGAGAACTCTGCTAAGCTGCTGCACCTGATGGGTTTGCCTACCATTAGGACGGACTACAGTATCTCGTGCCTATTATCAACGACCAATCTCAGGATATCTATTCCAAATAGGAAGACATGGATAAAGTCTTTGGAGGGGGACACGGGAAGTATCCGATTCTTCACGGACGGGGCAAAGCTGGATGGTGGAGTAGGCTATGGCGTCCATTCTCCTGATCTCAATGTAAGTAGGTCATACAGGCTGCCGAACCCTTGCAGTGTGTTTCAGGCAGAGGTAGCCGCTATCTGTGAGGTTGCTGACCTACTAAGAGATATATAAGATCCCTGGGGCTAAGTATGCTAAGTCTCTGGCGGCTAGTAAACGTCACTCATTATTGGGGGTGACGTCTAAATACTTTGATATCAATCTCACATCTGGTACCGGGTCATAGTGATATTCCGTAAAACTGTGTAGCGGATGAGCTAGCTAGACAGGGGACTATGGCTATGATTCTTTTGACGGCGAAGGGATTTGGTATACCGATCTTTGCCTGCCGTCTATGTATAGAACAATGCGCCGATGGTGTATTTGATGAGAGGTGGAGGCGAGATCCAACTTGTAGACAGGCAAGAACTTTCTGGCCGAGGGTAGACAACAAGAGATCTATACAACTGCTGAACTTGCCGAGAGGCAGAATATCTGCGGTAATAGGAGACATACTCTTAGGCTGGGCCATAGAGACTCTGTTCCATGTAGGTACTGCTTAGAGGAGGAGATGGAGACCATGGAACCTCTGCTCTTGAAATGTCCGGCGTTGGCGGGACTTAGGTACCGGATATTGAGTGGGCATTTTGTTGGCATTGGGTTTCTACTGGAGACTCCCGTAGGGCAAATTAGCAAATTTGTTGAGGTGGCGAACTGTTCAGATAACTAATCAAGCTGTCAGAGGGAAGTTTTTGGATATCACAATGGTCTCTATCGGACCTAAATGTGGTGGACGTTTATCTGGCAGCCCTTTTTAACCTAACCTATCCTATGGACAAAATAAAGGGTAGTCCAACGAAAACGCACAAGTTTAGTTGTAAATAAAACAAAAAGTTTTCTGGGAACTGTCTTAATATTACTTATTATTATGACAATTATGTGTGAACAAGAATATCGGTCAAATGCTTGCCACGGCTTCGGTGACATAGCTCTGTCAGTCAGTACATATTTTCAGTCGTTAATGTGCCGAATTATCTCATTCTTTAACTCTTGAATTGTTCTTTGCTTATTGACGTACACTTTTTCTTTTAAAATACCCTAAGAAAGAAGTCGAACGGTATTAAATTACATGATCCTGGCGGCCAATTAACATCGCATGAGATAACACGGCTATTGAATTTCTCACGCAAAAGAGCCATTGTTTCGTTGGCTGTGTGGCAAGTGGCACCATCTTGTTGGAACCACAAGAAGTGTGTTATCATTTTGCGATAGCGAACATTATTTACGGTAATTGCTTGGTGGAATCGTAATAGGGTAATCGTTATAGTGAAATCGTAATAGTGTAATCATAAAAGTGTTATCGTAATAGAGAAATCGTAATAGTGTAGTCATAATAGATTAATCGTAATAGTGATATCGTAATGTGTATCCGTAATAGTGAAATCGTAATCGTGTAATTTTGAAGAAGCTCGGTCCGATGACGCCACCAGCCCATAAACCGCACCAAACAATAACTCTTTGAGGATGCATCGGCTTTTTAAGAATAACTCGTGGATTCTCATATACCCAAAAGCGTCGAATTTGCTTGTTAACGAATCCAATGAAGTGAAATTGTGCCTCGTCGCTGAATGTGATTTTCTGTCTGTTCAACTAACCAATCAGGGTATTGACGACGCTTGAAATGGTCAGTAGGCTTCTGCTCTTGAGTTAATTAAACCTTGTAAGCGTTAAAATTCAAAATGCGCATAAGTGATGCTCGTAGGATGTTCAATTGTTGGGCGACGGGTTGAGGTTGACGACGAGTTGAGGTCGACAACTCTTCTGCCACACTATCACGTACAACAGCAATATTCTTCGCAAAGCGAAGTGGGCGAGCATGCACAAGTGCTTCCACATTTCCTGCAGATCCGGTAAAGCAGAAATTTGGGCATAATTCTGCAAAAAACCATGAAATGGATTTTGTTTTGAACGCCCACTTTCGTAAAAGACTTCGACAATCTTAACGCGCTGTTCAATTGTGTACAAAGAAATGTGATATTAAGTTGGACAAAAGATTTTACGTCATGGAGTGACTCACAATTAACATCGTGAATTATAGTTGGCCCGCCCTTTATATCAGAAGTACTTCAAAGCAAAAAAGTACAAAAAATCTGTTTTAAAAATTTTATATATGCTTCGACACACAAGCTGTCTAGTTTCGAGTCCCTAGCCGGGGACATGACGAAAAAATTGCAATCAGGCTTAATTAAGACACAAAGGCACCCAAAGTAAGTCACCTTAACATTCTAGTTTAAATAAAACGACGATGACAAACATCTGATAGAAATTAAAACACGTATTAACCGGTTTAGTGTAAGCGAAGCCCTATTTTCTCATTGAAATGCCCAAAGAGTATGAGTATAAGCCATAAAAATTAGTAAGATTTGTGCACGTTTTTCTTTTAACCTCAAATTTCTTTTACACCTTCCCCCTCCTCCTTCCGAACAAACTACAAGGTAATAAAATTCGCTAAAAATGTAACAATTAAAGAAAAATATAAAAAAATGTAAATGTTTCACTTTAAAAGCCAAAATGTTTTATTTATTTTAAGCTGAAGACCGTTAAATATAAGCAAGACTGCAGGA
The DNA here is from genome assembly GCA_023159175.1 of Wohlfahrtia magnifica. Classification (NCBI taxonomy): domain Eukaryota; kingdom Metazoa; phylum Arthropoda; class Insecta; order Diptera; family Sarcophagidae; genus Wohlfahrtia; species Wohlfahrtia magnifica. The sequence continues at coordinate 54,859 of JAKWBJ010000130.1, forward strand.
GGCACCATTAAAATAAAAAAATTAGAGGAAAAATAGAAAAAAAAAAACAAAAACAATAGACCCAGTCTAGTATGGCACCTGGGGGACGATGAGCTAAAGACTTTTGTTCGTGAGGATAAGAAATACAGCAGCAGCAGCAGCAGCAGAAAAGTAGTCAGGGGTGGGATTGTTTATTTTAAATTGTTAATACATGAAAAATTTACTGAAAATTTGTATTTACTTCCTTGCCGTAAAAAACGGAAAATTTACATGTTTCACTCTTCTCAAAGAAAAGTAACTCTAGTGCAGTTTTGGGTTTGTTTTTGGTGTGTTGCTTTAAGATGAGCTCTCCTTTTTTCTCCCTAAGATAAGCTGTAAATTTTGCAGGAAAATCCTTTAGTTTTCCGTTTTATTTTTTAGGGGGAACAGTGGACACTTGAGTTAGTGGTTAGACCGCAGATGAGTTTCTCGTATGAAAGCTAGAGGAAATCGGAAAAAATGGGTTCTGACACTACGTTAAGCTTTAGTTCCGATGATGTAGATAGGAAATCTTATCTTAACAAAAACCGAAATTTTAAAGCATTGGTTGTTTGATTTAAAAGCAAAACCGCTGGTGAGTCAGGTCTTTGTTTATTTTGACGAATGAATATATTTCCCCTTAGGTCATATTTGTTAAGCAGTTGTAATTATTCGAGCTTAGAGAACAGTCATGAGCTTTTCATGGGACTTTTGTCACCGACCAACTCAAAGGTATTCTTACGCTTTTGCTTTTAGTCGTCAATGAAACAGTGACAAATGCATATGTGCAGCGGACTCTCTCTGAGAGAGCTATTCCCATGTTCTCACTAACACAACTACATTTTTACTTTTGCACATCACTGTTCTAGAATGATGAGCTTAAAGTGGTAAACAATAAATTGCTGCGCCTTTTTTACTTGACCGTAAATTTGATCTGAGCTCCACTATATAAAACCATAAAGGCTATAGATAATGTAGCGCACACAATTTACATATTTTTAACGATAGCCTGGCAGCTGTTAGCGCACGATCATTAATCAGATTTTTACATTTCGAAATTCAAGAAAATGGAATGTATCGTTAAAGTTATATCAATTTTAAACGATACATTCATGTGGTTTTATGATCTTTAGTTATGAGGAAAATTTGGTCATTCTAGTGTCAGGTATTGATCTGACATCTTTTCCTCGAGGTGCAATCAAGCCTTTAAACTTGTGACAGAATGCTGCTTAACTTAAGTGGTCTAGGCGTCAATACTCTACACCACACGATACCGAACTGACTAGAGCAAATTTTAAGCGGAAACTTAACATTGGTGGAATGGAATGGGGATTATGTCTGCGATAGCATGATCTGACAAGGATTATGAGCAAGCGGCAACTTGCGGTATTTGAATACGAACGCTGATGGGGTGGGATTGGGTGTACACCCAAACCCTTCCTGGATAGAATGTTCTCTGTGTGCATTTCACCGGAGTCCGTAATAAGACCCGAGTCTGTTGAGGTATACACTGTCGAGTCGAAATCCTCGGAAGGGGTCGGGGGCGGTGTCTTTATTCCTGCACACGGGGTGAGAGTATCCTTTAAACTTCCGGACCACTGCAGTGTCTTACAGGTGGAGGTCTTGGCAGAGGTCTTGTTGATGTACTGTAGGGTATTTGATGATCTTATCCGGATCAGCACGGATAGTCATGCTGCGAACAGGGCGTTCTCCGGTGTCTGTTCGAAGCCGAGACTAGTTTTTGAATGCCAGACGTCCCTAAATGAGAGCGAGACATTCATACTAGAGATTATCTTGGTAAGGGGTTACTCTGACATTCGGGGAAATTGTGTGGCAGACGAACCAGCGACTGTTTTCCTCTTGCAGGCTTTTGAAATATATGTTGGCCAAAGCAGAAATACGGTGGGAGAATTAACCCATGTGCTCTGTATCAAAACAAATCAAGCCCCTATGCGATCGGGCTCGATCGGAGCCGATTTTCGGGATGCCACGATGTAGGCTGCGAATCCTGGTGGCTGTCATCACTTGGCAATGGGTGTCTGGTGCACATGCTAGGAGACGGGTCCACCGTTCAATAATTACTATAGGGGTTGTCAGCATGAGGAAGATGAGGAGACTCTCGAGCATTTTCTGTGTCAGTGTTCGAATCTATCGGATATTAGGACTGTTTTCCTAGGAGCCCGTTACTGCACGCCATATCGGACCTAGGTGATGTGAGTATCAGTGAGCCTTTTATGTGAATGCGTCTGGATGGTTCGTTTCGGACCGGAGTGAGTGTATGTCGGTCCGTTTGGAAGTTACCTACTATGGGCATCATAGTGGGATCAATAATGGATCCAAGAGAGCTGGAAAAGTTGTAACATTGGTATTTCGATTGCTTTGTGTTAGGCTGGTTATTCTTCGATCGGTGTATGACGCGGCTCAATTTCGTTGAAGACATGTGGGCACGTCCGATATCGCTAGACTCTACTGGATATTGAGAGGAAGAAATGTCTTTGTATGGCCATCCATCGCACTACTACGGTTCTCACAGGCATTCCCTCCCATGATTTTGCAGGAGCTGTGCTGGCTCTGAGGAAGAGGAGGAGACTATCTTTTACCACATGTGCCAGCGACCAACCTTTACCATCAGCTGATGTAGGCTTTTAACCTCCTATTTCTTGTTATCTTTTACTCAACTGTCTAAATCAAAGATTATAGTAATTGCGAGATTTATTTTGGGATTAATATGGTGTCCTATGGAGACTGATCTCCAGGCTAGTTTATTTGATAACCAAACCAAACTATTCCCTGGACTAAGTAAGACACCAGAAGAGACCGCTACCGAACGTAAGCTTACCAACAACTTAATTTACTTCTAGGCATTCGATTAACACCTGAAAAGTTGTAAAACCCTAAATCGGGAATGTCGGTGGCGTGGGGTAATAGCTAGAGTGCAGGCACATACAACATAAACGGCGCAAATTCGAATCCCAGCAGAGGATATGACGAAAAAAATTATCTGCTATTTCGAGTGTTTAAGACAGAGACAAATCCATTTAAAAATTTTCCAGCTTAACTTTTGGCAATGATGACAAATATCAAAGGAATGATCAGGAGAAAATGCCATCTACTGGGAAAAGATTACAATGCTAAGTAAGAATCACCACCACTTAATAACGATATTCACCACTACACACAATCATATGGAGGCAAGCTACACTAGATTAATCATCAACTTAGCTTGAAAATCGACTTGATTAATTTAACTGAAACAAAGTAATGTCGTTTTGTGAAAGGCCAATATGCTGTCTTAAGGAGTGACGGAGAAAAAAATATATTTCATTTCAATCGACAAGAAAAACCGATTTTATTTTCTGATGTAATTTAGGTTGATTAGAAGACACTGTAAATAACGTTGGATAGGTCATTACTTAAAATAATCTTCCGCACTGTGTATGCTGAGCTTATCTGTTTAGGAGAGAAATGCCTTTTCGTACTGCAGATAGAATACTCATCTTTGCCTGATGGTCTTTCTTAACCAACCTTTTACGTGTAAGCCAGTGACTCCGGAAGAGAAGGTAGGGTTGAGTGATTTCGCTTAAATTTTATTGCATAACTGGTAGGGATGTTTGGAGAGTTAAAGATTGTGTAACTGTAAGAAGATCCTTTGTGGGTATATTTACCACATCGGTGACATATAGTTCAGAAATTCCGTGCAGACAGAAATGCCATCTGCAACGGTAGACACGATGACCCAAAAGATTTTGTATCTCACTGGAAAAAATAACAAGAGAAAGTAAGGATCATCACCACTTAGCAAGAATCTTCACCACTACGGACACTAATATTGAGGCCAGCTGCAGTAGATTAATCAACTTCATAACTGAACCTGAAAAAAAGTAATGATGCTTTGTGGAAAGCCAATATTCTTCCTTGAGGAGTGAAGGAAAAAATATGGGTAATATAAGATCTATTGCAGTGCTAAGGCTTATTAGCGTCAATACCGAATACTAATAACTTAAGAGGACTCACTGTAAAACAGATCGACTATGTGTGTAGCTTAGAGGACTGTGCAAAATATGGAGTATTTTGTGAGTGAGAGAGCCGAATTTTTCTCTTAATGCAATTACAGACTTTTCCCGATTTCGGATACAAGTTTGCTACAGATCAACAGAGCAACAAAAGTGGTCTGCATAGGTCTGTGACGTTGGATAGAGAAAAAATTATTATCAATTTTTTTGTTTAAGTCCCTCTTGCTTGACTTTCACTGTTACCCATTGCTTAGCATTGTTGTTTGTGTAAATAAATTATATTTTGTAAGAATTTTTTCTCTGGTTACTACTGTTGCCGCCTGCATATCTTTCCGGCATTTGCTTACATTAGAAGTGTTTTATTATGTTTTTAGAGACTGTTGTTGTATCTTCTGTGTATCTTCTACTGGGAGCTGCTCTTGGAGTGTGAATTATAATTTAAATACTCGCTTGATACCCAAAAAAAAAAAAAAAATTCAAAACCTCGCCATTATTATTTGTCTTTTATATTGTCGTTGTCTTAATCTCTCCTTGTTGGCTTTCTTTAAAGCTCAGCAAGCAGGATGATAAATATTTGGGGGACATTTTTTTGGTTGACATTATTTATTATTATTTTTTGTTTTCGTTTAAATTATTTTTCTCTTTTTTTTTAATCGCCGTACATATATTTTATTTTAGTAAGCAAATGTTTATAAAAAATGCTTGAATTTGGTTAAGTTATTGAATTTCATATTTATTTTCCTCTCAATCTTTTCTCTGAAATCGTATAAAAACGTAATTATGGTGGAAAATCTCTTTTTCTAATTTCTGCTAAAAAGTCTCTAATTAAACTTTAATTCTTGGCAAATAATTGAAAATGAAATCACATGCTCACATGCCACATTAAGCCAAGAGAAAGAACAATTCGTTTTTGTTTTAATATTTTTCTATTTTAATGATGATGTGGATTATTTGCTAACCATGATTATTAGAAATGTTTACTTAAAATAAAAAATAATAAAAATAATTACTTATGCTTGTATTACTCCACATATTGTAATAATGATGATGATTATAATGATTATGATGATTATAATGGCAAATCTAATGAAAAATTATGACAACTTTAATGAGGCAAAGAATGCAGGTTAAAAACTAAATACACTATACACACATAGGGGAAGCAGCTTCTATATAAACTTTGTTATCTTAAAAGCTGAAAAAAAGACTCACCACCCTTACCATTATACTTAAAAGCCCCCTTTAGAATCTCTTCCTGTTATTAGGGGGAGAAAAGTGCATAAGTGTAAATAAGAACAACGAGGATAATAAGAGTATTAAATTGTGTAATAGTGTGAGTGTAAGAGTAAAAGTTTCTGGAGTGATGGGCAAAGGGGAGGCTTAATGGTGTATGTAATTGCATTTTATATGTATAGGGATCCCCCTCGTACCAGCCTTTTTAATGGGAAACGGCGCCATTTATATGTCTGGGGAACATAAAAAAAATCTGATTCTCATTTATTAACAAATAGGATATGTTTGTGTGTGAGAGTGTTTGGGAAATTTTTTATTTATATGGAGTTTTTTTTATTTTTTTTACTGCCGGTTTTCAGGCGGTAATTATTAAATATGGGGAGTTTCGTTTTTATTCCATAAAACATTACAATTTATCATTTATATGATACATCTCACCATACACACATACGTACACATATATCTACAAACCAACATTTAGCCAGCAGTCGGCCATCAATTCAAAATCTCTTTCTTACTCTCTTTCTCACTCGTTAAGTAAATCAAGGAAACGTGGTATGTGGCACATGTGAAAGTTAAAACCAAAAATGAAATATTATGACTTTATGCAGTAAAATAGGGTTTCACATCACAGAGTGTTAAATTGGGCCTAAGGGCTATTGCAAGGAATTTAAAAAGAATGTAAAAATTGTACAAAAAAAGAAAGTGATAGGACAGGTTATGTTGGATTATGTTGACAGGTCGCTAAATATGTAAAGATTATGGATATACGACAGTAATTGTAATGGGAGTCCAATCTTCTTAACATGGGCTTATATTATATTCAATATTCTTTAATAGTTATCATCAATTTATGTACTTACCCTTTGGAAAGCCCACGAGTTCTGCAGTTCTATATCTATTCGTGCGGGTCCAAACAATCAACCATAACTCATGGGAAGATATTACAGCAACATATAGAATAAATACTGGATATAGAGCAACCACATATCTGGCGAAACTAGGAAGAAAGCAATTGATATCATTAGACGAGTTAGAATATGGAAAGCATTGAGCAGTACCTCAGAAAATAATTCGAATAATTAGAGCGATGTACGAGAATGCCTTCCGTTTTTCATAACTGGAACATCAGTCAACCATTCTACACCAATGTTGGAGTAAAACAAGAAGACCATTATTAACCACCGCGCTGGATGATATAATGAGCAAAGTATGTTCGAAGAAAAGTAAAAAGAAAGAAATAAAATTAAAAAGTATGACTTGCAGTGTTGGACTTGAGATAAATATCAATAAAGCTAAGGCCATGGGATTCAACCATACTATCATTCTACAAGATCTAGGAAGTACAGTGACTACTTAGACAACAGGGTCTATAAAGGCGACTGCAGTCAGTCTAGATTTTTTCACCGTCACTCTAGGGAGCATATAAGCTTTCTTCAAAGCACCAATTGCTTTGTTTAAGTTTAATTAATCAATTTGATCTTTCAAGCTAAGTAGATGATTAATTCACTGTAGCCCCCTCCATATGACTGTGTAGTGGTGAATATCATTGCTAATTGGTAGTGATCTTTACTTTAGTATTGCAATTTTATTACAGTAGATGGCGTTTTTTTCTGATCATTCGTTTGATGTTTGCCATCATCGTTAGAGGCAAAGTTGGAAGGTCAGTGTGGCTTTTTCTTCATATTTTAGATGGTGTTGTCTGGAGTTGAATCCTCTATATTAAACACTTGCAGCCACAATTTAAATTTTTTTTCGTCATGTCCTCTGATGCGGCTCGAACCTGCGTCGCTTGTAATGTTATGCGTGCGTTCTAACTACTACAACATGCCACCCCTACCAATATGGATAAACTCACATGTATCCAGACGAACTAAGCTAAGAATATTCAGCTCATGTGTTAAGTTCTATTATATGCCAGTATCGTATAACATCATGCAAAAGCTCCAAATATTCATCATTAAGTGCCTCAGATCACATGAATCATGGCTAATAAAGCAGGTACGAAAAAGAAAATGGGGTTGGATCGGGCCCACCATCCGAAAAAGTCCAAATAATATCATACCAAAATGTGAATCGAGGGGAATCTTCAATTCTTAAGAAATGGTGATCGACCAAGAAACACCTGGAGATGCACAATTATTCAATCAACAATTTAACATGTAAAGAAGAAAAAACTTCTGCGGTTAATGGTGTAAAATGGAAATAGATTGTGAAAGCCCTTGACCCAAAGAGCAGTAACCAAATAAAAAATACTGTCAGTAACTCTCAAAATATCCCTGCAAGTTATGAGTTGAAATTTTAGAAAGTTCATTACGAAAACTTTTTTATAGACGCAACACCTCAAAGAATTTTATTACACGTATTATTTGTCTATATCTGCAAAACAATAACAAAAAGATTCTCCAAACTTGGCCCAAATAGATTCACAATCAAGAGAAATCATCAGTTTAAAATTGAGCGAAATTAGAAAACGGGGTGTGGTATCTCGCATTTCATTTGGTGTGTTATTGTTTCGCAGTTATTAAGTAAAGTCGTATATAGGCGTAACTAAAAGTGTTGTATAAATGAATATTAAGTGCAAGATAAATAAGCTACTGTATTAAGATAAACTGTAGAAAGATAAAGTGAGGAAATAAAAACTATAAAATAACAACAACGTGGTGTTTACTTATTGTGACGCAATTGGAAAGAACTCAAGCATTTTAAAATGGCTATTTTCGTTTTTAATGCGAAGGATTTATTAAATAATCATTCCTTGTTTTTTGCGACTAGAGGCCTACTTAGAAATTTGCATTTATTTTAGTTTTCATAGTTTGTGAGGAATTTAAGGCTCCGCTATAAAAGCGAATCTGCCTTATCTCAAAACCCTTTTTTGAAACCTTCAGTTTCTTGATCAAAGTTTAAAACCGAATATAGCTTGAAAACAAATGACTCCCAGGAGCTTTAAGAAGTAATAGAAAATAATTTCTTTCTTGTAAAATGCACAAATCCTTTGAAAATAAAGCATTTCACATACGTACATATGTAAACACTATACGTAAGTATTTATTTTACCTTTTACTTGCTTGCTTTTAAAGCAAATAGAAATAATTACAATTTATGTCTTATTTCTCTTTGTTTCTTTCATAGCAATATTAGATTATGAATGAATTTCAATGTCTATGGCATAGCTTTCTAAAGGTACATACTTATACGCCATACATATAGCACATGAGCTTATTAAAAGAAAATTATAAAAACGAACGACATACGAAAATTAATATGTGAAAAAATAAGGATTTAATTTTTCTAAAAATTATGTTGCAGAACTAATTTCAATGAACACATAGAGAGACACACGTAGAATCCTTTTACAAGGATTAAAATCTTTTTTTAATAGAGTATAACTAAGAAATAGGGAAGAGCGTTAAAAGAGAGTTTAATTAACACTTTATATGGTTAAATTCGATAATAATGATGTTTTACAATACAAAGAGCCTTCTTTATATCATTGCAAAGTTCCAAACCATAGTTGAACAGATAAGCTCGTGTGAGCCTCATCTGACTGAGAATTATCTACAGCGTATATGTATACAAACGAACGATGGGCAGAAAATAACAACAACAAATATTATTTAGTTGTGCAATAGAGCTGTATGAGATCAGACATGTGTCGCTTTGTTGTTAAGAATTGTTTGTTTGTGTTGTTGTTTACCTTCTTAGTTTTTCTCTTCAACGCACACAGCAAAAATTCACTATCCCCTAAAAATGAAAAAGGTTGAGGCTTAGACTTTTCGATTCGTATACACTGCCTGCCTCATGAATAGGACCTCTACATAAAAAATTTTGCGAACTTAATTTTTATTTCTTTTAATGCCTTCAATAAGTTGCTCTCTGTACTATACTGCTTGCCAGAAGCATACACTCTACGAGCAAGCTATTGCCAAACATTTGCAATGATGTTAAGGTCCGGCGAGTAAGGGGGCCAATCGAGCACATTAATATTTTAATCGTGTAGCCATTACTTTACCACCCTGGCAGTATGAATTGGAGCATTGTCATGCTGGAATGTCCACTGTCAGCCTTCAAAAATTTTCTGAAAGTGAGGAAACGCTTCTTGGTGTAATCCAATATAGCAATTAGCGTCCGTGGAGGTGGACAAAAATTTCAGTTCGCAGGTACCATAATAGGATATGTCTCCCCACACCATAACACCTCCCACTCTGCTATGCAAACGATCCAATTGATGCTCTTCTTTTCGGAGATTGTGAACTTAATAACTGAATCCATTATTGCCTTCTAAATAAAATTTTTTTTCGACAGGGTGCTACTCGTTCGACAAAAACCCAAGCGCATATTTTTTCGAGCATCGTTAAGTGGTGGTTTTTTAAGTGTTTCAGATATGCAGCTTTTGAAATTGCACGCTGCACTGTTCTTACGCTTGCCGAAACACCAGTTTTAGTTCTAATTTGTGCGGACGAGTCGTGAGAATTTGATGCTGCTCTAAGAATAGCACGTTTATCAGTTGCCGAAAGTACACTTTTAGTACGGCCTTTCATATTTTATCCGTAGTTTGACTCATTCTGTAAAAAATTAGATACCACATTTCGGCTTCTTTTGAGTCGTTCAGCATTTTTGCGGATCAATTGTCTAGATTCCCTATAAATTATAATTTTTATTTTTTCAGCCCGTGTTAAAGTTTTTCCCCGACCTATTTCAAAAAAATTTTAATTAAAATAACTCAACTTGCCTTAATTTTAATTTTGCTCAAGAAAACTAAAGTAATTGCGGGGGGTCCTAATAAAGTGGCGTAAAAAATGTAGACAATTTTGGTCAGTCACAAAACAAAAGTTGTACAGTTGTACAAAATACAAAGGGGGATCCTATTCATGTGGCGGAGAGTGTATGTATCTTTAGCCTCCAACCAAAAACTATAACCAAATCTAAAATGATTCCTCACAAAAACTTTTAATTTCATTTTAGTTCGTTTTGTTATATTTTTTTTCTCTTTCTTTTTCATTGTAATTTTTGTATTTTGTCTTTGTATAGAGAAAATAAAGAGACCTTGCAACAGCAGGTACCATTTCAGCTTTAGAAACTTATTTTATAATTATAGCTGTAGGGCTTCTATTACGTCTGATAAGTTTTAATCTGCTGCATAAGCAGTTACACAGTTACAGGCTATAAACGAAATGGTAAATAAATTTTTGAGTGGAAATCTCTTATACAGAAGGGGTTGATAAATTTATTACTTAATCCGTATCAGCCAACTAAGGTAAAACATAAATTTATTGTTGCCTCCTCCCCCGTCTTGTATTTCATACCTTTAAAAAGAGATAATGATGTTTTAATTTTTTGATTGTATAATAATTTAAATTTTGTTTTTATCATTTATTTTAATTATTAAATTTCCTGTCTCATTGACCTTAACTTTAAAAAAAAACTTTTTGTTTTTGTTTTTTTATAAAAAACCATCATAAAATGCCTTAAATTTTTGCTTAACATTTCCGCTTTCCAAAGAGAATGGCTTAAAATTAAAAAAATAAAATAAAACAAAAATAAATAAAACGGAAAAAAGGGGAATTATAATTCCAGCATTATAACAATTGTATTAAAAACAATCCTGGGCCATATAAACAAATTGTAATGTAATTTTGAAGCTTTTATTGTATTTTTACAGAATTTTATTTTCCATTATACAACTCACCCTCTTAAGACGCATTGCCAATGAAAAGTGAATCATAGTAACAAATGGTGACCATCTATGAATGATGATTTGATTTAGGCCCTATTATCTTGCATATGATTCTGAGACAATTGTTGGTGCACCTACTCGTAGCTTTTTCGTGATAGTGTAAGACATAAGCTAGGTTTCACTGCCTTACCTTACACATGCGTTGAATATTAAGAGTTTGGTTTGCCAGGATATGTATGAGCTTCTACATAATAACTGCAGTCGTCTGCAAATTTCTTGCGGCTGTTGTTAACTTCTGTTTTTGCACCGCCATTTTTTGTCATTGTGCTTCCCAGATAGCATAAGCTATACACATACTTACTCGTAGTAGCATGATGTTTTCTATGCAATTGGTTATAATTCCCATGGCTTGGGTTTCCTTGATATATATATCAAATCCAAGTCTTCTAATTTTGTGTACATGCTGATGATCTTGTAGAAGAGAAACTCCATGTTATACCTCTTCTTTGTGTACAGACTTCGCTCATGATCTCACCCAGTACGATAATGAATACCAATGGTGAAAATGAGCATCCTTGCTTTACTCCAGCGTAAGTATGAAATGGTTGGCTGATGCTCCAATTGTGAAAAACAGGAAGTTCTGTATCCTCGTACATTGCTCGTATTAATCGGATTATTTTCTGGGGTGCTCACTTTCTTCTCCATACTTTCCATATTGCAGTCCGTATCGAAAGCTTTCTTGAAGTCGACGAACAGTAGGAATATGGAGTAGGCCATTGTAGAGCCTGATCTATTATGTTGCGCAAAGTGTTGGCCTGGTCTACGCAGCTTCTATTTCACCGAAAGCCTGTCTGTTCGTCTCGCAATATGTTGTCTATTTCGCTCTGAAGGCTTACCTGTATTATGACTGCTAGTATCTTGTATATGGTGCTAAGCAGAATGATTCCTTTACAGTTATTGCAGTCGTTTAAGCCGTCATGTTTTGGTAGCTTCACAATGATACCTTTCTTTCAAGTTGATGGCAGCCTCTCTTCCTCCCATGCTCATGTGATATGAGGCCATATTAAATAAACGTAATGTTTATTTTATTTTGACGTAATTAAAAAGAACTCAAACTTTTTAAAAAAGTTTAAAATGTAACAATATTTTGCAATAATAATAACAAGTAGCAATAGAGTAATGACACAAATGCAGAATTGTGCCACAGAACAAATCAAAGGCCAATTAAAAATTAATTTCCGCTTAAGCAATTTCATCACAATCGCTCACGAAGTTATGGAATGGAACCCGCTAGGAATGAGAGGACAAGGTGGACCAAAAACCACATGGCGCAACTAGTAGCAAATGAAACGAAGAAGACAGTTACGGTATACTGCCAGGAACAGAGACGAATGGGATAACTTTGTTTAAAATTTCTGTGAAGAGACTAAGAGGCGGATTGATATTCAAGCTGCCTAAGTAGAAAAAAACATTAGTTTTTTTTCAAAAACCATTCATTTCTCAACATAGTCTCCTTTTAGCTCAATAAACTTAGTAAGACGATTTTCCAACTTTTTTATACCATCTGAATAATACGATTTTGGAAACTCCTCAAAATACGCATTAGTTTCGGTAATCACTTCTTCGTTTGAGATGAATCTTTTTCCTGCGAGCCATTTTTTCAAGTTTGGAAACAGGAAAAAGTCACTAGGGGCTAAATCTGGGCTATAAGGTTGATGATCAGCCAATTCAAAGTGGATTTCTCGTAGTTTTAGCATCGTATCCAATGCTGTGTGAACCGGTGCGTTGTCTTGAAGAAAGAGCACTTTTTCTTTGTTGAAATGTGGTCGTTTTTCCTTGATTGCATCAACCATCAACCATTGATCCAATAATGCACGATAATACTCTCCTGTGATTGTGGATCCCTTTTCAACATAATCGATGGGCAATATTCTGTGTGCATCCCAAAATACAGTGGCCATAACCTTGCCAGCCGATTTCGCTGTCTTCGCCTTCTTCGGAGCACTTCCACCAGCTTCCACCCATAGCTTCGATTGATTTTTGATTTCAGGTGTGTAGTGGTGGACCCACGTTTCATCAGCAGTTATTAATCTACGCCAAAAATCAGCAGGATTATGCTTTATCATGTCCAACACCGCTGTGAAGTGTGACGTGATCTGTCGAACTTGTTTTCTTTCAACACTGAGCAAACGCGGCACCCGGCGATCATTCATAACGATATCGAGGATTTTCTTGATATTTTCTTCAGTAACCAAATCTTTTGGCCCTCTTGTTGTTGGTATTGCTGCAGTGTTTGTTCGGCCCCGTTTAAATTCAGCAATCCAATATTTTACCATATAATCTGAAGGAGCAGATTCGCCGTAATGTTTTCAAGCTTTTCTTTTGTCTCTTTCGCCGTTTTGCCTTTCAAATAATAGGGTTTAATCACTACACGAAATTCACTTTTTTCCATTTTCCAAGAAACACAAAAGTTGCTTACTTCAAACGACTACAACAAATAAACTAATCAATGAATTTGGCTCAAATTTTAACAACTGACGTTTGGCAGATCGTAATTTCTAAGAAAGAAAAAGTTTTTGTGTTTGTGCTGCCATCTAGCGCTAGGTAGCTTCAATATCCATCCGCCCTCTGAGTTCAAATTTATCTTTCTAAACTGTTAACATCTCATAATAATATTTATTTTTACATTCAAATAAGTTTATTGAGTCAAGCGAGCGCAAGGTGTCTTTTAAATCACATGTTCATGGGTGTAATATACTTATATATGTGCATGTGAATATGTGTAATTTCCGTTTTGTGTTTTCATGTGGTTGTTCTTATTATGCCCACTGTTTATATATAAGTATATGCGTGTAATATATCCTTATGACCGTATAGGAGGACCACACTTATATATGTCTGTATTGGTATGAATTTGAATGCTTTTCATTTTTAAATATTTTAACTCTTCGTTCTGTAAATTAAACTGAAAAATTCATGTGAAAATATGGAATTTTTTTACAAAAAAAAAAAAAATGTTTTCTCTTAAATTTTTTTATTTTAAATTCCATAAAAAATATTTAAAAAACTTCGGGTAAAAATGGTATTTTAACGTTGTTCGCTTTTTGCGCTCTTTTTGTTGTTTTTTTTCTCGCAATTCATTTCTGTTGAATTCATTTCGATAAGTACGTGTATGAGTATCTGCTGCTCATGTGTTTTAAAAGGGATTTCGTGTTGTTGCTGTGCAATTTTATTTTCTTTTTGTTTTTTAGTTTTATGATTAACAGAAAAGTCGTCGTAAATGAAATAATATTTTACAAACAAAACCGCAAATTTAACATATGAAATGATTTAACGGGTAGGAAAAAATAACAAGAAAATGAAGGCATTCACGTGAAAATATGCAGTTTTTTTTAAAAAAAGAAAAATATTAAAAAAGTTATATGCAATAACGATATAGTACAGTTATGTTGATTAAAATTGCCTTTTTAATAAAAAAGCCTATTTAGTAAATTGCCAGCAAAAAAAAATATAGTTTTTTTTCCAAAATCTGAGATTCCAAAGATTATAATGCTCGCTAGCAGCAGATATATTTGCCTTCTTAGCCGGCAAGAACATTTTTGTTCCCATTCGTGCATAAGACTTCCATAATACTTATGTACTTATGGACTTAGCTTTGATTGCTTACATAGCTTCTACCGACCGAAATTGTATTTAAAATCATTTTATCAGTTACCAATTAAAAGGAGGCCTATTTATTGTTATAAAAGCATTAGAAAAAGAATGGAAGTAGAAAATTAATAAAATTTTCTCAACCATTTCAAGAGTCTGTCATTATTTGCACTGCATTAAATTCTTTAATTTTCCTTTCTACACGAAAACAATTGTCTCTGTCTTAAGAGTCATTAAAACAAATACTCTTTTACATGTTTTAACTTCAGTTAAAATAGAAAAAGAAAAACCGGCCGAAAATGTACAAAAAGTACGCTTAAATAAAGACGAAATACAAAACACAAAAGTGTTCTTTTCTGTTCCTTTAATTTCATAGCCTTTCCCATGCCCCAATCTACTACGTTTGTCATTTCATTTTCCGGTCCGTTGGCCAGTGAAAATCATTGACATGCCGGAGAATTCCGGCTATATGTCTCTGTATATCCTTTTGAAAGACAAATTGGTTGGATGGATATTTACTTGGAAATTTGGGTAAAATGCTGTGATGAACGTGCGTTAATGTTAATGTTTCAATTAAAGTTTGACGCTCTCCCTTCTTTTAAGTTTTTCGTTATTTTTTGTGTTGAAAATTTGTAGAAAAAAAATTAATGGCTAGTAAAGGGTTAAGGTGTTACATGCAGCTGTGTATTTACTACAGGCTGGCTGTTTTTTCATTGAGAAGAAGACCGATTTTAAAGGACATGTAATGTTGGGGAGAAAAAATAAGAAAAAAGATCTGATTTCCGTTTGAAAAAAAAAATTGAAGACAAACTTTCAAATTAAATGAACGGAAATAATTGCAACACCTTAGCCGAGGAAAAAAGAATTAATTTTAAACAAAACTTTTTAAAGTGTATAAAAGAGAAAAATCCTGTGTTCATAGACGTCTTTTTAGTATTTTAAGTAACCCGGTGGCGTATTTAAGCGACATTGTCACTATGGTATTTTCAAGCATAAATCATTGTCATCACATCAGTAATAAGTCAAAATCTGTATGTAATTATTGTAAGAAAAAATGTTATTAATGAATCCTCTATTGTAAGAAAATTTTATTGTAATATTACCGTACTACCAAAAAGCTGCAATTTAGCGATGTTGTCTCTTATGAGTCGACGTAATGCTGAAATTTTGTGACATTGACTTTTCTTAGTCGACTAAATGCTGAAAATTAGCGACGTAGTCACTGTGGTATTTTCATTGAGAAATCATTGTCATAACCTCAGTAAAAAATTGATATCTGTATGAAATTCTTGTAAACTAAAAAATTTTCAGTCATGAATGCACGACAACTCATTGTAATATTACCGTACTAAAAAAAAGCTGAAATTTAACGACAATGTCTCTTATGGGTCAACAAAATCTTGAAATTTAGCGACATTGCCTGTTATGAGTCGACTAAATGCTGAATTTTAGCGACCTTGTCTGTAATTATTCGACGATATGCTAAAGAATGCAGGATTTTGTTTGCTGCACCTCCTAGTTAATGGATAATTCACAATTTAACGACAATGTCTCTTATGAGTCAACTAAATCTTGAAATTTAGCGCATTGTCTCTTATGAGTCGACTAAATTCTGAATTTTAGCGACCTTGTCTGTAATTATTCGACGATAATTTTCCATGATATTACCTCTTAGATTTGCTATTGAAAACGATGGAGAGACTCATTGATATGAATCCGGATTTAAATATAGATGACAGCCTCCCGTCAAAGGGACAACATGCGTACAGCTGTGGAAAGTCATTAAAGACCGCCTTTCACATACTGATGCACACGATAGAGAAATCTTTGACTGCCTTTCTAGATGTATAAGGAGTCTTAAATAATGTAGAACTAGGTGGCATAACAAGCGCTTTAATCAGGCTACGAGTACAGAACAGACTGGTGAGCTAGATAGTGCAATTATTTACGGAAGGATAATCTATTCAACGTTATGCAGCTCACTCATGAATAGGAGAATAATTGGGGGAGCCCGCAGAGAGGGCACTTTGTCCACTGACTTAGAAATCTTGTTAGTGATTATAGAAGAAATTAGCTGCGTGGCAACCGCCTGTGCGAATGATGCTGTTCTCACAATTTCGGGCAGGTTTGTAAAAATCTTGAATTTCGGAAAGTTAGCGAGTGGGTCTCATGCATGTGGTTTAGGAGTAAATACCAAGATAGTACTTTTCACACGGAAGTAAAAAAATTGCCATTTCGGGCATTAAGGTTGAACAAGACGAGCCTGGAACTTAGTGAAGAGGCTCAACTTCTATGGCTCATATTCAATAAATTACTGTCCTGGAAGCCTAATATATACAATAGAATAAAGAAGGCCTCAATTGGCCTCTACACTTGCAATAAAGGAAATGTGGTCTCAAGCCAGAGATAGCTTACTGGAATATAAACGGCCGTAGTCAGACCTATTTTGACCTATAAATGCCTTGTATGGAAGAAATTCATAATAAGACGGTAAACCCTAGCTTACTACAGCGGATCCAAGGTCCACTTGCATTATTATTACAGCGCCGTTACGTACTACAACCACTTCTGCGATGGAGGTGATCCTGCAGCTATCTACGCTGGACCTGTATTGTAAAAGGCTCGTGGCTGGCACAAGTCAGTGTCTGCATGCAGTCGAACTGTGGCGCGATTAAAATGTGGTTCGTTGAAATATCCTGACAAGTCTGAGAGTCAGCACTGAGAAGTCTCAATGAAGCTCCGGACCAAAATTCGTACAGAAGTTAATGGGAAAATGGTGTAATATATCTCATTAAAGATTATAAGTAGATCTTCACGAAATGATCCAAGTTAAACGGAACTGTGGGTGGAACTACATTCTGGGAGTCGGTGAATATAGCTAATTATATAAGGTTACCAAGCCATTGTAGCGTTTTTCAGGCAGAGGTATCAGCCATAAGAACTGACTTGATGATCATTAAAATGGGCAACGTCTCCAAGATAGATATTAGCATACTTTCGGATAGCCTGGTGGTTGTAAGAGTTCTAGGATCCCACAAATTGACCTCAAAAACAGTTATCGACTTCCGCAGATCGCTCCACTAGATGACTGAGCAGTAAAATATTCATATTATATGGGTTCCAGGTTACAGTTACATTCCGCGGAACTAAAAGTAGAGCTGATGAATTGATCAGACATGGCACAACTATCGAACTCAATAGCTAATTTTCCACGTTGGAAGTACCATTTAAAACTTGTAAGCTCCTGATTCAAAATGAGGTTAAAGACTTCGTTAACGCCACATGGCCAGCTTTGGAGACAGGCAGGATAGCGCAGTAAATCTGGCCGAAGCTGGATCTCAAGCGTACAATGATGTGCTCAAACTCCAAAGAAGTGCAGTCAGTGTAGTAGTTCGTGTCGTTACTGGGCATTGTATAATGAGCAATTATGACAGGAGGCTAGGACCGGATACCTGGCCAATAATTTCTGCAGGAGGCTGGGACTGGGTACCTGGCTATTGACTTCTGCGCAAGCTGTAGAAATGAGGAGGAAGAGGAAACAATTTTTCACCTACTGTGCACAAGCCCACCGTAATGTGGCAGAATAAAGAAGCACCTGAGCTTCTATCATGCGATGATCAATTGTGGTCTTATAACGTGTCGTCGTTTGCCAACGTGTGCCCTTCTTTTGGGGGCAGCCACTTCTACCTACCTATTAGGGCATATTGGTATCGGTTCATATTTTTGCAACTTTCTATTCGGCGACGCTTTTATGGCAGATCAGCTGTTTTCGTGTAACATGTTACTGTCAAACATGTTCAGTTTTGTCTATAATTTAACCATAATTCCACTTACAAACGAACAACGCTTGCAGATTATTGAATTTTACTATTAAAATTCATAATCAAAAATCATGCTTTTTTATCGGAAAATTATGTTCAGCGACGAAACTCTGTGTATATGGTAGAGCCCATTACTGTATACCAAAATAGGTCCCAGCGTATAAACCATTTGAGACGTAACCGTGTTCTGCATTTAGATAAAATCACTTCAAGCATCGAATTATAGAGATCGTTCGTAGATTCAAATGAAGAAAGATATCATGCATTTCTCCAAATTTTAAATTTTTTTATTAAATCAAATCCGAAAGGTCTTAAAAATTTACCCGATAAATAGACGCCTTAAATCAAAGTCAATTACAGCCATCAATTAAAAATTGGACATTTACGTTAAAAAGTCATATATGGCACCAAAGAATAATCATCGCCAGGCATTGATTTTCAGCGTTCGCTACCATGAATTTTTATTAAATTGTTTTTTTAAGCACAAGCTGTAGAAAGTGTAATAACTTTTCTTACTGCCTTTAAACATTAATTTTTAATTATATTTTTTACAAGTTAAACAAATTTCCTTCATAAACTCATTTAATTGATATCCCTAATGAATTAAAATTGTTTTCTTTTTTTTATAAATAAAATCCATATTTTTCTCTTAATTGTTTCTTCATTAATTCATTACCTTAAGGAAAAAATGTTTAAAAAGAAAGGACATAAGACATAAAGGTCATTTACTTTTATGCCTGCTGTAGCCAGGCGGTGCCTATAGAAAATAATTTTAATTTTTTTTTTTTTATAGATTTCCAGTTAAATGCTTTGCCAATAAAATAATAATTATTATTACATTGCTTTGACAGCTGTTACACTACACTTCACATTTAATTTAAATACCAACTCACACCTAATTGGGCTACTTTTTGCTTTAACTGTTTCTTTTTTTATATATAAGAGTAAAGCAGCTATCTTTGCAGGAAAGAGCTGCGATTAAGTAACCCTTTCAAAGAAATGCCTTAAAAAATATTTTTGGCTGACTGCTTAGTAGCCTATAATATTAAAAGAAATGAAAATAATCGTTAAAAATATTTCTTGAAAAATAAAAACGAAGAACCTTTTCTTTTCATTTCTTCAATATTCCTTTTCAATTTCAATATTCATTTCATTCATAAACATCTTTATGACCCTGAAATACTTGAAACCTATTAATATTGTTATTACCTTAATCGAAATTTTGTTTTGCCTTCCCCAAGTACTTCCTCTTCCCATACTCCTCTTTCTTAATGTTTTTGTTTCCTAAAATCATTAATATTTTATGACAAACAGCCAATTGGTCAGGGCAATTTGAAATTTTAATTGGTGGTACGCGTACGGAACTGGAAATTATGCCTTCCTTTTGAGCCTCCTTTTTTGGCTTTTAATTGCTACAAACAAAAACAATATTGCTTATACCAATAACAACAACAAACAAAGATGTTGTTCTAAATAATATTATTTCCCATTCTTTAGAAAAATCCATTAATGAAAGTGGTTTTGGATTCAAGCAAACGTTTTTAGAGGAAAACGTGTAGAACAGCATGGAATGAAAAAAGAAAAAACCAAAAAAACTTTATTCAACAATTAACAATTAAATGGGTTGTCAAGGTGTCCGCAGAAAGTTAAAAAGAGCGGTGAGAGAAGAAGAAAAAGGAATGTATATCTCAGGTAATTAAAATCAAAAATTTCGCAAGGCAACTAGTGTTTAGGGTTCGGGAGAAACATTGAAGAATTATTAGGTAATGGAAAATGTAATTCCTTGTTTCTACATTTTAGTTTTTTATTTAACTCAAAGTTTTGCTACAAAGAAATACCTTAGATTTTTTACGTACAACCCGCTTATAAATATTGTTACGTTTTTATTTTTTTATAAGCGTCAAAATAAAATAAACACCACGTTGTTGTTGTCTTACAGTTTTTATTTCTTTACTTTACAGTATACAATTGTAACAATACAGTCACCAACTTATTTATCTTGCACTTAATATTTGTTTATACAACACTTTTATTATACAACACTTTTATTTACGACTTGCAAAACAATACCTATATCGACGTAGGTAAAGTAGTCGACTTATATACAAAATTGCCTACAGTTTGGAAAGTTCCGGAAATGTCTCAAATATGGTCGAATTGGAAATGCCGTCAAATACACAAATCAGTATGGCAATACAGTCAAATACTCGTACACAATACCCTGGCATTCACCACCTTGACACAAACTAATAGACTAAAATCTCACAATACAGCCCCTGATGTGGTGTATTTTCTTTTTAAGTCTTAACACAAGCCTAAAGAAATCTACACACAAAATAGAATTGAAGCACAGTAATAGAAAGTTACTAGTTGTCTTCATGATTATTGATAAAGGCAGTGTCTGGAAGAGAGACTTTTGCATACTTTTACTTTACTTTAAGCCCAGTGTAGCCATAATTTTTTTTCGAAAAACTGAAAATTTTGAATAAAAAAATACACATACTGCATAACTTATTCCATAGTGTATTTTTTATTCAAGCAGAACACAACAAATTAATTGCGGTATTTATAAGCTTTAATTTGAATTTTTTTCGACAAACGAGGCTCACAGAGTGTAAGCCGAATTTGAATACGCTGAATCCAGTAATGCTAACCGTATTCTTAGGTTAGTTTTTGTTTTCAAGATTACCTTTATTTGGATAATGGATGAGGTTATATAACATCTGTTCGCGTAACTCAAAAATAGTTCAGTTTATTAAATGAACTAAAAACCATAATTTTTCAACAAAATTTTCTTTACGTAAAGCTTAAACTCTTTTAATCTGCGCAGTCGTTTTAGAAAAATAAATTTGTTTTGGCAATAGCACAGTGGGATCACATTACCTACGTATGAGTGAACTTTTATTAGTGAAGCAGATATATAACTTATACGTAAGTAATTAGTTAGTACGCGCTTGATCACGACATTTGATAATAACATCACCTACGAAAGGTTGGCAAATATTTTTCTGATAAAACACTCGAAAACGACTACTGGAAGCGAAACGAAAAAAAACTCATAGAGTTCTCACGTACCTCAGTTTGTGACAGCAAATCTGTCGAACTCGAATGTTAACAGCAAACCTTTAGCGAACCATTATCTAAAGCAAACAACTTTGCTTTGCTCTCTTCTGTTTTCGCTTTTGCTCTCTTCTGTTTTTGACGTTACTTTTGCTTTTATATTTCGTTTTTTGCCGCTCAATGCTAGAAAGGAGAGAAGTTTACTTGTTTCTTTGAGAGGAGCAAAAGTCTTATGAAATGAATAGTAATGTTCTATATATTGTTTAGCATTTTTGTTCGGCGACAACAAATATTTTGTTTCGAAAATTCTTCGCTTATAACGAACAATCGCTTATTGCGAATTTCAGGTCAAGCGGGTATGTTATGTGATCCCACCGTTTATTGCCAAAAAAGCAAAGTTTTTTTACACCTAAATGTGAGTATGTGTGTGAGTTTTTTATTTCTTTATATTCAGCGGCCAAAAAAGGGAAATAACAATGTTGCATTGAAGAAGGTAATCCTCACCACAATTTTATTAAGTAAACGGGGTGAAATACAAACCTTAGAAATTGTTATTAAAATAACTAAATTGCAAATACAGGAGAACTGATTTTTTAAACCAAAAACTTCAAAAATGTTCAATGCATACAAAACTGTAAAATACGGATTAATATGCACATTTGATTATGCTGTAGGCGGCTCTGAAAACATAAGCTGACATAAAGTTGTAAACAAAGAATTTGCGTTGACATAAAAGTGTAAACAACAAATTCGTGCTTAAATGAAGTAAATAAAAACAAATTTAAAAGTGTGCGTTCTAAAGTATAATTATAAATAATAATAAACTTAAATAAAATGGATGATGAAAAATTAATATTGTCGGTGTAAGAGCATGAATTAATTTATAATTAATTTTTTTGTTTTCTTCTTTCGTTTTGTTTACACACATGACTGAAAACAGCTGATATGTTTTTAATTCACCAACTAACCACACTTGATGTTTTGATCATGTTACTTTTACATCCCCTCTACGTTACTTCTAGAGTAATTGGGCCTTCAAACTGTATTCTCTTAATTTACACCAAATTAAATGACTGCTATGTGTTTTTTATAAGGCTGAGTAAACCATACTTCAAAAGCTTTTGTACCTCTCGATATTTCAGGCAGATTCTATTTATTTACATTTCTTTTTCTTTAGTTCTTATACAGGTACATGATCGTCAACATCTTGTTTGCTTCGGTGCTTATTGTATTGTTGTTGTTTCTTCTTTGTTTCGTTGTTTGCTTGCTTTGTTGTTGTAGTTTATTATTGTTTGCCAAAAAGCACGTAGTTGTTTTTCTGGTTTTTGTTTAATTTTTAGCAATGTAACGAGCGACAGGGGTTCTCAAACTGGATTTTCGTAACAATAGGAATACTGTGATATACATATATATACACAGTCGAATACGGTTTTAACTAACTCGCTATAAAAATATTATTTTAATGAAATATTAGAAAATGTTGTAATAAAATGTTTTTTATAAACAAGTTTGACTGTGTTTTTACATCGCCTCTTACGGGTGTCTATAAAAGATTGTTATTCGTGAAAAAATGTCTACATGCTGTGGACAACATTTCTTTAAAAATTAAAGTTCAGTACTTTCTAATGTTTTTACTACTTTCTCAGTATACCAGCCTAGCGGAGACATAATTTGGATCTAATCTAGAAATATTGCAGACAAATCCTGGGCAATTAATTTATTAAATCCCCTATTCACTGGCACCTCTGTGTTTCATTCTATTTCTAAAGCTCTGCAATAAAAAGCATTGCATAATAAAATAAATTTTTAAATAAAGTTTGAGAAATAAAAAAAAAAAATAAAATAAAAACATCATTATAACAGACACGTTTTCTTGTGAAGTATACGAAGCCCCTGAACTGACATGCAGCATCATACTCAACAGACGAGTATATGCAACATAATAAAATGACGAGACATGGTAAAAAGAAATTTTTTTTCAATGAAAATTAAAACTAAAATTTTCTGTTTTTTTTTTTAATAACATTGCAGCGAAAAGGTCTAAGCATGAGTAGCTGAGCTACTCCACTGCTAATATCGATGATGATGATAAAGTTACGCTTGTTATAGACACCTAAGTCTGTCCCTTGTCGGTGTGTTTGTTTGCGTGTACTTCTTTTACGATTGTATCGCTGTATTGGTTATTAAAGAGAGAAAATAAAACCACTACGTGTTGCTGTTGCTGCTGTCTCGTTGATAATGTTGCATGTTGTCTTGTTGCCTGGTTATGCATTTCTACTACTACAGCTGCTGTTCGAATAACAAACATAAGGTGAGTTGTGTCTGCATATTGTATGTGTTGCCAATACCAATAACTTATCACAAAAAAAGAAATCTTCCATTTTTAGATTGCAAATATGCTGTACATACTGGTGCTATCGGATATAAGAAAAGCCTTTCACGTGTTTTGAATATTTATATTTGAAAAGGAGAAGAGGTGGTTAAGAAAAAATAAAATAAAAAAAATAAAAACGCAAATATGGCTGCATTAAAGGAAAAATATCAATATAATAAGAAGTTGATACCTATAAAATGTTTCCTATAAATATTACGTGTAATATACAATATGAAATAGAAATAGAAACTATACATGGTACAGTCGAACACGGTTAAAATCAACTCGAAGGAATTAGTCAATTTACTGCATTAAAATGCATGCCAATAAACAGAACTCGCTGTAACGGTGTTCATCATTTTTTCATTTCAGTTCTTGAGGAGCATAGTGCCTTTGAGAAACATTTAAGTCGTATAGGGTTCTGCACCAACCTCTTCAAATTATTCCAAGAGAGTCTTGCTCGTATCACTGCCTTTATCACTATTATGTGCCACGTTGCCTTCGGCTTTGCTATGTTCCTCGAACCTCGAGCATGAACCTGCAGACCTCATGTTACGGTTTTCTGAGGGTATGGCCACACCAACCCTATATGCAATTAGCACTCTTATAGGACATGGGGCGCATTTAAATCTAAGGAGCAAGTCGGTATTACTGAAAACGTCTGACCAGATGATTTTCAACGTCCGTTGAAGACTTCGATTGGCAAGCGTTTAATGTTTCGGCAGAATAGCAGAGAGATCACGTTTGATTGAAATACTAAAAATATTGTATCTAAAGCACGATTGTCGCAAATGTACCAATATGACACATTTTCTATTGCGCTTTGCTGACATCAAATATTAAAATTATCCCAATTTATCCTGCGAAAATATATTTTAAAATTTAATTATTGGTACGCATTGTCAACTTTGATTGCCACACAAGCAGACCATAAATATTGGCGCCGGTCACACGATTGCCGTACCAATAATCGTGGGATCCCAGCTTAAGCTGCGTAAATGTCATTGTAGCCCCAGTTATTCTAGCGTCAATATCAGTTCTCGCACCCCCGTCTGAAGTAATAGTATCGGGTGATTTTTTAAGAGCGTTTGGATTCATTTCATTAAAAAAACGATAGAGTCGATAGAACTATCGCTATAATTTAATGTTCATAGATGATGTCATGTAAATGTTGAGCGTGGCTACGCTGCAAATAGTTCATATGCTGGGTCCAATTTTGGCATACTCTCTACAACATATCGGCCGGTATTTTACGAATAAATACTTCAGTATTGGTTTCCACTGCGTCAAACGTTGCAGGCTTGTCCCTCTAAACATTAGCCTTAACATAGCACCACAAAAAATTTTCTTAAGACATTAAATCCCGCGATGTAGGCGACCAATTGTCCTTATAATTGCTAAATTTATAAGGACAAATAAAGAGTTGAGCGATACTCGTACGATACTCTGTTATTATTCACAGACTTTTTATGTGAGAAGAATTGTTGAGATGGAAACCCGTCCGATCTTTCCGAATTTTCCGAATTTTTGGCAGCAGTGTATCAGCCCGCCTTTTTTTTAAGATATTGGCTAATAAGTTATAAACCATAGAGAGCAGTGCTATACTCCCGTATTTTCTGCACTCTGACAGGTCAGCTTAGAATAGATTATGTTTTGTGACGGGACCTACTAAAAGGATTCATACCACTTAAGTGATTAGTTGTGCTCGTTGTGATACCACAAGCATAGGAGCCATCCACAGATTTACTGAGGATATCATCTAAAACCATGCCGCTGTAGTATGGTAGCTACAAAACCCGCCTAGCAACCAGAAGGTTCTCGGTTCAATACCAGGCCAGACCATCTGAATAAAGAAAAAGTTTTTCAACAGCGGTATCATCTCATAACAATAGCTAGTAACTGGTTATGAGTATTTCTACTATTGAAAACTTTTCTAATGCAATTGTCGTTTGGCAAATCTAGTGCAGCTCATTGACTGAGAAAAGTCCCTATATTCCTTCATGGCATGACGAACTTCTCAGTTAGTTTCAATTGGATCAGACAGACGAACACTGTGAAGAACTCTACAGTTAAAGCCGTCTTAAAAGGCTTTTATCAGAGTTAGCAGTTTTTTCGTTATATCAGCATTGTGGAGTACATTCTATATTGATGCACCATTGATACTGTGAAAGGCCGTTCGAAAATTAATGCAAGACAAATAGGCAGAAGATCGCCATTTTTTTTTTTATCAGTTTCACTTAAATACGCAGGTTATTTATATGATGATCAGTCAACTCTAAAGATCGCCTGTTGCTTACGAAGAGTGTGCAACTGTGAAGAACGATGTTCAGTATTAATATGTTGGCCTCTATTATGTACAGTCACAGTAGAAGTAAATAGTACGAAAGCTGCAAAATAAATTTATAAAGTAGGTACTGAGGAAATAGGTCTCCGATTGAGTCTGTTGTAGTAAAGTGAACAAATTAAACAAGTTTTACTACATTCTGACAATATCCTACTCACAGCCTACCATAGCCTGCTTTAAATCAAGCCCATCATGGTTTTCTCAAATTCTGATCGTAATTTAAAAAGAACGTATCCCGCCATATTCTTTTTTACTACTTCTGATGCGATAAAGTTTTTAAAACAAATTCAATGCATGTTATCCAATATCATCATTGATGTCGTTGCATTGAAAATATCTTCGATGCTTTTCATGTTGGTGATGACGATGTTGTTACTGTTGATAGTATACTTTTTCCAAAAGCTGCATGTTTCGAGAGGCCATGTTGTCATGTGTATAATGCAGCATGTCTAGTTGGTAACATCGTGTCTAGTTTGTGTTTGTTTGCATTTTCAGACTTATTATTGAACAACAAAAGGATAAACCAGGAAAAAAAGGAAAAATGTTTTTTAATAAAATAAAAACTTTTAAAGAAATTTAAAAAACTATGCAAACTATTTCTTTGAAACTATTTTCCCTTCCTTTGCTAACAGCAAATAACAAACGAAATTTTACACTAAGGTTTAGGTGAAGCTGTAGATTCGCTTTACTGGCTGTTGCCATGGTTCATAACATGTTTTAGGTTCGAAAAGTGTAAATGTAAATGTAAGTGTATGTGTGTGTATGTGTGCAAGGCAATCAAATCATCAACGTTTTGTTATCAACTTATGCTTTCGACATGCATTCCTTTTCCTATTTCTATTTTATTGCATTCCTTTGGTAATATTTGCAAAATTTTTCTTATTTTTTCTTGCTCTTTAAAGTAATTGAAGGGTTTCCTTTTAGCTTTTCTTAGAAGTTTTCTTGTTATTTTCTTAAATTTGTTTTTTTTTTTCTTGAACATTTCATTTTTTATATTTTTTTTATTGGGGAGAAATATTAAAACTTTAATTTTATTTTGCTGGTGAGAAAACTTGACTTTATTATGAGTATGCGAATGGTAATTAAAGTGAAATGCATATAAGATGAGGTAAAAAGGACCTGTCGAGTGAGAATAAAAATTTTGAATTTTACAAAACAAAAGAATTTATTAGAAATTGAAAGTTTTTTTTTCCCCGAAATATGTAGGTCCTTTGGCTCGTTAGCCAATGTATTCGCTGAGGGATGAATGGATGTCTAGCGACTTATCTAGACATCCCAAAACACAAGTTTTCAACACGTGCAAACCCATTCTTATTTGATGAGAATGTCGTGGTCGAGGGCGTCTGTAAAGGCTCCCCCGTTATCCCCCCACTCCAGTATTTACAATCCGTATGGTTACCTCTCTAATCAAAAAACTCTTTTTTAAAGTCTATAATAGGGCGTATGAGTTTGGTACTTATATTGGTTTCTGTAGCCCAAGAGATATGCCATAATTTCCAGGCGCTTTGTCATCTCCGAGACTTTTTATCGTATTTTCCATTTCAAACAGCGTAGGAATTTTGATGGATATATCATGCCCTTACAAGCGTCGGAAATAGTGGCATGTGCGAGTGTTCTGCATTGAGATGTGATTCAGGTGTTCGTCTATACATCCAATTGACTAGTCCTCGATGTAACTAAACGCCCATTGCTGTTTTTAAGCGAATTGATGGATACAAATCCTTTCTTTTCAATTACAATATTTCAACA
The DNA here is from genome assembly GCA_023159175.1 of Wohlfahrtia magnifica. Classification (NCBI taxonomy): domain Eukaryota; kingdom Metazoa; phylum Arthropoda; class Insecta; order Diptera; family Sarcophagidae; genus Wohlfahrtia; species Wohlfahrtia magnifica. Next base: position 82,778 of record JAKWBJ010000130.1, read on the forward strand.
GAGCACAGAATCTGTATGTCTCTGAGACTGACTAGGCCTCCTTTGCGAGTTGTTCGATCCAGGCACATTCATCATGTCGAGCATTACGCTACACGTCACTGTTTACGAGAATGTATATCTGTTGTGTACTCCTCTTCTCAACTATGGGTTTTTGACCCACTGAGGTCAGTCTTACATTTCTTTCTCCTCAATACAAGGATCCATGTTGTAGCATGGATCTATTCTTCTCGCTCGGGGTTTCTGTAGCTGAGAAATAACCTTTACAACACAAATTCTGATGAAAACGACAAGGAATTAAAAAAAGACAAAAACAAAATTAAATGAAATAAAATCGAATGATAGAAACTGAAAAAAAAAATTATGAAGATTAAGTATAACTATCTGATTTTCTACGCAATTCTTAAAAGAAACTCATACTCTTATACGTAGAATTTATTTACCGGAATTCTATCCACTGTGAAACCTGATGTAAATCCTAAATAAAGAATGCAACGTCAGATGTCCCTTGCGAACTGATATTTACGGAGCATAGTTTGATGTTTCTGGTAAACACTATTGAGCTTCTTCGAACTAAAAATCAAACCTAAGATATCCAAAGAAGAAATTTCGGATGGGTAGGCCACACCGTGAAAATTAATAAAAAGGCGGTGCTACATCAGCAAGAGTATTCTAACGTGTTGCAACCACGCATGTACTATCTACAACAGGATTTTTATGGAGCGCGGCAATAAGAACAGCTACGAGCAGAATCATTTTGCTTCCACTCTAGAAAAGAGCGAAGCATTATTCACGTTTGGCAACCGACTGGGTAACCCAATAAGCCCACCCGGGTTTTATTGGGTATTATTTAAAAAAAAACCCGAGTGGATTTTTTTATTTAAAGGTTTTCGTAGTTTATTTACAACAAAAATTAGTGTAATTTACGTATTAAGGCTACAAATTTATTTCTTCGTTTTTTGAGCTCAAAAAGATAGTGAAATTACAAATTTATCAAATCACAGTTTACTCCTTGTCCCTACCTCTGACCCCGTTTCCAAATTCAGTCTCAAAAAAACTTCTCATCTTTTAAGGCGCTTTAACTTTAAAGCAGATTTTGTATTTCTTCAAAGGAAATCATTTGGTGACATGTGAAAAGATAAACTCATATTCCCTTATACGCCCTAGATAGTTGCTGAAAATGTAGGCCGTAAATCGAAATGCTGTAAAACGAGATGAATATATCTTGCGTTTGCTTCACTTACACTTTCTTTCAAAACGAAGAATCCACGTTTTTTAACCATAGAATGAGATGAAATGCGCTTAAAGCGAATGTGTTTCATAATAGAAACAGGTCGTTATAGCAAAATACCATGTAAAGAGAGCCTGTATAAAGAGGTGTGAGTATATTGTAACCGTCATAGCAGCCGATGGAGCAATGTTCGGAGAATACGGCTGATGCAGCTAATAATTGTTTTGAAACTTTTGCGACATGAGGGTGTTATCATTGGAAAAGAATAACTTAATCATGTCTGTCTTCATCTGGCCGAGGTTTTTCTCATAACGTAGGATACAAACGAAGTAATTGCAGTCTGCTTCACTCATCCAGTTTTAGCAGCTCATAGTCACAAGGACGCCTCGATCCTACCAAAAGTGCAAAATTGCATTATAAATACTAAGACAACGTGATTGTATAAAAAAGCAAGAAATATTGTCGACCTGAATAAAATTTGGAAGCATTTATAAAACCCAATAAAATCCAAAAAACCTATCAAAAAACCCAATAAAACACGGCGGGTTGTGTTTTTAAAAAAACCCGGATTTTTGCCAACCCTAACATCATTACGTTTTTGTATTTAATAAAAAAAAACAAAAAAATATTTTAATTATTTTTTTAAAACTAACTTTCCCCAACCTTTTAAACAGTTTCCTTTTAATAATTCTTTATAATTAAGCAGCTGAAATAATAACAGACTACAGACTTACAAATTTAAATTGCCCACCATTTGCTGCACGTTTCCTATTGTCACTTTTGTTTAATTATAATAGCAGCCAACACTTGTAAGCAAAATTTGTATAGAATATGCAAAAAATATTGGGTATACAAGTTAATAATGTCGATTTGGACAACATATGTCATAACTGCTACATATGTTTTGTGTCAATAATAATAAATCTGGTATTTTGGGGGGCAAATATCTGTTATTATAATTCAGTATTCAATAGACGCCAAAGTGTCAACACACATTTTTTTCAATTGCTTTGATAACACTGATCCACAGCAAAAAACATCCTCAAAAAAACTATATTGAATATAATGATTTTGATGCGCTGAATTCAAAACCGTTTTCAGATTTTTTCCATCGGCCTCAGATTTTTTTTATGGGCGTGGCAAATTTTTCCCCCAAAACATGGTAGTTATGTCAATATATTTCATCATAACTTGAAAACGACTTGACCAATTTTGATGTAATTACGACCAAACGTTTGCGTACTTTTAATACACATGGGCATTCGTCACTGTCTCTTTGACGACTAAAGCAAGAGCATAAAAATACGTATGAGATTATCGGCGACAAAACTCCCATAACAAGCTCATGACTGTTTTACTTTCAACCCACACCTGGCTTTCATTAAAATGCTTCCTATAAATAACCTGAACATCGTTTTTTTGTATTTTCAACAGTTTCGAAGTTATTCACAACTTAGCTGCGAAAAATTTTTTTTTTTGCGCAAAATTAGAGCAATTTTTTTTCTTTCAAAAAGTCATAAAATTTTTTTAATGAAAATTTCTGGTGTTAAGCGATTAGATTAAAGTTAAAATGTTGAGAATAAAACAGGCTTTAAATCATGAAAATCGGTTGGCATTTGCTGATTTTATTAGCGAAGAAATGTTTTCTTGCAAAATTAGCGAAAAAATGTTTTTTAGCAAAACTAGCGGATTGTTTTACGCATAATTAGTGGAAATTTTTTTTCTTTTATTTTCAAAAAGTTATAAAAAATTTTTAGAGTATAGATTTTACATTTTAAGCATTTTAATGAAAGCCAAGTGTGGATTGAATGTAAAACAGTCTTGAACTTGTCATGGGACTTTTGTCCCCGATAATCTCACACGTATTCTTATGCTCTTGCTTTAGTCGTCGAAGAGACAGTGACGAATGCACGCAAAAGTTTAATTGCACTTGCATCAAAATCGGTCAAGTCGTTTTCAAGTTATGATGAAATATATTGACATAACTACGATATTTTGGGTGAAAAATTTGCCACGCCCATAAAAAAATTTAAGCCCGATGGAAAAAACTGAAAAAGGATTTGAGTTCTGTGCCTCAAAATCATTATATTCAATAAAGTTTTATTTAAAAGCGAAAAAATTTTTGGTTTTTTGTACACCAGTGTAATAATGTCGAATGTTGTGCCAAAAAAGATGTTTTGCGGGAAAGTCTGATGACCTTCTTTCACTCAAAGTACAGGGTGTACGCCGGGAAGGCGTTTGTTTGTTTATAATTTTTGATTATATGACAGAGAATGGATCTTATATTGAGAAATGTTTTATTTAATGTCGGCAATAATGTATGGAATATAATATTAGATAAATGCCCTCCTCCGTTAGCCCCACAAATGCAAGCCCTTTTAAGCACATTTTTCATTACATTCTCACACATTTCACGCGGTATTTCATTAACTTCATTACGAATATTTTATTTGAGTTGCCCCAGCGATTCTGGTTTGGTAGCACACAAAAGGAAGTTCGGAGCAGTCAAATCTGGCGACCGTGGAGGCCAATCGACTTAGACATTCCTTGAAATAATTTGTTGTGGAAGAGGTCTCGCAGTAATTAGATTGTCTTGTTGAAACCAAAAGTAAGTCAAGTCCAAAACATTTAGTTGTGGCGTTAAAAAGTTTTCAATCATATCACGATATCGCTCCCCATTGACAGTTACCGTCACGCCGTTTTCAGTTTCAAAAAAGTAAGGATCAATGATTACTCCTGACCAAATTACACACCAGACTCTCACTTTTGATGAATGCAAAGGTGACTGATGAATAATTTGAGGGTTTTCCATTGTCCAGAACCGACTATTCTGTTTATTCACATGACAATTCAAATGAAAATGTGCCTCGTCACTCATTATGATTTTTCATGAAAATCGGGGTTGTTATGGGCGAGCTGTTTTAATGATTAAAACACGTTGGTTTACTGTATATAATTCTACAATAAATTTGCCATGTCTCTACTTCACGGCTGTCAAATATGAACTAATGTTTACCACAATGGCGGCAAAAAAAGTAGTATACCTTCCCGGCGGACAACCTGTACTTGTGAACGATGGTTTGCACGCTTAAAAAGTGGTGATTTCGACTCAAAAGACGTGTATAGGCCTGGTTTTCAAACGCAAGCAGAACTTGCATTATCATTGGGAGTCACACAATAAGCCATTTTCTTATGTCTAAAAGCATTGGGATTCATTCATAAGCAAATACATTGTGTTCCATATGAAATGAAGCCAGGAAACGTTGAAAGGCGATTTTGCATGTCGGAAGTGATGCTTGAACGTTACAAAGAGAAGTCATTTTTGCATCGTTTTGTTACTGATCTTGAAAAATGAATACATTACGTCAATCCCAAGCGCAAAAAGTCATATGTAAAGCCTGGTCAACCAGCCAAATCAACGCTGAAGCCAAATGTCCATGACGTCAAGGTAATGCTCTTTATTAAGTGGAATCAAAGGGGTATTTTGTATTATGAGCTGTTAAAATCGGGTCAAACGATTACAGGGGACCTGTACGAAAAACGACCAGAATATTCAGCAAGACACGAGTCATAATTTTCAATTATGACAACGCTCGGACACATGTTGCAAAACCGGTCAAAAACTAATTGGAAATCTGTGGATGGGAAGTTTTGCCTCACCCGCCTTATAGCCCACATCTTGCCCCTTCTGACTGCCATATGCTTCGATCGATGCAGAATACACTTACTGGAGTACGCTTCACTTGAGAAAACAGTGTATCAGAGATTGGCTTGATTCATTTTTCATCTCAAAACCGGAGCAGTTCAATATGCTACCGGAAAGATAGGAAAAAGTTGTGGCTAATGATGGACAATACTTTCAATAATGTACCAATTCATTTTGTTATTATAATAAATGCATTTTTCATTTCATTTTTATTAATTTGTATACCCAATGTCATTATGGTGCACAGCCGTTGGTCAAAAATAAGAAAAAAAAAATCATAAATATTGAAAACAGCAGAAGAACTTAAAAGAAAAGAAAACAAAAAGAAAATAGGGAAACGAAAACAACACAGAAAAAACTACAGGTTTTATGGAACAAGACGAAAAACAAAACCGTTTATAATGAAGAAACTAAGCAATACAGTGTTCATAGAAATATTTGGTGGAAATGGTGTAAATAACAAAAACAAAAAAAAAACATTAGAGCAGACGCATATTGTTAGACTTTCTTCCTCTTGTTAATGTTGGCTTTTTTATATAAAATATGTATAGAAATGATTGTTTAAATAAATGTAAGACCTCATGCTGTCTGAGTTTTGTAGGCTCCTTTAAAGCCAATAAGCACCACAAAAAAAAAAAAAAAAAAAAAATATTTAAGCTTTTATTTTATACATTTTGGAAGCTTTAATATTTGTTTATTTACCCCCCCCCCCCATTTAGAAGTCTAAATTAGGGGGAGATGAAAACAAAACAAGAATATCCAGCTAAAAGTAGAGTTAATGCACAAGATGCTTTAGCATGTCTGTTCTAATAAAATCCTTTGCACGTTGCGCACGAGACAAGCATGAAAAAACCATTCACACACATTTATTCATTCATTTATTCTCTCATTCATCTAACAAACAAGCAGCTGTATAAAGCAGTGGCAAGCAACAACAGCATTGACAACATTTACATGAAGCAAAAACCACTGTGGTGGCGGTAGCAACAGCCAACAGTAAGTAAACGTAGCTGTGTGTTACTACAGACAGCAGACACGTTTTAAGCCATTGAATGAAAGACATTGATACTGCAAATTATATGGCTGCTACTGCATATTTAAAGTCGTATTGTTAGAGAAGAGTATCATGTCTTCATATTGTTACTTTTATTATATACATAGACACACACACACACACACAAACACACATATGTATATGTTTTTGTATGTAGAGGGTGACCTCAAATAAACACAGCCATCGTGGTAAGCCATTGTGTCTTATTAACGTTAATAGAAGGGACATTTCTTTACTTCATTGTGTGCTATTTTATTTCCCTTTATTTTCGTAATGTCCTGTATGGGAATGCTGTTGTTATTTTGAACTTATTGTAGCCAGAACTATAACAGAAAGAGGCCATAAGTAGAGTAAAGCAAAAATAACACTTACAAACGAGCTATACTTTAATTTAAGAGGGCTTTTTAAGCTGCGACATAGACAACATCTATCAAAATGTTTTGTTAACATTGCCCTCTACTACTCGCTCTCTCTCTTATCCTCGTCTTAGCTTTAGCCAATAAATTTTCTTTCTTTTTTCCTCAATGCCAAATAAATTATAATTAGAAAATTTGTTAAACAGCTATACAGTAATAGAGTCAGACAGTGTAATAGAGTTTAGTTATATATCTTTGGGGGGAGGGTAAACAGTAGTAGTTAATAGATGATTTAAGGATGCATATATGCTTTCTTTGGTTGTTTTTTTATATTTTAATAAAAATAACATCTTAAGGAAATTAGTTTATTTCATTTGTTAGTCTTGTCTCTGACCCATTAATAAAGCTCAAGGCATATATGTGTCATAGGAAAAAATAGAACATAAATTATTTAATTGACTGTTATTTGAAAGAACAAGTAGGGTGAACAAAGACACTAAAGGATATTATTAAGGAAAAAAGACAAAAATGAGTTAGTTTCTGTAATTTTTTTATTTCCAGGCTGTTTAAGAAAGAAAAAAAATTGAATAAAAAATATTTAAATTCTTTTTTAAATTTTAATAAAGTAACGGGTTGTCGAACCACAATGCACGATGGTAATTGTGTGTCACGCCTTAACCTCAAGTTTTTTGCCCAGCTTAATCTGAATTTTCTTTGTTTCAGTTTTTAACAAGTTCAAACATGGAGAGGCACACAATTGTGCAATGCGTAAAAACTGTTGAAACCCTTTACGAAAATGGGCGTTTAAATCAAAATGCATTTCGTGCACCCCATGATTTTTTTGATCAGAGTAACGACGAAATACATGCACGCCCATTTCGTTCTGGGGGAAAATTTTGTTGCAGCTAGCGATAGTGTGGCAGAAGAGCCGTCAACCTAGATTCGTCGAGGTCACGAATATCACTGATGCATATTTTGAATAAAGATTTGAGTTTACAAGATTACAAGGTTCAATTCACTCAAGAGCTGAAGTCTACTGACAATTTCAATACGCCGCATTCTTGGTTGAACAGGCAAAAGTGAATGATGGCTTTACAAAGAAAGGTATCTTCAGTGATGAGCAGGGTTGGCGAAAACCTGGGTTTTAAAAAAAGCCAACCCACCGGGTTCTATTGGGTTTTTAATGTTTTATTTTGGGTTTTATAACAGCTTCCAAATGCCTAAAAAGAAAATACACCACATCAGAGCCTTTAAGACTCTATTGTGGAATTTTAGTATATTTGGTATTAATGTATCACCCTATCAATGTATTTGGCAGCACTGCCAATTCTATCATCTTTGGGTAACACAATCTTACATGTTTAAAATTAACGGATATAAAACAAGGATATGAGAGTGTTTGAGGCATTTCAGGAACTTTCCAAACTGTAGATAATTAGGAATAATATGGAACACATTCGCCCTCGGTTAAAAAACCATGCATTCTCAGTTTTTTAATAAAAAGTGTAAGAAAAGCAAACGCAACACATACTACCTTGGTAAACAAGTTTTTGGAATAACCCCCGTCCCATCGTTCCGATTTGAATTATTTTGTTCATTGAGTTGGTACATTTGTTGTTGATATTCCCGCTAAACCTTAGGGTCATAGCTTGACATTAGCAAAAGCTACGTAGCCAAGAGTACATCTATCTCTATGTGTGTTGGCGATTTTTTTTACAAATTTTACTGTGTTGAGGTCGCAAAAGACATTATTTGGGACCACCACATGGGGGTTAGTCCGGAAACTTTTTTATTAAGGTAGTATTCATCTCGTTTAAAGACATTTCGATTTACGGCCTACATTTTTAGAAACTATCTAGGCCGTATAAAGAGGTATGAGTTTATCTTTAACCATGTCACCGAATCACTTCCTTTGAAGAAATACAAACTCGGCTTCAAAGTCAGAGTGCCTTGAAAGACGAGAAGTAATTTGGAAATTGGCTCAGAGGTTGAGAAGACGTAAGCAGTGATTTGATAAATTTATTATTTCATATCTTTTTTTTTCATACCCAATAAAACGCGGTTGGGCTTAATTGGGTTTCGTAGTGGGTTGCCAACCCTGATTTTAAGTGTCGTCAATAAGCCGAATAGTTAGTTGAACAGACAGAAGTGAATGGTGGACTTTCCCAAAAAAATCATCTTCAGCGTCGAGGCACACTTTTACGTCAGTGGATTCGTTAACAAGTATAATTGCCGCTTTTGAGCAAACGAGAATCCACAGGTGATTGTTGAAAAGCCGATGCATCCACAAAGGGTGACTGTTTGGTGCGATTTAAGGGCTGGCGCGCGTCATTTGGCTGTACTTCTTTAAAAATTGAGGTTGGCCAACCAGTTACTGTAAAAGGTGTTCACTATCATGAGATGATAAAGGCTTTCTTGTGACCAGAAATTCGGGATATGAAGCTGGACGATTTGTGGTTTCTACAGGATGGTGCCACTTGCCACACAGCCAATGAAGCAATGGCTCTTTTGCACGAGAAATTCAATGGCCGTGTAATCTCAAGTTGTGTTAATTTAGCTCCACGATTATGTGATTTGACACCATTCATTCTTTCTTTAAGGATATTTAAAAGCAAATGTATACGTCAGTAAGTCAAGAAGATTTCAAGAGCTAAAGCATTAAATAATTTGGAAAATTTACTACAGTAAGCCTCAATGATATCTCAGAGTCATTGAAAATATGAATCGATGTAGATGTCTGCCATCGAGGTCGTGGCGATCATGTGGCGATATTTGGTTTCACAAATAGTTCATGTATCATAATGAAAAATGTTAAGATAATTCTCTGCAAACTTTTTGTTTTATTTATAATTAACATCGTCATTTTGGTTGGACAACCCTTTATGTAAATTTTTCTTTAAGTTTTAATAGAGTATTAGACATAATTTTCCTTTCTATTAACTTTCTCAATCATCCATTGTTAACTCATTATGATCAGCAGACTTCTGTAAACTTCTAGGAAAAAGCGAAACCAAACAATGAATCCCTTTTTTCTTTTTCAACAAAAAAAAAAGTGAAAAGACATTTATGATTTATGAACTTGCTCAACCATAGCATATTGTCACTAAATTTGGCAACTAGTTAAGTTAAATGGGTAACAAAAAACTTGGCTAAAATATCACACACACACACACACAAACACACCTAACAACTCATTAAAAACCAATGAAGAGTGAAAGCCAGACTTTAGAGGAGAAGTAGAAGCAAAAAACCGAAATTAAAAGGATAATTAAAGCAAATAAATGCCAAATGAATAAAATGAGAAAGAATGGCAGAAAAATAACAGATGACTAGTTACGTGAAAATCATCACAAAATAATAAAAATTTTATGCACGTAAAGCCATTAAAGTTCATTATGTATAATTAGCACAGGTAGGGTAACTCAAATGGTAAGTCTCTATAGAAAGGTTTTTTTAACAAACTGAGGACAGTAGATAAATGGCAAAAGTCACCTTATTGTTAGCCAATAAAACAATAATTAGTGAAAAAAAAAAAATAAAAATAAAAATAAAAATAACATTTTAAAGGGAAGTAGTAAATTCAGTACAATTTCTACTGTCTTTGTTTTAATAAAAAAAACTTTAAACATAAAAATATAAAGAAAAAAATCGAAGAATGTCTTTTTCCCTAGCAAATATCTTTATAATAGTTTTACAATAAACAAAACACCAAATTAATTAAAACGTTTTAAGAATTTAAATGCCATTGCTGGCCATAGAAGAAACCAACAACAACAAAAAAACCTTTTTATTTATTTTCATTCCCTTTTCTTACGTACTTTGCCATTTAAACACTTTACCTTACTTCTGGCCCATGGCATAGCCTGAACTTTTAGAAAAACGCAAACAAGCTTTACAGCAAAGTAATAAAAATTGAAAAAGTGAAAAAGAAACGTAATCTTGCGACCAGCCATGCTTCGTCAATTTTTAATTAGCAGCATTATTGGTTGCACAGCATTCAACTACAGTTGTGGAAATACAAAAACAGATGTGCATAGAAATTTACGTTTATTTTTTCATTCTCATTCCCATTCTCATTCTCATTCTCATTCTCAAACCAAGGAATGTTTAATGTTGAAAAAAAGAAAGAAATTTGTAGCTCTTTGTTATAAGAAACAAAGACTTTTCAAACACAAACTCAATAAAGTAATTTATTTAAGGAATTTAGTTTTCAATTATTTATTTTTGTTGAAGTTGAAATGCTTTAATTTTTCAATAAACGTAAAGCTCAGAATAACACACTTAATACCATGTTCAGACATAGATTTAAATTGAGTCACATAATTTTTAAATTAAACTATCGAATTTGCTAAGCACATATAGCGCAATTAAGTTGACTTAAGTTGGGATCACACGATTGACTCAAATACACCAATCTGCTACAAATTTTATTGTGACAAATTAGCGCACAATAGTAAAATTGTCTCAATTAAAAACTGTGTATTCACACGGTTGTCTTATTTTATACAAAATTTATTGTCACAAGATGGCGCGAAATAATCTATTGACAATAATTGTCCCAATGCTGTCATACGATTGTTGCAGTTTATGGCAACTCTATGTATCAGCTGTTGTGGTAAATTAAGTTCATAATTTTTTCTTTTTTTTTGGTGATTAAAATGGTTGATTTAGTGAACAAATAAATAAAAAGAAATACAAAAAGAGAAAAGATAAAGTGTGTGGGCCAGAGACTGGTTCACAAGAAGAGCCCTTGATGGTGCATATGAGAAAACATTTTAATAAATTAAAAAAAAAATTAATTCACTAAATTATTTATTTATGTAAATTGGAATATAATTACAAATTATATTTAACTCTCTAAAGTAAAAATGATTTGTTCTTTAAAAAATAAAAATTGCATTGGCTTTGATTATCAGGTGTCCGCCTGATAAAAAAAAGTAAAAATAATGAAAAAAAAGAAATGGCGGAAGTTTGTTATATGCAATTTACATATGCATAAATAATTAAAAAAAAGCATATTTTAAGGGATGACAATTATAAATACCGTATAAACACGTGTTTTTTCAGTAAGAAATCAATTAAAAAAATAAAAATCGGTGATTATTGTCTTCTTCAATTGTTATACAAGAATACAATAAATATTGGTGTATTTTTGGAATTTACATTGGTGCATGATTGCCGATAAAGCTTTCATAGGATTTTCGCACCAGGGTTGCATTTTTTTGGGATAAATAAGCACAATAATATTCTGAGTTGCCAGATGAGCCCATAAATTGTATAATCACACGATTGGCATATTAAAAACACTAATTATTGGTGCATTACGTCAATCGTGTGATCCTACCTTTAATAAGCATTTGACAGCTGAAAATATCGGGTCCGCCATCTAACGTTTTTTTTTCAACTAGTGCTTATTTTGTGAATGGTAACACTTAGCTCATGTCTGATTTGAAAGATAATTAGTTTTATCCTTCCGCTGAACAAATATGGTTGTGTATACGCTTTTTTCGCTTCGCTAAGTGGGCCTGCGATCGACTTAGAGAAGATGCCGATTTTGCCAAAAAAGATCATCTTTTCAGATGGAGCTCATTCTGATCTTGGCAGGTATGTAAACAAGCAAAATTGTCGCATTTGGGGCACAGAAAACTCGCACGCATACATTGATAAGCCGATACACCTAAGACGAGTCACTGTATGGTGCGGATTTTGGCCCAGATGCATAATTGGACCATTTATCTTCGAAAATGAGCAAGGAGTGGCCGTTACAGTCAATGGCGATCGTTACCAGGCCATGTTGAACGGGTTTTTGTTCACAAAAATTGAAGAGGAGGATATTAGCAACATTTGGTTTCAACAGTACGGCGCTACGTGCCACACAGCCGAAGCTACACTCGATGTTTTGCGCCCTGTTTTAGAAGATCGCATTATTAGCCGCAAAGCTGATGTCGTTTAGCCACCTCGGAGCTGCGATTTGACACCGTTGGACTATTATTTATGGGGTGACGTCAAAGATAAGTGTTACGCCAACAAACCAGAGACAATTGACGCTTTAAAGGACAGTATTCGTGAAACCATTGGTGAAATACAGCTGCACACAATTGATAAAGGAGGCGGAATAAGTATGCACTAGGCAAGCTCATCTTCAACAAGACTGAGAGTGATTATAACATTTATATCTACAGGGTGTCCGCCGGGAAGGAATACTACTTTGTTTGTATATCATTTTTGATTATATGAAAAAGAATGGATCTTATATTGATAAATGTTTTATTTATTATGTATGGAATACAATATCAGATAAATGCCCGCCTCTGTTAGCCTCACAAATGCGAGCCCTTTTTTCATTAGATTCTCACACCTTTCACGCGGTATTTCATTAAATTCATCAGGAATATTTTGTTTGAGTTGCTTTAGTGTTTCTGGTTTGTTTGTATAAACCTTGCTTTTCAGATATCCCCGTAAAAAGAAGCCCGGAGCAGTCAAATCAGGCGACCAATCAACATCACCATTCCTAAAAATAATTTGTTGTGGAAGAGGTCTGGCAGTAATTCTTTTGTAGTCCTGGCTGTATGCGATGTGGCACCGCCTTATTGAAACCACATGTTAGTCAAGCCCAAAACATGCAGTTGTGGCATTAAAAAGTTTTGCTTATTAACGTACCCACCAAGATGAAAGTGAGCTCCATCCGAAAAGATGATTTTAAATGATGATAAATTGCCAGTAAATCCCAACGTTGCTCAGGCGTAAATCGATTCATTTCGTTCAGTGGAGATAATATGCTGAATTTTGTGACAGAATAGAGTGACATAAATATGGCCAAATTCGAAATAAGCGTCGGTTTAAATATAAACCGATAGATGGCCCACCCGATAGAAGGAATATATAGAGATTGTTTGCAATAAATAATATAATAATGGACATTGGGTGCTAGGTATGCGTGCGACACGGCTTACGCTACCTTTCAACGAATAATATCACCTTTGCAATAACCTGAAAAAAGGAGAAACGGTTTTCTATTGCCTCTGCGAATGATCAACCGCAGCAGTAAAGAGAAAGAGATTCATTGGCAATCATGAAGTATACAACCATCATTTCGAGCAGACCTCCACTCAAAAGGCGTTAAAAAAGCTAAGTTATATAACTAAGTTATGTAACTATTTATAATCGAAACGCGCTGTAAAAGAGCGTTAGACATATCTAACAACTGAAAAATTAGAAACAAATTTATATTCAAAGATTTTTTAAATAATTTGAACGATTGCTTAAAAATACAGCAACTTAAGAACTTTCTTCATTTTTGGGCTCAGAAGGAATATTAAGAAATTACCTATCAGAGGTTTAATGCAAGGTTATGTTCTTTCTTCACTGCTGTTTAAAGTTGTTCTGGATTCTGTGCAACATAGTATAGCCTGGGGACTTAACATAAAGGTGGAAGATCTGTACTTCGCAGACGACAAAATGCAGTAAAAGCTGAATTCGGAATAAGCAATCTTGCTTTCGGATAAACATCTTCAATAGTAATAGCACAACGATCTTTCAAATTGCTAACAGAAATTTGTAGGATACATCGTGTTTTTGCTATCTCGGTAGTATGCCGTGTGAAAGCTATTTTTTATGGTTGCGTGTTATAAAATCCGACTGTGATTGATATCAATTGCATTCAGGCAAATAATAAATATAAATAATAAGCCGCTGTATACGGCGCATTTGGAAAATATTCTGTGAAGGAATCGAAAATGTATTGGGCACACTCTAAGATATCAAAATTTAGACTTAGAGGAATTGGCTACTGAATGAAATTCACAGTAAAGCAGAATAATCGAAAGGCCAACCCTAGAAAAGACAGATTGAAAGATTAACTGCTTCCCTCGGAATGACTTTTAGCCAGATTAGATCATTGGGCTTAGATCGGCGTAGATGGAAAGAATTTGTTATGGCCATATGATCACCTTGGTATCTTTAAAGGATCTAATGGGCCATAAGAAAATTTTCATCTAGAATAACGTAATTTTCACAGCATGAAGCATTTTAAGTTCATAGTTTATATGACTTAATAAATTTATTGAATTAAGAGGCTTTCAATTTTTTATAAAAATTGCAAATAAAAAGCGCTAAAGAGACAAATGCGACTGTTTGACAGTTGCAACGCGCTATATATAGAGCGAAAGGCGCTAAATTGGCAACACTGATGATAAGTTTTTTTGTTCTGGTGTCAATGAGCTACTGAGATATTTAACAGCTACATAATGGACTTAATATCACATTAAACATTTGGTAAGTAGTGGGGTTTTTTCAGAAAAAAGTCCTTTGACAGTTTTTGTGCACAGTAAGCTATCACGATAAGCCAATCAGTTCAAAGATTTTACACTCGCAGTGAAACAGACTACGTAAACAGTCTGTGTAACTCTTTTCATAAACTGCAAAGTTAAAAAATTAAATCTGAAATACTAAAAAACTTGCCAATATCGTACCCTGTAAACAAACCCATTCAATATTTCCTAAAATATAAGAAAATTAATTGTTGAAAGTTGACACCTGACTGTCTAATTATTGTAAGAAATTCTTTCTTTCGAAATAAAAATTATTGACATTTTTTTATACATAGTTTGAGTCCTTGTTTCTTAGCCATAAACTTAATATTTTATCTAGAGAAGTCATATTACACATTAGACCACATGAAAAGACAAAATGTTGCCATAAAACTGTAATTTCTTTGTAATTAAATCCTTGGCTCCTTAACAGCGTCATTATTTTCATTTTAGTTACTCCAAACGACATCATTAATTTCAAAGATTATTGTTTCTTAGGATTGACGGAAGCGAATTGTTTTTAATGAAACACAATTGCTTATGAAATTTTACCTCCTTTTCGCTTTTGTGTTATGAATTTTTCTGTTTTAATTAAATATCTTGCTTTACATACACACATACTTAACAAAATATCAAAACAATTTTTATTGCCTTTACCTTTCTTCTAAGGATATTAAGTTTCATATGAGAAAGATAGAAACACTTAAACTTAAATTGTTAGTGAATACATATATATAGACTTACACCTGAGTAACTTAACCATGGCTGGCTGTCTGTCTATTTGTCTGTCTGTCTGCAAGGCACTTAATTATAATTGCTGTCTATATTCAAGAGAATTTCATTTAGTTTATATACATGTACGAGTTCATATGTGTTTAACAGATTCCTTTTATTTATACTTAAAAAAAAATTATGTTGTCGGCTACCTTTGTGCCATTATTATATTACTATGGAGTAGCCAGAAATAATATAAAAATTTTTTTTTTATTTTTTTGGGTTTTGAGTCTAACAAACAAGCGAACGAAACTATTTACCAAAGTTAACATTTTTCATCTAAAAAACCACTGAAAAACTTCAACAGCCACACAAAGAATTGCAAAGAGAAAACAAAAAAGAAGGGAAATAAAACTGAACAATATCGTTTAAATAGTTTCACAATTCAGTTCATACATATGGTGTTGATTGTTAGTTTTGGGTTTCACTTACTTTTATTAAAAAATTCCATTCCCTTTGCTGTTCCCTAGAACAAAAAAAAAAAAAAAAAAATATTTAATTCTTGCATAGTAACCAGCAATTATTACAAGAAAAATTGTTAAAAAACTAAACGCAAAAAAAAGGAAAAACAATTCAACGATATTGTTGAGTACGGTATGGATATTGAATTGAAAATATTTTGCAATTTTATTTTATTGGTGGTGTTCGTTTAAAATGAATTTTGAAATTGAGAATTGCCAATAAATTGATTTTAATTTTATGTCTTTAAACACAACAAAAAAAAAAAAAAATTTATAAAAAAATATTTTTTTATTACATTTTTTTTAAACACACTTCTATCTAATCCATGATAGACTTTCTGTTTTATTAAATTTTTTAATTTTTTAAATTTGTTCAACATATCTATTTGGTGGGCGTCAAGATACAAATGTCTCCATAGGGAACATTTATTTTGAACGAGCCTTATTTTTTTATATTTTTTTGTGTTGGCAATGACATCTGTTGAACATATTTAGTATACATCAAATCATTGAACAAATAAAATCATACTTATTTTTTCATCGTCTTAAAGTTGGTAAATTTTGTACCAGAAAAAGGTGATTTGCGAAAAGCATTAATTTCTAGTTTTCATTTGAAAGAAGTGCTGCAGAGTCGCCTCGAATGCTTGTAGAGCAGCAGATAGAGATCGCTACCGGTAATACATGATCAATTTGAATCATACAGTGAATGAAAAGCGATCAGTTTGGGCCATAAGACACGGCAAGTTAATCTTGCAGTATGACAATGCAATTGCACACAAAGCAAAACCGATTCAGAATACAATTAAAGCATTAGGTTGAATACGCCACATTTGTTTTCATATTTAGGACACGCTTTGGCTAAGCTGCACTCCGATTAATACGACCAAGTAGAAAATTGGGTAACTAATTCATTTGCTTCAAAGGACGAACAGTTTTATTGGCGTGGAGTCCACAAATTGCGTGAAAATTGAGAAAATGTGTAGCCAGCAATAGCCAATACTTTGAATAAAATGTTTTTTACTTTCCCAAAAACATACCGGTACAAATCGATTGTGATTGGTTCGGATACTTAAAACTTTATAACGACTGGACCAATTTGTATACTTTCTTCTCCGATTTTGTTCATAAATGCCATCGTAAAGGCTTAGTATAGTATAGTATAGTATAGTATAGTATAGTATAGTATAGTATAGTATAGTATAGTATAGTATAGTATAGTATAGTATAGTATAGTATAGTATAGTATAGTATAGTATAGTATAGTATAGTATAGTATAGTATAGTATAGTATAGTATAGTATAGTATAGTATAGTATAGTATAGTATAGTATAGTATAGTATAGTATAGTATAGTATAGTATAGTATAGTATAGTATAGTATAGTATAGTATAGTATAGTATAGTATAGTATAGTATAGTATAGTATAGTATAGTATAGTATAGTATAGTATAGTATAGTATAGTATAGTATAGTATAGTATAGTATAGTATAGTATAGTATAGTATAGTATAGTATAGTATAGTATAGTATAGTATAGTATAGTATAGTATAGTATAGTATAGTATAGTATAGTATAGTATAGTATAGTATAGTATAGTATAGTATAGTATAGTATAGTATAGTATAGTATAGTATAGTATAGTATAGTATAGTATAGTATAGTATAGTATAGTATAGTATAGTATAGTATAGTATAGTATAGTATAGTATAGTATAGTATAGTATAGTATAGTATAGTATAGTATAGTATAGTATAGTATAGTATAGTATAGTATAGTATAGTATAGTATAGTATAGTATAGTATAGTATAGTATAGTATAGTATAGTATAGTATAGTATAGTATAGTATAGTATAGTATAGTATAGTATAGTATAGTATAGTATAGTATAGTATAGTATAGTATAGTATAGTATAGTATAGTATAGTATAGTATAGTATAGTATAGTATAGTATAGTATAGTATAGTATAGTATAGTATAGTATAGTATAGTATAGTATAGTATAGTATAGTATAGTATAGTATAGTATAGTATAGTATAGTATAGTATAGTATAGTATAGTATAGTATAGTATAGTATAGTATAGTATAGTATAGTATAGTATAGTATAGTATAGTATAGTATAGTATAGTATAGTATAGTATAGTATAGTATAGTATAGTATAGTATAGTATAGTATAGTATAGTATAGTATAGTATAGTATAGTATAGTATAGTATAGTATAGTATAGTATAGTATAGTATAGTATAGTATAGTATAGTATAGTATAGTATAGTATAGTATAGTATAGTATAGTATAGTATAGTATAGTATAGTATAGTATAGTATAGTATAGTATAGTATAGTATAGTATAGTATAGTATAGTATAGTATAGTATAGTATAGTATAGTATAGTATAGTATAGTATAGTATAGTATAGTATAGTATAGTATAGTATAGTATAGTATAGTATAGTATAGTATAGTATAGTATAGTATAGTATAGTATAGTATAGTATAGTATAGTATAGTATAGTATAGTATAGTATAGTATAGTATAGTATAGTATAGTATAGTATAGTATAGTATAGTATAGTATAGTATAGTATAGTATAGTATAGTATAGTATAGTATAGTATAGTATAGTATAGTATAGTATAGTATAGTATAGTAGAGTATAGTATAGTATAGTATAGTATAGTATAGTATAGTATAGTATAGTATAGTATAGTATAGTATAGTATAGTATAGTATAGTATAGTATAGTATAGTATAGTATAGTATAGTATAGTATAGTATAGTATAGTATATAGTATAGTATAGTATAGTATAGTATAGTATAGTATAGTATAGTATAGTATAGTATAGTATAGTATAGTATAGTATAGTATAGTATAGTATAGTATAGTATAGTATAGTATAGTATAGTATAGTATAGTATAGTATAGTATAGTATAGTATAGTATAGTATAGTATAGTATAGTATAGTATAGTATAGTATAGTATAGTATAGTATAGTATAGTATAGTATAGTATAGTATAGTATAGTATAGTATAGTATAGTATAGTATAGTATAGTATAGTATAGTATAGTATAGTATAGTATAGTATAGTATAGTATAGTATAGTATAGTATAGTATAGTATAGTATAGTATAGTATAGTATAGTATAGTATAGTATAGTATAGTATAGTATAGTATAGTATAGTATAGTATAGTATAGTATAGTATAGTATAGTATAGTATAGTATAGTATAGTATATAAATTGTAATAATTTTGTAACATATGGTTTTTCTAATATAAAATTTTTGAATTCCTTTTAAATTTTCCTTATGGAAAATACATTTTATAAATATACAACCAAAATGCTCCCTGCAACGCCGTTTAACCCCCTTTATAAAAAGGAAAAAAAAAACTAAAAACTATTTAAAATTTGCAATTGTTGTAATGCCACCGAAAAATTGGTAAATTGTTTACTACATTTCTTAAAAATAAGCCACAAAAAAAAAAAATAAAATCTCTTTTAAAAAATTTATTTCAGCTCTTAAAATCCCCCCCCCCCAATGAGTTTAAGTCGAAGCTTTTCAATTTGTTGCAAAATAGATTTTCTCGAAATGCTACTGCTGTATTTTTATTTCTCATTTCGCGCAAAGACTCAGTTTCAATACCGCGTCTTTATGTATTTTTCACTTTTCTTTTTGTACATTTTGCTCAGTTGAGCCGTATTTTGAAGTCCACACAGAATGCATCTTTTTCTGTTTTCATTTACAAAGGGATTTACGGCAAATCAAACTTCATATCCGGCCAAGAAAACAAAAAATATAAGAAAAAAAATCAGTTTTTTTAAATTTTTCTTATGAATTTGTGGATTTGTGGCAGAGAGAGAGAGAGAGAAAAAGAAATGATATCCTGGCTGCTAAAAATTGAGTTGTCAGTTTGTCAGTGGTGGTAAATGTTAAGGCTAAAGGGACATACACTTAGTGTCGGTAGTGTTATAAGTTAAGGTTAAAAATGTTTTCTGTTGAAGATGTGAAAATATTATAAATCCTGTTACTTTTTCCCTTATCCAATATTTTTCTTTTTTGCTTTTAATGTTTTCTCTGAGTCGCTGTATTTGTTGGAAAAGATATATGTTTTTAAAGGTTGTTTCACGTTTGTTACCAATTTTTCTCGATAACACTTTATCACCCAGCTAGCCAGCCAGCCAACTAGTCAGCCATCCAGTCGATGTTTAAGAACTGCCATTGGTTTGAGTTTAAAGTTCATCAGTTTAAAGTGTGACCCACACATCATTCTATGGTGACTTAACTCCTGTATTTCTTGTGGTGTCTGGCCATATGAATGCAAGTTTCTTTTTTCATCTCTTTTGCTCCTGTTTTTGTGGTTTATTGCTGTCTTACAACTGTTAATTCACACACATACGTTTTGAGGTGTAAATGCAAAAAGTGAAAAAGGAAATATGGCAAGGGTGTAAACTACAGTAAAGAAAATTATTTGGAGAAATTAAAGTATAACGTTTTCAAGAAATTATATTAAAATATTAGAGAGTAGACTTTATCGCACTTTTTTTCTGTCACTCCTCTAGAAGCTGATTGGCTTTCCACAAAGCATCCATTGTTTTGTTTCAGTTTCATTAATCAAATTGATTTTTCAAGCTAAGTTTACCTCGCATCCATATGATTGTGTAGTGGTGAAGATCTTTGCTGAGTGATGGTGGTGATCTTTACTTGGCATTGAATTTTTTTCGCAATAGGTGGCATTTTCTCCCGATTATTCGTCTGAAGTTTGTCATCGCCAGAGGTAAGCTGAAAGGTCAGGAGGGCTTTTTCTCTTTTTTGTTTTTAGATGGATTTGTCTGAAGCGAAGTGGAAGTCTCTTTATTAAACACTCGAAACCACAATAAAATTTTTTTATATTGTCCTCTGCTGGGGCTCGAACCTAGGCCGCCACACCACCGCCTGACTTACTCCACTGTATATTTGCGTCGTGAAATCTGCAGCCTTTGGGGCTCTGAGATTTTTGACTTATAGCGGGCACAACAGGCTGGACTACAAGAGTTACATGAGTATTTTGAGGAAAATACCTCGCTTTCAAGTACTGCTTGGTCTACCAAGTGACGCATGCACTACAAGTATGAATTTTGGTTCAGCGTTCTTATACACGATCGGTGAGGGTGGGAACTTGGAGTACCTGAAGTGCCGTCAGTGTTTACAGTTGTATGGATCTAGATATGTGCGCCAAATACCACAGTTATCGCAATCTTGAGCATGTTGACCATTGTTTTCAGACGGAGATCCACGCAATTTTCATATGCGCACGGAATAATAAAAGGGGCGGGGCATCAAATGCACTTCGATACTCAGGATGCACTGACGGCATTCTCTTTAGATAACATAGACTCCAATTTGTCATACTTATGCTCTACTAATGTCTATACCCTGAAATTTAGAAAAAGGGTCGAGCTTATTAAATTGGGTCACAGAGGACCAGCTGGCTATGGCACTGTGAGAAGATCTATTGTACCAAACACTGCGTGATCATACCCATCAGCAAAAGCTGACGACAGTGAAAATCCCAGTAGGTCAATACCTCTTGTCGTATGACTGTCCGATCGGTTCGGAATTATATATGAAGACAGCAATACCGCCAATTGGTAGCCGACGAACCTGTTCAGGCCCAATAATGGACTCCATAAAAGTTCGTCTCCGAATGTTAGTCAAAGTAATACATTCACAGAGAATGTGCTCAGTCGTCTCCTCTTCCTCCCTGCATAGGTAACGCTACGAATCACCTACCACATTAAGAGTGGAGAGGTGATATTTAAGAAAGTAATGGTCCATTAGAAAGTTAATAAATCTTTTCAAATTTGTCTCTTTGTCTCTGGTTAAACTCTCTATTGTAGGTGAAAGGTCTCATTAGCCACTTTGTCTGCCGCATATCAGGCATCGTATCCAATATGACGAGCGGAGTTTATGCTCCACATTCATCGGTCTTTCCCCCGATCTTGAAACTCCCAAAGCTGTGAATTAAAAATTCTAGTCCAAGCGATTTGTTGATACTTCCCGATTTCTAAATCTAGGACTGGGCCGAATTCAGGGATTATCCTTATACTTAAAGCAATTTGTCTATAGTGCTCCTCTGCCCTTGGCAGGCTGAGTAGCATGAAGCTTTCTTTAATCAGTGAATTTGGAAATATCGGAATATTAGCTATATCATTACCAGTATCAATACGTTTGCGCTCTTTCTGTTGTTTAATATTAAGCCACAGGCATCACATGTACACTTCTAAGAAATTAAAGTTATTGGGGCTCTAAGTGACAGTGGTACTTGGTTTAAGTTTACGGTAATATTCGAAAGTCCTTCTCTTACTATACAGACCAGATATTAGTAATAAATCCCTTTTTTGCTACCCATACTTATTCAGGAATTTATAAGTTTAAGTGAGTACACATTATTCAAATTCAACTACTCATACTCACTCATAATCGCAATAACTTTGAACCATAAGTGTAAGTAGCAGTGGGTATAAATCAAATGACATACTAATACTCATACACAAAGAATTCATTCAGTTGTTAGAAAATAATTATAATAAATGCTTCGCATCATTCACGAGTACTCATGAGTATTAATGAATATAAGTATTCGAATAAAAAGAAAGCACACAACCTTATAATGAGTATTCAAATGTTAATATTAGAATTATACTCATTTTGCGTTGTTCAGTTGATTATGAATCAATAGCGTCATAAATGTTGATAAGAATGAGCATGATGAGGGTAAGAGTATGAATGCCTATGAGTAGCTATTGCAATGAGTATGAATGAATAAGAGTTCATGAATCATGATTCGTTTATACTCATGTTTTCAGTATTCATTGTTGATTTTTGATATATACACTGGACTTCCCAGGCAGGGTTGGTCAAGGTGATGTGGAACTTATTATGATATATTCACAAAGATAAAATAGTGGTTATTAAGGCCAGTTTCTTAAGGGTGTATTTAACGTATCGATGCTACCAATAAATATAAATTTTGATGAAAAACTGGACATAAAGTGGTTGCCATTTTCATTGCAAGTGTAGCAAGTGTAAAGGTAGTCGATAGCTTATGGAATACACACATATGTTCTTATTTTTGGTTTTCATATTTTTTTTATTTTTAATTTAAATTTTTTGCTTCTTTTAAACTTAATCAAATTCTCAATATCTATTCTTTAAGTAACACCACCTCTCTGGTAGCTTTATTCTTTCTTTTTTTTGGTTTTTCACAACTTCTGCTGTTTGGTTTGTTAACAGTTTGCTAACCTGTCAAGTAATAAATCTTTTGGCCTTTTTGACATTTCAATTTCTACTTCCATACAACTTTCCATTACTGTTTTTCATTTTTTTTTTTTTGTTTGCCTAGTACACAGTTTGTGTTCTGGCAATGCATTGTTTTCATAAGATATAATTTTTTTTCAGTTTTCAGTTTTTTAAGTTTCAAAATTGTTGTATATGATGACACAAAAACTTTGCTATTTACTGAGGCTATTACTGTGAGTTTTGATAAAGCCTTGAAATTGTATTTTCGTTGTTGTTGTTTTGGTTTAACTTTCTTATTTATTATTGAATCTTGTTAGAGACTACTTGTTTATCATTTTAAAAATCTTGTCCTTAATTTTTGTATTATTCTGAAGGAAATTGTTATTTAACTTGACCATTAAGGTATTCCTGAAAAGTTCAGTTGCTTTACTACAAATTTCTTTATATTTTTTTTCATACACTTGTTTGTTTATTCTTATTTTTAGTTATTTTTCTTAGAAATTCTTAATGGTCACCTTTTTGAGGTCATAAATCGTTGACTATTTTTAAAACTGTCAACTATTCCTCATGGCAAGAAAAATGTGTTCTTGTGTTGCGACTGTCAACACATGGCTAAAAATGAGAAAAAATAGTGGCAAAATGACCAAAGCCATGTGTACTAGTGTGAGTATGGGAGTATTAGGGTATAATGTTTGTTTGCTTTTTTTCTAAATCTAACCCTCCAAGCCATGTTGAGTAGATTAGTTACTGCACCCTACAGGGAATTTAGGTATTCAATTTAATGCCGGAATTTAAAGTTTTTTTTGAAAAGATTATATTTTGCTGATGATAAAGTTAGTAATGGTTTTGGGGTTCATCTTTATTTTATGCTATAATTTTAAGTCAAATTGTTTTATTGATATTTTTTCCGTGGGGAAAGTGCAATTTATATTCATTTTTGTGATAACTAAAGCTTTTAAGTTACTAATGCTTTTTTAATACATTAAAAGTAAAAGTATCATCAGACAATCCCCCAGAGTTTAGCTTTGCTTATAATGCTATAATATGTTAATTATTGTAAGAAAACAGTTGAAATTGAAGGCGAGTTCCGTGTACTTCACAATCAAATAAAAGCTTTAATTTTAATATTGAGCAGACCTGTGTGTGAAGAAAATCCTCTAATAGACATCATACCCTTAAACTAGAAGCATCAAAATAGTAGCTCTTTTGATTTTTGTCTTCGTTGAAACATTTAGTCACGAAAAAATAATGCAAAATCTGATTCTTATATGCTAAAAAGCGTTTAGAGAAGGTTTTTCCATTTATATATAATGTAGTTCTTTGTTTAAAAAGATTCAACAATGAACTAATTTAGGTAGGGAGGTAAGTATCGGATATGAGCAAAGAATCGCTTTTTTCTACTCATACTCACTCATGAATTTATAATTTAAATGAGTACACATCCTTCAAATTCAACTACTACTCATACTCATTCATACTCACAATAACTTTGATTCATAAGTACCAATGAATCAAACGTCGTACATATACTTACAGCATTAATTCATTTCTCATAAAATATTCACATTACTTCGCATAATATTCCATGAAGGAACATGGGGAATTCTCTCAGTCAATGAGTTGCATCCGATTCTATTTTAAACTCATTGAAAGGGACCTACAATATAACGCCGGCTCCGAACGGCAATACATTTAGAGATGTTTTCAATAGTAGTAATACTCATAACCAGTTACTAGCTAATGTTATGAGGTGGCGCCGCTGTCGAAAAACTCTTTTCTTTTTTAAGATAGTCTGGCCTGATATTGAACCGGCTACCTTCTCATAAATGATTCACATGATTCATGAATACTCATGATTATCAATGAATATAAGCATTAGATTCAAAAGAAAAATAAAAAGAAAAATAAAACATACAACATTGTAATGAGTATTAAAAACGTAATATTCAAATCATACTGATTTTGCATCGTCTACGCAAAATGAGTGCAGATAAGAATGAATCAATAGCATCATAAATGTTGATAAGTATGAGTATAATGAGTACTTTAAGCTTTAGAATATGAATATCTATGAATGTGTATTACTATAAGAATTCATGAACCATGATTCGGGTATACTCATGTTTTCAGTATGCATTACTGATCCCTGTTGGGTATGTTGTTAGTTGGCTACTCAACCCAGACTAGACTAACTAAAATTAGCAGCAAATTGTTTCAAGACCACAGGAAAAAGCGTTGGAAGGAGGGTAATAGCCACCCTGAGATGTTTATAAAATGGTAGACGGGATCCAAGTTTGCTCACTGTGCCAATTCATTTAAAAATGTTACACATAAGTATCTTATTCTTCTGCCCACTAGATCTGAACTCTCACAAAAAAAGTAAAAGATTGCCTAACTCACAGAAGTGATTCTGCAGCCTTTGCCGTGAAGGTTAAAGGAAAACCCCATTTTCTCGGTTATCATCCAGTGTACACTTCTATGAGTTTGAAAAAAGAGTGGCAGAGAATAGTCAGTAGTTTCTAGTTTCCTATTCTGCCACTATAATACCAATGTCATAGCTACGTCGAAATAGCACGAGAGGTGCTAGGCCTCTCAGCAAGTTCATATACCTTTTCATTTCCAACGATGTCCCTGCATTCAGTGAGCCAAATAATGAAATGGGACCCAAGTCGGAGAAATGTATTATCGACGAGCTTCATTTCTTCTTTACACGGGAAATTTAAAGCAGCGTTGTGGCCAGATTATCAGAGAAAATCCTGAAAATCCTTATCCTATCCTACTGAAGGTCTCCGTTAATCTAAAGATCTCCACAACGTTAGCAGACTCTGAGAAAACACCTCTCCCCATAACTGATACCATTTTGGATCTGTCTGTGAAAACCGGACTACAAAAACTAATAGAAATCCTAATGCTTTTTCATTCATGTCTACCAGGGACAGCGGAATTCAGCTTTAAGATAGCCAAGTCTGTTTCTAATTCCCTTAGAGAAGAGACATATTGCCGTAGCCACTGAGAGATTGCCTCCAGAAGCCATCGTCAAAATTTTTGTAATAAAAGGTTCTACTATAGATTTGGGTGGGACGAGGGTGGCGTGGTGTAGTGGTTGGAATGCAGGCATATAGAGCAAGCGGCTCAGGTTCGAACCCCAGCAGAAGACATAATTAAAAAAAATTGAATTAAGGTTTTGATTGTTTAAACAAATAGACTGTAACATCCCTCCGTACAAATACATATAAAGAAGCCCACTAACCATCTAGTTTAACTCTGGCGATGAAGAAAAACAACAGATGAATGAATGATCAGGAGAAAACGCCACCTAGTGTAGAAAATTTAAGCAAAAAACTACAATGTTAAGTAGGTAGAGATTATTCTTCTACTGGATAGGGCCTATTGTTTACCGTTTCGTTTTAATTTCGTTCGTTGTAGTACCCTGTCATTAGTAATGTAATAAGTAAATAAATAAAAAAAAACTAAAACTAATTTTTAAAAATATATAATTTGTCAATAACTAGAGGTTTACATATAGGCATAGTTGCTTAGAATAGGTTAAAATTGAAAAATCCTTGCATTCTCAAAAAACAAATTTTAAGAAAAGTGCTCTCTTTGATAACTGTTCTCTCAATCAAGACTTGGTTAACTATTAAGCTAGTTTTTTATGGCAAATATTGTATTTCACTGTTAAAGAACGTGTTATATAAATAAGATTGAATTTAGCAGAACAGCTTAGGGTGTGTGTAAAAAAATCTATTTAGAAAAGTGCTCTAGCGCGGAATAGTGTACAGTGTTTTATGCCATAAAATAATAAAATAAATAATGTAGTAAACATTTACGCATAAGATATGATTATTTAGAAACACTTATCGTCAGTATAAAAGTAATCTACTTATGAAAATTTTTTAAGTCTAGAATAGTGTACAGTGTTTTATGACAAATGTGTTTTTTTTTAGCACAGAATTATATTTGTTGCAATTTGAATGAAAATTTTGATATTGTATGAAAAGTGTAATGAACTGACCTTCTATTGATAGGACCATATTTAATCTTAGATAGGCAACAATCTGGCTTATTAGGTAATTTTTCTTGTCTGCTTGAAGACCCCTAGGTTTTAGTGTGATCTTAATATATTTGCCAGACATGCGTTTCAATAAGCAGTTGAACTAAGTTCTTCATACATTGAATAGTAAACCTTCGAACACCTACGCTTCTACAATTTCTCATACGTTGCCTTACTCTTAATGGTCTATTTCGATTTGTAGTTTTATTTCCTTGATTTCTATATACTATTTTTTCATCTATTCTCCTATTCATTGTTGTTATTCAAACACAAATAACGGCCATTTAGAAATGCCATCTGTCAACATGAGCAAATAAATCAAAATCAAACAAACATGAGACATTCGAACAAAGAGCACAATGGACAATAACACCATTAGAGAACTATAAGTTGAACAAAATGAGTACAGAGTGTTCAAAGTGTTTATTTTGCTTTTAAATACAGAGAGAGAGAGAGAGAGAGAGAGAGAGAGAGAGAGAATGTATGTGTAATGATAAAAGAATGAGGACACCATTGCTAACTTAATCGATGCTTTTAAAATGTTTGCGTTTATTATTTGATTTACTTTAAAAAGGATTACAACTATAAGTACATTGTTTTTTGGCCACACCCTTTAAAACTGATTATACATGCATTGTTTGCTATTTATTTTGTATCTTGTTCTCTTTTTTTTGTAAAGGACATGCAACATTTTAGTGTTTGTTGTTCGTTTCAGTTTTAAAGGAAATTTACAATTTCCTTATGGCCATTTTGCCATTTTACTTTTAAGTAACTGGCAAATACACTTAAACTAAAAGAATTTTGTTGTTTTTTCTTTTTTGCTCTGTATGAGCGAGCGTGGAAAACATTAATATGTTGCTGTTACTTGTACAAGTAGAACCAAATAAAATAAAAAAATAAAATATGTTTTCAAGATAATTTTTATTTTAAAATTGTTTATAGAAAAAAACAAAATCGTGTTCTTTTTCAAGTTTTAATGTGTGATGGGGTCATGCATGCATGCATGAATGTGTGTACTTATTTTGAAATGCATGACAATCAAGAAACACAAGAAGTGCAATTTCTTGTCTTTGGTTGTTGTTTTTTCTTATTTCTGTATGAGTTAAATAACCCGCAGATAAAATGCATTAAAATTTTAATTTCTGTTGCGCCAAACATGTAAAGAAATTAAGAAGAACTGGGGGTATTTATCACCCAAATGGAGTTTGTGATGGCCTAAGGTCCTGTGGAGCAAAACATAAGGTCTTTATTAATATAATATATATAAGTAGGCTTTTGGCGTTTACACGGGTCCATTTTTTTCTGTCACTCTTCTAGGGAGCATATTGGCTCTCCACAAAGCATCCATTGCTTTGTTTTAGTTTCTTTAATCAATTTGATATTTTGTGTAGTGGTGAAGATCCTTGCTAATGGTGATGATCCTTACTTTGGCATTGTAATTTTTTCCCAGTAGGTGAGTGGGATATTTGTCATCATCGCCAGGGGTATGCGAGATGCTCAGGGGGCTTCTCTTTGATATTTTAGATGGAGTTGTCTGGAGGGCACTAAACATTCGAAACCACAATTAAATTTTTCTTTGTCATGTCCTCTGCTGGGGGTCGTTTGTGTTGTTATTCGTGCACTCCAACCACTAGACCAAGCCACCCCCATAAGTTTCGAAACACATCGAGGAGTCTGTGCACCCTACGCATGGTGGTCGTCAGAGAGCCATCTTCGGTCCTGGATGTAATGTCTTTGGATGTGTGCTTTGGCAGGAGATACAGAATGACCAAGATTGTTGGTCAAATTGGAGTTCGGAGTGAGTTTGATCTAAACTGGAATACCGATGGTTCTAAAATGAATTGATCTGTCGGTGCTGCTGTCCATAGGTCCACCGGAGAGATCGCTAATATATAGCAGGAATATCAACAGCAGATGTAACAACTAAACAACAACAAAATAACTCAAATCGGAATGATGAGACCGCCACACGGGGTTTATGTCGAAAGCCTTTTGATTATGGTTTTAAGGTTTTTAAGTTTTATGTTGAACAAACTATAGACCGGAAGAGGCACTATAGAACCCATGGGCAGCAGTATGCCGCAATAATATCTGGTCAGGAGAATAGAGTCTATAAATCTATTTTTGATAGCCATTAGGAACAGAAAATCTGTTTTGATTCAACAAAATTGGGAAAAAGTCACTTTATAGGCCGAAGAATGAAAGTGTGTGACACCAACATCACATTTCCGTCACATTTTCCATAAATGTTTTAATATAAAAAGCTTCCTGAACGACTGCTCACACTTGGCCACAAGCGTATCCATATAATCAGTTTAAAGGGGTGATACACCATAGCCAAAAAAAAAAAAAAAAAAAAAAAAAATTGTTTCTTGAAATAAAGGCGTACCAATGCAGGCTTAGGATGATGTATCGACCAACAGCTATAGGGCTACAGTTTTTTGTGGTGGTCGTTTACTAGCTGTTAGATACATCATTTTGACTTGATGCAAAACCCACCTTATCGAGGGAAGAAAAATGCGTTGTTTCATCATATTAATATACACACTGGAATACCATCTAATATACTGCACAAATGTAGCTCCCTAAGATAACAACAGGATTCCAATTTTGATACATGGCTATGTGTTAAAGATTTTGAGTCAAATGTAAAAGTGTTCGTCTGCAAGATTACCAAATCATTGACTTGCTTATAATTTGTAATTAGTTGGCCACAGGGTCTCACTGGGTGACATATCCACCATTAGCAGATGTGTTGAACAAACTGTAGACTGGAAGGGGCACAATAGATGTCATTGGTAGTAGTGTCCCGCAGAAGTGCCTGAGCGATATGATGATATTGGAATAATAATATAATTTTTAGTTAAAAAACTCACAATATTTTGAAACAAGAAATATGTTCATAGAAAAAAAGATGAAAGCATTTAATCGCATGACAATTTTTATTGTTGTCTTATTTGTCTTTAAATAGAATATTTCACTTGAAATAAAAATTGTAAACAGATATACATACATATGTATGTGCATATGTACCTGTAGTGGTGTACATTTGTTTGCTATTCATTTGCATGTTCAACAATAAAGAGAATCATGTACGAGTTGAATCAGTTTACCTTTTATCATTTCAACAAACAATAATTCAATTAAATTGAAAATCTGAGTTGTGGTTTTTTTTCTATAAAATTCGATAACAAACAAGATTTCATGGATTCCTATATTTTTGTTTTTCTTTTTTAATTGCCTTTGATTTTTCGTAACTATTAAAAAAAAAAAAATTAATATCAGCAATAGGCTTAAAAAAAATTTGGAAATTTTAAACACAACTATTGTACGACTAAGGCTGGTTAAATAAACAATAAGTCGTTGTTAGGGAAGTTCATTCAAAAATATTTTTAAATAAAGTTTCCAAAAACAGTTTTAAATTTAACAACATTTTCTTTGCTTAATTATGGACAGGAAACCAGATATATGCGCTTAAAAAATGTTTTATGCGCATAAAATATGCAGCAAAAAACCGAAAATATGTTTTAAAAATTTGAAAATATGCTCTAAAACGACAACAAATTTTTTCTGTGTTAATAGAAAAAAGGTTAATAAGGGGTCCGCCAAATAAATTATTTTTTTGAATTTTCTCAAATTTCTTTTTTTATTTGAAAGTACAATTCTTTCGGTTAATAATGGAAAATAATTTCATCAAATGGCTGCCTCGGCTGGCCATGCAGTAGCCTACACGATCGGTCCAATTTTTAAGCACATTATCGATTGTGTGCAGCTGTATTTCACCAATGGCTTCACGAATATTGTCATTTAAAGCGTCAAATGTCTCTGGCTTGTTGGCCTAACACTTATCTTTGTCGGCATTCCACAAATAATAGTCCAACGGTGTCAAATCGCAGCTCCGAGGTGGCCAAACGACATCAGCTCTGCGGCTGATAATGAGATCTTCAAAAACAGGGCGCAAAACATCGAGTGTAGCTTCAACTGTGTGGCACGTAGCGCCGTCCTGTTGAAACCAAATGTTGCTGATATCCTCCTCTTCAATTTTTGTGAACAAAAATTTGTTCAACATGGCCCAATAACGATCGCCATTGACTATAACGGCCACTCCTTGCTCATTTTCGAAGAAAAATGGCCCAATTATGCCTCTGGACCAAAATCCGCACCAAACAGTGACTCGTCTTGGGTGTATCGGCTTTTCAATGTATGCGTGCGGGTTTTCTGTGCCCAAATGCGACAATTTTGCTTGTTTACAAACCCGCCAAAATCCGTACGCAATTTTCGCACACATTACCATGATTTTCAAAGTAATGTCGCAATATTTCCCAGCGTTGTTCAAGCGTATACACAACCATATTCGTTCAGCGGAGGGATTAAACTAATTATCTGTCAAATCAGACATGAGCTAAGTGTTACCATTCACGAAATAAGCACTAGTTGAAAAAAAAAACGTTAGATGGCGAACCCTCTATAACATGGGACACAAATGTATCAATGTTATTTGCTAATGCACCTAAAATTGAGAAGAATATTATTTTAATAACAGAACCGGTTAACCGGTTATTTGATAAATTTATAAACGAAAATCGGTTTTTTTAAATTGCAAGTTTTCGAATTATTCGGAAACCGGTTTTTGAAAAAAAGTCGAATAATCGATCTCCCTAGTTAATACACAAAAACCTGTACTTTATTTTCTAAGGAGATCTGAAAATAAAACTTAAAATTTTTATTAAAATAAAGCTGAGTTTTTAGTTCAGAGCAAAACACCTTTATGGATTTGGCAGGTTTTACCATATACGACGCAGTGATAAATAGAAAAAATTAAAATTTTATTTAAATTTACGTCCAATATCTTTGCCGAATTCTCAAAAAGTTGTGCAAATGCGAAGTGATTGATTTTGTCCAAAACAACTTGTGAATTAAGAATTTTTGGGTTGATGTTTTTTTGTCACAATGTAGAATACCAATATTTGTCTCATTTTTTCCATGGACTTCAATTGTTTCATCTACTAAAATCCGTAACAATTAATATTTTATGCATTTGTGTATGTCATCTAATATTTTTGGCAAATATTTTTGACTTACAAAGATATTTTGGACGTTAAACGCCTTCTGATTGCAATTTATAGTATGCATACTCTTCCAGAAATTGTTTAAGATTCAAATAAGCCGTAATAAACTTAATTGAGATATAGATGGCGTAATAACTTTCAGTTGACAGATAATTCAAAAATGCCATGACTTCATCAGAACTTAAAACGAATATTTTGTTTTCGCTGTAAAAATATTTTAGAGCTCAAAAAATCCAAATATGCGCTTAAAGGTTTTAAAATGCTGTTTAAATACCAAAAATGTCGAAAACATGCTCTTAAAACTGAAATATGCAAAAATGCTTTTAGAGCAAAATATGCAAAAAAAAAAAATAAGAAATCGATACCAAAATTCATAAAAATTCATGAAACAGATAAATATTTTACATTCGACTTGATTGTATGCATAAGGAAGAACATGCAATTACATATTTCTGGTTTCCCTGATTTCGAACTAACCTACTTTTTTGAAACTATTTTTGTAGAACAATAAACAAATGAAAAGGAATTGTTATATATGTGTATGTCAATATCTATTGTTAAGTTCATATGTGATAAAATTGTTTTTTTTGTTGTGATTTTACATTTTTTTAATATTTTACTTCTATACTGCTTTTTGAATAGTTATTCTTATTTGTTAACAATTGAAGTAAACAAAACCACAGCAATTCAAACACTTTACCAATAATACACAACAAATACTCACTCACATGCATACAAAACAAATAATAGAGTCCATTTTTACTATATACATATGTACAGTTTGTTAAATATATGTTTTTAAAATCTTTTTTTTTAGATAATATGCTGGTTTTTATTAGCAATAAAAATTGGACAAACATTCAACAAATTTATTACATTTAAAAAAACATTCCGGCAACACTAACTGAAGGACTGCGGTATTGTCATTGTTATATGTATAGACAAATTAGCCAGAAAATTTTGTGATTTATTCTTAGACTTGTGTACAACATCGAGTTATACAACAAGAATCGAGTTATAAAGCTACCAGATATACAAAAAGATAATTGACGCGAACAAGTTTTAGCGAACTACGCGAAAGCCATGTACGATAAGCCGCAATCCAGCATTAGAGAAGTATATCACATGAAACCATCTGAAATTGAATAGAAAAACACAAATACAGGGTGTTCGCTGGGTTCGCTTTATTTTGCCGCCATTTTGGCAAACATTAGTCTTGACAGTTCATATTTGGCAGTCGTGAAGTAGAGACGAGGCAAATTTATTATGAAAAAATATTCAGTAAACCAACGTGTTTTAATCGTTAAAACAAATCGTTATCAAAATCAACCATCGATTTTCATGAAAAAATCATAATGAGTGACGAGGCACATTTTCTTTTGAATGGTTATGTGAGTAAACAGGATAGTCGGTTCTGGGCAATGAAAAACCCTCAAATTATTCATCAGTCACCTTTGCATCCATTAAAAGTGACTGGTGACTCCAACTGCAGATTAACCTATTACTTGTATCCTGGTCAAAAATCTTTGGCGGTATTGTGAAACCATTTCTATCCATCTAAAGTGATATTTTGTGTTAGAAAGAAAAGAACGGCGTATTTACCAAATATTGCTTTCAATTTTCAATTAGTCATACTAAAGCTGTCATTTGACAATAATAAAATTGTCATCAAAATAATACCAATGCATTTATTTATTTATTTATTTGTTCTTGAAATTCTCAAACGAAAATAAAATTTTCTTTTTTTTCTTTTTAGAAAACATTTACTTGACAAACTGTATGGGTATGATTTCTACACACACCTTAATAACCTATACATATATACATCCATTTAAATGTTTTTGTATATATGTATGTATGCACACACTGTTTGTTTATAACTGGTAAAAACAATATTCAATTGATTTGTTTAACCAATTTCAATTACAAATATTACCCAATTTCATACAAACACATGCAAGTGCACTATAACATTATAACTCTAAATATGTTGTGTGTATATGTGCTTGTAAACCATCATATTTTCTTTTATACACAAATATCCGCCGTGCTCGCAGAATGTGATGGCAAGAGAAAAATGTGTGGCTGTGAATGGTGTGTGTTGTCAAAGCAAATACCATTCGTTATTATTGGTAAACAACAGCTAAATGTTATTGCATACATCAGGGCGCTAATATAATTGAAAATAAATTCGCTTTGATAATTTTGAAAATTGATACGAAAATCTTATTAAGCATTTTTTTTTATTTATTTTAATGAAAAGCAGAAACTCATATGTTGTATATGAAATTTGTTGTTGGCCGTAAGTAAATTATTTGACCAAAAGTGTCTAAGCTGGAACAAATGCCTAAATTCTGACTTTTTTGCATAGTATTCACAAAACTAGCCGTGATTAGTAAACACTTTTGTTTGCAACTGTGGCCATTTCCTGTTTGGTCCTAAGATCTGAGTATTGTAGCCCATTTTCATACAAATTCATACGCAAAAATCGACTATTTTCAATGCTCTTTTATTTCTTGTGATCGATTTTAGCTGCTTCCAAAAAGCTAATTAGAATTGCGTTTAAACATCGGTCAATATTTCGTGAAAATATTTCGCCCTTAACCAACCAAGGACTTTCATTCTGTGATAATCAATATCATTTCATGGATTTATCGACTTTTATTTGTATAACGATATCATTGTGAAACCGCAACATTTGGCTTAATTAATGAGCTGCTCTTATACCTTTATACCATCTTCACTGTGTATATTCCGGCTGCGGCGCTCTTAGCGTTGTAAGATTAACATCCTCTAGAGTATGGAAGACTGAGACATATGGTCATGTCAAAACTCTGGATAAGTTTCTGGTCGGACTGTATTCTGTTTCAGACTACTTCGACAGGAGATTCGGGGTGATTCCCTTTCCGTTTTGAAATTGGGATGAGCCAGTCAGTGGCTTCGACATCAGGGTCTACACAATGATGGCTCAAAGTTATGGTCCGGAGTACAGACTTTTTAATGGCTTGAGTGATTTTCAGGCTGAGATATTAGCCGCTAGATAGCAAGTTTACTATAATCTCAAGGTGGTACACGGTGGCGAGTATATTTGTAGTATTTGCGTGGTGGCGACTCTTGCTAATGTATTACGCACTACCACTCTTCGGCTGGTGAGATAGTGTCAGACTCATTGAAAACTTTCAATATCTCGTGACCCTTACTGGCTTGAGAATCACCCTAATTTCTATAGGAATGCAGGATCGGCTTCGATTGAACGAAGGCCGCCTCGCCTCAGTGGCATCGTCTGAAGAAGGCTTTTCTTGACTTCTACCTTCATCGGGCGGATTGCAGGATTATGAAACTGACTTGGAATGAGTATGATGTGAGGAGCACTCGATCGGACTGGTGGCTGTCCTTACCGTGCAATAACTGATTGCAAACCAATATTATTATTATTGTCATTGAGGTAAAAAAGTACGACCTCTAGATCTATATGGTGTTTCCCTATAATATCTCACCAAGTCCGGTATACCTTACCAAATTCAGGATGTTGTAATAGCTTCCTACCTATTATCTTTCTTCTAGAGTGTATCAATTCCTCACATGTATCCAGTATGTGCTATTGTGATTTGATTTCCTCATCACAGCATCTGCGTATCGGGCTTGTGACTAATCTAATTCAACTCAGATGTCCATTTAGCCTGCAATGACCAATCAAAAGCCCGTTCGGTATCTTCAGGTTGTCTCTGAATATTCTATGTAGAATTCAAATTTTCCCCTGTAATAGTTACCCAACAAAAATTTAGACTGTCTCAGTCCCGTCCGGCCAGACTTCCCTGAGTATGATCTTCCAGGTCCCTTTTCCTAGTCCACCAGGAGAGTGGAAGCTTCCTTTCTGGCCAGTTCATCGGAATTCCTATATGGCCCGGGACGCAACATAAGCTGACCCTATTGTCCCTGCCCAGCTGCTTCAGTTTGCAAGACATTCCCAAACTAGCTATGATTCAACCTTATAGGAGTCAAATACTCGAATAGCGGCTTGAATATCAGATAGTAGGCTATTTCGTGTCCTCTATATTTCCTCTCCAGATTAAATTGAGCACATCTCTCAATTAAATAAACTTTTGCCTGGAATATGCAGGCGAGTTTTCTCATAAGTACCGGATATTCCCTCCAAGGGCCAAACATTTGCGCCTACACTACTTTTCGTCTTTGACACATCCGTGTGCCAAAAAATGGTTCCTTCTCTAAAGAAGTATGTAGTCTCCCAACCTTCCCACTCCCTCTTATTACTCAGTTTTGCCCTGAAGCATTAGCCAAAGTCATAGAATTTCATGATCCTGTCGATAGGACAGCCAAATAGGGAGTAATTGACGACTCGGCTAACTGGGTTAACATGACCAGATAAAGCAATGACCGCAGGATAAAGTTGCAGGGTTTTAGGGATTGATTTATACACGACATGTCAGCGATATCCAGCAATAAACCAGGTTATCTCTTCAGATGTCTCTATCTGAGGCAGTGTATGTGAGATATTTTCGACATTGTGCGGTTTCTGGGTAGTTGTGGCAATTCTTAAAACGGTGTTCGAAGACACTACTGGACACTTGGCCACGTAAGCCATGCCTTCGAATTAAAAATCAATACAGGTTAGAGATCACATTGATTTTTTAGTAATTCGAAAGGTAATTGAAACTGAATCAATAACAATATTGGTAACTCGATTTCAATATTTTGTATGGGAAATGATATTATTCAGATAATAGTTGAGGGTTCAATTATGGATGAGAGAGTGGGTTATGAAAAAACGTGGTCGAGTGAATTTAGCTTTATAATTGATGACGCAAAGTCTTCGTGGTAAGGGCGTTCCAAAATTAACTCAAAATTAGAATTTGTCGCAATTTTTGCAGTGAAGTGTTGGCAACCCTAAAAAATAAAACTTCGACAACTGACAGTTAAGGTTAGAAAAAATGGAGCGTTACACGATAGAACAAAGTGTCTTCATTACTGAACAATATTTGAAAACTAACTAACTGACGGCCGCAGATCGAAAATTTCAAACAAAATATGTTAAGAATGGCGTCTTAACTTGGTAACTGTGAAGATTTTAATTGAAAAATTCAGGGAGACTGGATTCGTTGGAGACGCCAAACACACTGGTCGTCCACAAACAAGCCGTATATAAGTTAATTTTGAAGCAGTGCGTGGAAGTTTCGGTGACAATCCAGGAACCTCAATTTGGCGTCGTGAACAAGAAGCTCTCTATAGCGTATACTCACTAAAGATCTGTGTCTCCATGTTTATAATATTCAGTTAAACTGAAGTCTAACGACCATGCAAAGCGAAGAGAATTCGTTGAATGAATTATTGAACTTCAACAGATGGATGATGATTTTCGAGCAAAATTATCCTAAGGGATGATGCACATTTTCACCTTGAGGGTTTTGCTAATCGCCAAAACTGTCACTTTTGTAGTTCTGAGAACCGACATGTGAAACAAATGCATCCACAACGTGTCACTGTTTAGTTTGGTTTTTGGGCTGGAGTCATAATTGAATCATATTTTCTTGGCTGGTCAAGTGGTGACTGTTGCTAGATATAGCGATTTGATAACACAGTTTTTGCTGCCGAAATAAGATGATATTGATATGGTCAATATGCGGTTTCAACAAGACGGTGCCATACAGCCCTTAAAACAATTCAATTACTGCATGAGACATGTATACGTGTACTCCCTCGTTTCGGTAATCAGAATTGGTCTCTTAGATCGTGTGATTTAATACCATTAGATTTCTTTTTATGGGGTTATTTGAAATCACATGTCTATTTTAACATGCCCACAAACCACCCAAGCATTAAAAGAGAAGATTCAACGCTGTATCAACGAATATCAGCTACATTTATGCAAAATGGTCATGGAAAATTCCGACAAACGCGTACCTATGTGCATGCAAAGCCGTGGAGACCATTTTCCTAATGTGTTATTCCATAAATAACCCCATCATATGTACCTTATGATTCAAAAAAGAGATAAAAGTCAAAAGACAAAAAGCTGTGCTTGCAATTTAAATTAAATCTTGAGTTAATTTCGGGACACCCTTCCTAAATAATGTCCAAGCCACTTACGCTTTTTTTCAAAAATTTTCATTAAAATTAAGACATACTTAGTCTGCTTTCAAAAGCACTCAAAAATTAAAATTCTAATAGACGCAGATGACTCAACAATAGTCTCGTAAAGACTAACAATTAATAATATTCGAGTCGCAATGAAAGTCATTGCACCGAAAATGCGGACAATCGTCAAAACTTTGACTGACTGACTGACTTTGTAATGAACACCAGCAGATCTGAAACTATAATTGTGAATATGTATTACGCTGTCTCTGATGCCTGTGAGCAGAGACAACGAACATCCACATCTATGACCGGCATCCTCTTGAGATCCCGACAGTCTTGTAATTACCAAATGCTTAGTTTTATTATTGTTTCTTGAACTTCAAATATTTACTGCTTTCCTCTGGTGCTAATCCTTGATAAAATTTTAAACGAAATTTAATCACAAAAGCCAGGAATCCGAAATATTTTGTTTGTTTGTTTGTTTAGAATTTAAAAGGAATTCTAAAATTCTATGTACAAATCAATAAATAATAATCCTTGAAAAAATATTACTGAATATCCAAACAAATCCATAAGTTTTGTAAACACATATCCTGGTAAATAAATTGAAATCCTTTTTCACTGCAGTAGGATTATTATTTTTTTCGGTTTTTTGGTTTTTTGCTGTCGATAAAGTTTAGTATGCAAAGCAGATTTTAAAAGAAAAGGATATGCTCTGTTAACAAATTCAAATAATCGCATCATCATTTATATGCTGCCTTATTTTATTCATTTTTTTTTTTGCCTTAAAATAATAGAAAATATTTGTAAAAATGTTTGCATGCATATGTACGTATTCTTGGATTTCCGTTTAAAAAATCCAATATTTCTTTGTGTTAAATGGCTTTCCTGCATATTTTTGGCCTCAGGTTAGGTTTCTTGTTTTTTCTTACAGGTTTGTAATCTTAAAACTGGCCACAGTAATCAAACAAACCGTCATGAACTGTGAGAAAAAAAAAAAAAAACAAAAAAAATTGGAAACGAATTCAATAATATATTTCCGGTCTGTTGGTTGTTTGAAAGAACAAAAAAAGGAACACGCTTTGCGTGTTTTGTAGAAAAAACGTGTAGAGTTTTACACCCAATCATACTTTAAATAACGGCCAAACAAAATATTGAATTATTTATACTAAAGCCCTCCCTATACCCTCTAATCTTTCATCGAGTGGGCCATTTAAGGGTTTAAACTTAGAAATGCAATAAAACAAAAACAGTTTGAAACGCTTTCTATGTTGTGAAGTACAACTGTTTCGTTTAGAGGTGAAATATGATTTCATTCATATGGCTGCCGCGACTGGCCTTACAGTACCCCCCCATACGACCAGATTAAATTCGAGGATTTTTTCGAGTATATGGGGTCCTATCTCGGCAATGGAGTCCCGATAGTTGGCCTTCGAATGATCAATTGTCTCTGAGTTGTCGGTATAACACTTGTCTTTAACTTAAATCGCAGCTTATGGGCGGCCTACTAACATCACCATTTCGGCTAATTAAACGGCCAGCAAACGTTTGACGCAATAAGTCGATTGTGGTATGAGATGATTTGCAAATTGTACCATCCTGTACCTGTACCAAACATCGTCCACATACAATAAAGAGCGACCACAAAAAAAATTAGTTATCATGGTGCGACTGGTTGCGTCGTACTCAGTTTCCAAGAAATATGGGCCAATCGTGCCTTTGCTTCACAAGCCGCACCCCACAGTCACTCGTAATAAGTGCATTGGCTTCTGTAAGATCAAACGTTGTTCTGAGTCCCAAATATGGCGATTATGCTTATTAACGTACCCACCAAAATGAAAATGAGTTTCATCCGAAAAGATGATTTTTTTTTTGGCAAATTCGACATCATCGTGCAGGTTCTTGTTGGCTCATGTAGCGAAATGAAAACGGAGTGGATTTTCAAGCGGCTTCAGCTCTTGAACCAATTGAACTTTGTAAAGCATCATACCGAAATCTTATAGCAAAATTCAAAGTAAGATGGTGCGTGATATGTTCAACTCTGGAGAACCATGACGAGTTGATATTGGTGGTTGCTCAAGCATACTTTCAGCTACTGCTTCGATATTTTCAGTTGTACGCACTATACGAGCGCTGATGCTTACGCATCAACAATGAAACCAGTTTCAGGAACTTTAGCAATAAACTTTCGTATACCTGGCTTTGTTTTGGTCTTTCTCTGCGGCCAAATTTTGTACGACATTTTCGTGCAATTTCAGACCCATTGTCTTTGTTTTGAAAATAAGTTTCCAATAAGTCCCCACGCTGCTGAAGATAATATACTGAATTTTATAACAGAATAGAATGATATAAGTGTTGCCAAATTCAAAATAACCTCTGGTTCAAATTTAAACCGATAGATAACCCACCAGATAGAAGAATTTTTTTATGTTCCCTACTTTTTTTCC
Source organism: Wohlfahrtia magnifica (assembly GCA_023159175.1). Classification (NCBI taxonomy): domain Eukaryota; kingdom Metazoa; phylum Arthropoda; class Insecta; order Diptera; family Sarcophagidae; genus Wohlfahrtia; species Wohlfahrtia magnifica. The sequence continues at coordinate 123,619 of JAKWBJ010000130.1, forward strand.
TATTATTTTAATTTTTGTTTTTGTTTTTTTTTTCTTTCTCTCTCTCTCTTACTGTGACTATTAGTTACCTCTGCTAGAGAGGAAACATGTCCATTTTTGGAAAAACCTGACCAGCATACGATAATTTTCTTTATTTCTTCTCCCAAACAGCTTGGATTTTAATATTTGATTTACAATAGCCTCTAATATATTACTTTTTTATACCGAAAGGGTTATACGTTTATATTAAAAAAACCCCAAAAAAATTGTTAAAAAGAACCATTGGATTTTGTAGTTCAAAGGAATAATCAAATAAGTCTTGTATGTTTGATTAAACGGATTACAGGCCAGCAACAAATTGGTGTTAAATTCAAGTCAATACCTTCACACTTGGCCATGGAATCCTTTTTTTGCTTTTCTCTTTTTTTTGTTGTATTTCTTGTTACAAAAACGTGACAGATTAAAATAACACCAGCAGGAGTTCTGTTTGGCATAAATTTAAACGAAGTTTTAAACTCCGGTTGTAAGTGTGCATTGTATTGTTAAAGGATTGAAAATTAAATCTGATTATAATGTTGATTTAAATAACAAATTTTCTTTAATTGGCTTTAAACAAATTGAGTTAAAAGGATATACATATGTATGAATGTGAGACTTAAAAGGAATTTAAAATATCTGATATTTATCTTGAGTGTTTAAGCGCGGAAGTTCGTTTTGTTAATCGAGGGCTTTGAATGATTGGATAACTTGGATGTTTTCAGTTGCCTTGTAATTATTATATAACAATTTCAAAAAAAAATCAGTATTAAGTCGAAATTTTTATGAAATTACTGTAAATGTAAATTCTCATTGGTGAATCCTAGTGACAATGACACAAACAAAGGGAGTTATGTATGACAACTGCATTGTTATGTTACCCTATTAAAGAAAACTGAAAATTCGCAATACTGTCAGCTATAAGTCTACTACATGCTAAAATTCAGCGACAATGTCTCTTATACCGAATATATTCTAAAATTTTGTGACATTGTTTGTTATGAGTGGATTTAATGCTAAAATTAAGCGACATTGTCTATTATGAGTCGACTATATGCTAAACTATGTAGGCTTTTGTCTGTTTCACTTCTCCATTAACGAATAAAGCACTAGTGATATTGTCCGATAGGAGTTATTAATACACGGACGCCTGGGAGACAAAATCAATTTCTGTCATCTATGAAAATTTGGACGATTACTTTAAAAAGCCGTGTGTGTTACCGTAAGATCCTTTCATTTATTATTTTGCCTTGTGTTAGTTTCATTAAGCAGATGATTAGCTCTGCTGTAATCTGCCTTAGGGTGATGGGGCTGCCATCAATCGTCGCCTTGAAGCAACGCCTCCATGCAGTTGTGCCCTGGCGTACTTAGTTTGGCTGTTTTTCATTAGGTGCTGTTTCTTTTTTTGATGTTGTCGTTAGTGCTAGAAATAACTTAGGATGTCAGTGGTTCTTGATGGGTTGCATCTGGTGCGGTCTGTGGCCTCTAATTATAAATTCTCGAAAGTTGTAATGTATATTTGTTTGCCTCTGGCGGGATTTGAACCTGGGCTTCTTCGGTGTGTAGTCTGTCGCACTATCCACTCCACTACCCCACCGTACAAAAAAGGCACGCATGATATCTAAGAATATACGTCGTCAGTCGTTCATGATTTACCATTGTCAGCGTTTGCCTCGATTATTTACTATGACGTTCGCCACAAGGAATTTGTCCCTGTCAAATATTGATCGATTTTTTTCTCATGCTTAGCCTCCATTTGTTTAAGCCTTGCCCTTAGATATTTTAAATTTGTTTCTAATCTGGAAATAGCTTTTTATATTCATTCGTGTTTATCACCTTGTTTGTTATTGAAGTAGAAGCTTAAAAGCCTAAACATATCTTCTTTAAATTCCATCTTAATTTCGTTTAAGTCGGCTGTCTGCTTAAGTTTTCTGATAATCAAATATTAAATAAAAAATGAAATTTTGGATCTTTACTAGCCATGGGTTAGACGAAATAGGCATATTGTTGGAATCCGGGTATATGTGTTATGATTGCTTAGAGTAGGCTAACATTCTTCGGTCGATATATTAGTAGCTTCTGTAATATCACCAATCACAATCTGCTGGACCCATCTGGATAACAAGAGGACTAATTGTCTTCTTTCCTGGAATCCCTTGGCCATCCATGGCACTATTGAGGCTCTGATTCATTGATTCATTTGTAAAATGACCAAAGACTTGGCATTCCCAGGCTTTACTTTGGCAGAGTTGTGGGTCTGAAGAGGAGGGAGACTATTTTTAAACGCATGTGATTTTGTCCAGTCCTCCGGCCGTTTAATTGGGAAAGTTCTTGGCCTCTCATGTCTTGTCATCTTTGAGTGAACTTTTCAAAATCAAGTTTGTTTTGCATTAAAAATGTTTTCATTGCCAAAAGATGTATTCGTCAAAGTAGCCAATAGTCAGAAGAACAATGTTCGGAGAATATTATGGTTCGGCAAATTTGATCGTTTCTTACAATTGTTTGGCAATTTTGGCTACGTAAGATAGAGCGTTGTCATGCAAAAAAATAACTAAATCATGTCTGTTCTTATATTCAGATCCTATCAAGCAAAGCAATTGCACGAATCAAGCAAAGTAATTGCTGTCTGTTCCTATACTTGTAATCTGGCAGAAGTAAAACTTTTTCTAGTTTCTTTTCTATTATTAAGTTGTATTAAAAACGTAAGCTCCAAAGCAAAACAAACATAGCCATTTCGCTGATTGTGTCATGTAAAGTGACAAAAATTGTGATTTTTTGAAATTTTTGTGTGGGAACTACCCCAGGAAGGTTTCAGGGGTGTGCCACTAGCATGGGTGGCATGGTCGGCCCTCCAAAGTTATTAGTGGTCTGTCATACATATAGACTCGATTGGCTCAAAGTGGGGCTTTTCAAAATGTGACCTTTGGGTTTCTTATTTTGATAACTAGAATACGATTTCCCTTGTCACTTGGGCAATTTTTAAATCGACTTGCCCTAGTGTTCATAGTCTCTGGTGGACTCTCTCGTTTCTCCTGGGAAACGAAGTATATGGTGACATCTTAAACTTATCAACGCTAGTCGACAATCACATAAGAAAGGCTCTTTTGTAATTTCATCATAAAGTTATAGGAGAGGTGGGAGTGGCAGTCTTGTCAAATCAAGGCATGAAGCATTGACTCTGATGACCAACCGGAAGCAACCAAAATATTGTAGCAAATAAAAATTGTATCAGATTGGTGTATTTGAGGCAATCGTGTGATCTCAGCTTTATTCGTTACTTGTGCAATATCAAATAACACTGCCTTATCCTAATTTGAAGTTCGTTAATCTATAAACTTTCATAATACTGTTACGAAAATAAGATTGGGAGCCTCTGCGTTCATAACTTCACTAAAATAAATAAACAAAAGCTGCAAGAACAACTGTTCATGATGTTTATGAATAGTCAGAATCGACTACAACAAGCATTATTAGCAGAGATAAAGTAAATAAAAATAACACGGCAACAACAATAATTAAGCAGCAAAGAAAACAAGTGACAGACAATAAACAAGCAACAGCAAATACTAAGAGCTGAAAGAGGTAGATGTTTACATACGTATGATTATAAAAGAACTAAAGAGAAATTAAAAGAAAGAAATGGAATCTACTTGAAATATCGAGAGGTTCGAGAGTTTTCGATGTATTGTTTACTCAGTCATATAAAAAGCAGAGCGGTGCGAACAAGAAGCAGTTTAAGTCAAGTTAACTCAGCGAACGAGTCTTGATGGTTTGAAGAGAATTTATGTTGTGATCGAACCTAAGTTATAACTACGAGTAATTGTTGTTGTTTACAATCTGGTAAACAGACAGAGTAATTAAGAATAAAAAATTGGTGCTTAAAATTGTGTTGAATGAAAGAACTTTAATTAAAAACTAAACGCAAGATTTTTTTTATTTTAACTACAATCTACGAACTCATAAAAACATGTTTTTAGGAAGGTAAAAACGTAACAGTACTCTCTGTTGCCCTAGAAGCTTCCAGATGGTAAAAGACCAAAGCGTGTTTACATGATAAAATTTGATTGATTCGCCATAAATGTCAGCTACTAACTCTTTATTTAATCTTTTGTTAACCCGTTGGAAATTCTAAATTTTACCCAAATAATTAATTGAACCAATTCGGCAAAGCTGATAGCACATTAAACCAATTCAATAGGTAAAATTTTAATTTGCATTAATCGTTTTATTAAAAAGAGCATCGAACTCTTAATTGCTGCTTTAAAAAAAAAAATCTTGAATTTCTATTTTAACTGTTAATAAAATCATTATAAATAATTTCTCATGCCATTTAAGCAATTTAATTTTTATCAATTAATTTTTTTTTCATTATTATAATGGCTCACAAAATTGGCCAAAATTGAAAATTAACAATCAACAGAATTTGTGTTTTTTTCATTTTTATTTTTCAATATTAAATAGGCTGAAAATAAAGTAAAAAGTTTAACGCCAACAATGACAATAATGGGAGAAATAAAATTTAAACAACAATTTAATCATTTAATTGTTTTATACTCAATAATTTTTATATTTTATAACTTAATTAATTTAATGCGATTATTTTTTTGTTTGTTTTGTTTTTATTATTATTTTAGTTAAAAACAAAAAAAAAAAAACAAAGAAACACAAAATAATTGTTTTATTAAAGGCCGTAATAAACAAAAACAATAAAAAGTTTTTTATGCATTCAACCATTCAATTATATTAATAAGTATTTCTATTTTTGTCGCCTCTTTTATAGCGAAATTAAATTATGTTTTATATGGCTGGTGAATATTAAAAGTCACAGTTAAACGCCCCTTAGAAAGTCACTGGTGCTTTTCATTAAAGTTATCGCTAAATTGTTCGGTTTTTATTTTTGTATATTTTTTATTATTAGACATGTGCTGCCGTTAAATTGAATGCCTTATATTGTGTTGATTTTCTTGATTTTTTTTTTTAATTTGAAACTTAAACTGCTTAATAAGCCCAAACCTAATTACTCTTAAACTAATTAAAAAATGCAAATTTTTCTCTATAAAAAACATTTATTTTTTATTTTTCTTTATATAGCACAAGTTGTTTAGCGACCTCAAGTTCTTGAGAAGGACGTTTTGTTGTTTTGCAAAGGCAACTACATTACTTTAGAAAAGCAGCAGAAAATTATTTGTTTTCTAGAGCTGAACTTTTACTTTTACTATTAAGTTGTACTCTCCTCTCCTTTACCTTAATAATGGAATATCATTTTTAATTAGTTCCAGCCTAAATACTGTTAATACTTGGGCCACTTTGTACGCTATTTTAAGACGATTCTATTCAGCTCGCCATGAGTATGAGCATTTATGCACATGGCTCTTCGAATTCAGTCACAGAAATATGGAACTTTTTCTTTGAAGAAAAAGTTGAAACTGAATTTTATTGATTTATTTCAATAAAAAATACAAATTGTTAATCCAGAGAATCAAATTCTTTTCGTCCACATTTACGTCTGAATAGTCACAAGAACTGTTGGCTTCAAAAGCATAAGTTTAGTCGACATAAATTATTAGACGTGCAGGGTCTGCGAACAGCCAGTAGTCGCTGATGACCAGACCCGTCAAATAAGGTGGATGTGAGAGCACTTTAAAGTTCAATTCCTGTAGTTTTGTCACTGTTTCAGAATCATCAAAACATTCCTGTTTTTGGCCAAAACTAAGCACTGACTCGCGACCCTCACTTTGAACAGAGCTCTCTCATAATCAAATGCTTATAAAATATAAAGCCAACACGTTCTTCTGATATCTTTATGATGTTAGCTAACTCACTTAATTTCATTTTTCTATCATTTAAAATGGTTTTGAGATTTTTTAGACGTTTTCTAATGCTACCGCCTTATTTGGACGTCCACTTCGTTCTGTATCATCGGTGTCTTTACGACCATGGTTGAAGTCAGAAAAAAAACGTTTTGTTTTTGTTTCTTATGGAGCGGAGTTACCATAACATTTTTTAAGACATTGCTTTGCTTGAACAGTAGTTTTTCGCATCAAAAAGCAGTATAGAATACTTCGTTCGAAATTGATACAACTGTTCTAGCAATTTCTTCACCAGAGCATTTGGAAACAGGATGGCCTTTTGTTGGATTCGTGGACAACAAAGATACTAATGAACTGACGGGACTCTGCCACTATACTTGTGGGATTAGTACCAACCTGTAACAATAATAAAGAGACTTTAGCCGCCCTCCAAATAAATCCATTTAAAGAAAGCCCCTTGACATTCCAGCTTGCCTCTGGCGATGATGATTTTACTTACTCAGGGAGAAATGGCAATGCTAAGTAAGGATTACCACCACCACTTATCTAGGATCTTCACCACTATACAATTACATGTTGGCGAACTATAGTAGAATAATTATATCATTATCATTATATCTAAGAATCGCTATTACTGGACACTGCGAGCCATGAGATGTCCTTTGATCTGTAGTTTGTTCCCCAAGTGGTACCCTATGTCTCCATAAACATGTCCAACTTAACCTATCAAGAGCTCAACATTTACACAATATGTATTAAACTATTTCTGATGCCTGTGAGCACAATCTACAAACACTTACATCTATGACCGCCAGTGGATCGTAAGAAACCTCGTTATTAGTTCAAGTGCGGCCTGCCATACTCAGAGCGATGCCCAAATCATCGCTGATCGTCGCTCTATAGTGGCGAAGTCAACTTTGAACATTCCAGAGTTCCAAGCATTTTCCAATTTCCAAATTCTTGATTAGATTGAAAATAGTAGTAAGTAATGCTACACAGCAAGATAACGGACCGATATACGCTTTCTACGCTTTCATTACCATCTATTCCACAATGTTCAGATTCCCAAAACAATAATACAATAGTTTCAAAATCAACTGCTTGATGAAACTGAAACAAATCAGTGAATGCTTTGTGGAAAGGCATATGCTCCCAAGAGGCGTAACGTAGAAAAAAAATTTCTCTACGGACAAGGGAATGTTGGTTAGTTTGAACATTAATTTCGTTCGTCATTTTAGGCACAATGCCTGGGTCTGAGGAAGGCGAAGCCACCTTTAATTATGATAGCGAGCTCCGTTTTATAGGTAGAGGGATTATGAAAAAGCTTATGAGGTTTTCGACTGGCCACTGTTATCTGAAGTATTACCATTTCAACTTCGATACGGTACCTGATATTGGATCTGATGTGTACAGAGAGGAAGAAGAGACAACGTAGCAGACTCTCCGTAAATATTTTATGTTATGCAAACATTCGTAGCCGAAAATTTATGGAACTATTTATAGATCCTGAATCGATTCATCGGCTACCCATATCACAGTATTTAAATATTGTGGTCTTTATATAGAAAATTGAAGGTATTCTTCTTTAGACTGTGCCAAGTGGAGTTTTCGCAACGAGTGGACAGCCATCTGCCCATGAATATGGAGTCTATAGCGTATAAAAGAGGCTTTCTTTTGAGTGTATATCCCTCGATATGAGGATGTCTGTCCGGCCTTTACATAAAAAGAAAAATTCATTCATTAAACGTAAGATAAATAAGGCTATTACAGTCAAAAAGTAGTGCTATGATAAAAGTTTCAAATTGCGAGGTAATGCTTCCATCCATTTTATTTTGTAAGCCCGAAACAAAATACCAAGGTTTTTATGCATATGCGGTTCTTGTAGGTCCATTGGCTCGCGAGTTATTGACGTGGGAGTGAACCCCTCTGTACTGCATATGTTTTACTTGAAACGAAATTTGTTACATTTAGACTTTATGTGAGTTAGAAAATATTACTTTACAACTGTGTATATACATTAAATAAATCGGTGTGGCACCTCCTATACCAAGTAAGTATTGATTTTTGTGTATCTTTGGAACGGTAAAAGTGGAATGTTCTTAATTTAGTGTAAATAATATCGCAGTTAATATACAACATGCAATGAAATATGAGCGAAATTGAATAAGTGGGTGTGGCACTTCCACAGAAAGGTGAGATTGGCAGTTTCTGAACTTGGTCTAAATGACTTGGTAGTCAATACAAATCTTTAGTTTTAAAGTAGGCAGAATTGAATAAGTGGCGTGGCATCGCCCATACATAGTAACTATTAACTTCTGTATGTCGTGAGGACGGTAATAGTAAAAGTTTCTAAATTTGGTTTAAACAACTTTCTGGACAGAACACGACATCAATTAGCAACTGGGCGAGATTAGATATGTGGGCGTGGCAGATCTCATTCACACTAAATATGCAATTTTTCATGTGTGGAAAACGGTAACACTTTAAGTGTTGTTTTCTATCTACATCAGTCAAAAATGGCAAAAATTTTTAAGGGGGAATTGCGCAAATTACACCAGATAAAGTCTATTTATATACATACAGTCATGGGAACAATAATAGAGATACTTATATTAAAATAGTTAAAGAACCAACTCGGTTTTTATATTCAAACATTTATCAAAAGTATTTTATAAATTGGCGACGTAAAGAATCGTTATTTGACAAAAAAAAATTTGTATCGTTTCTCAGTTGTGGTCTTAAGATTTTAAGAAAAACCGCAATGTGTACCTATTATTTTTTGCATGACTATATATATTCTTATCTATATTTATGTATATAAATAAATAGTCCATTATCATGGTGTTTATTTCCCATATAAAACCTATGCATTGCTTTAAATTTTTCTAATGAGAAATACATTTTATAGGTGTACAGCACAAAGGCTCCCAGCAACGCGGTATGGGTTACTCTAGTGTTTATATAAAACATATTAAAAATCCTTTTTTTGGTGCAAATATTTCTTTAACTAACAAGCAAGTCTAGGTTTTGGCGGGCAACATATCGTTTGTTTAGCTAAAAGGTAAGTGTTTAATGTTTTTCAACTTTTTGATTTAAAGTATTGTTCTTCCCACCAATTACAAGCCCAGTATAATTTTTTTAGCCCAAAATAAAACTAACCGATTCGAGGGTTAAACTGTAACTTTAATGTCTTGTATGGTAGAGGCACAGCACACTTTGCAGTGTTAAGAGCATCATGCTAGTTGTACATCGTGGTCGAGAAGCACGTTTCAAATATAAATCACAGGCTATTTACTATCTAATGACTGTTATACGAGTATCTAAAGACTGAATTTTGCTTTGATTGTTCTACGAACAACCTGTTTAGCTGCAGGCTTTCGCAAAGCAAATGTGGTTTCATTTTACAATCTAAAATTTACCGTTTGCAAAGACTCAAGTGTAATTGTGAAACTTATTAAATATTCTTAAGAAAAAATTTTCAGTTTCCACTTTCAACAAACTATTGTGTATTTGGTTATTTTTCTTTATTAAAAGGGAATTTATAAAAAAATATCTTCTTTTTATATCCTTCATCTCTAAATATTCTTAATTTAGCTGACATTGAAGTCATAAAAATAACTTAAAACGTAATGAGATGAAATCACTAACAAAAGTAAATTAAAAAAAATATTTCATTTAATTACGACAAACCACCAAAAATGTAAGAAATCTACACAAAAGTAAAGAGATTTTTTATCACAAATAGAAATATTTTATAATAAAAAATATAATTACAAATGTTGGAGGTCTTCTTGTGAAGAAATATTTTATAACTGTTTCTTCTTTTTAATTTTATTGGGTATACAGGTTAATAATGTCGATTTGGGTAACATATGGCATAACTATCACATGTGGTTTGTGTCAATAATAAAAAATATGATACATTGGAGGGTAAACATCTGTCATTACAATTCAGTATTCGATAGACGGCCAAGTGTAAGCACACATTTTTTCAAACGCTATAATAATGTCGAATATTGTGTCCAAAAAAGATGTTTTGCGTGGAAGTCTGATAACCTTCTATCATTTAGAGAAATCGGCTGCTGAAAGTTATCGATTGTTGGTAGAAGCTTACGGTCAACATGCACCAGCTCAGAACACTTGTAAACGATGATTTGCGTGATTTAAAGGTGGTGCTTTTGACACAGAAGACAAAGAGAGGCCTGGTCAGCCGAAAAGGTTTGAAGATGAGAAATTGGGAACATTGCTCGACGAAGATTGTTGGCAAATGCAAGAAGAAGTTGCACTATAATTCGGAGTCACACAACAAACCATTTCCTTATGTTTAAAAGCAAGGAAATTGGGTCCGTTATTAGTTGAAGCCGAGACACTTTGAAAGTTGATTTTGCATGTCGGAAATGCCGTATTATTACTGGTGACGAAAAATGAATACATTATGATAAACCCAAGCTCAAAGCGTCATATGTAAAGCCCGGCCAACCAGCTAAATCAACCCCGAAGTCGAATATCCATGACGCCAATGTAATGCTTTATATTTGGTGTGATCAGAAGAGTGTTTTGTATAAGGAGGAAAATCGGATCAGGTGATCTATAAATACAGGTACAGGTCCCCGTACCGAACACAAAAAACGACCAGAATATTCGACCAGACACGAGGCCATTATCTTTCATCATGACACGCTCGGCTACATGTTGCAAGATCGGTCCAAAACTTTTTGGAAAACAGTACCTGAGAAGTTTTGGCTTACTCACCTTACAGCCCAGACCTTGCCCTTTCTGACTACAATTTGTTTAAATCACTGCAGAGCACCCTTACTTCAGTACAGATAATCGGAAATTGACTTGATTCATTCTTTTCCTAAAAACCGGAGCAGTAATTTTGGCACGGAATCCATATGCTACCAGAAAGGAGGGAAAAAGTAGTGGCTAACGTTGAACAATACTGTTACGTTTTAACCTTTTTCAAAAGTTTGAGTTCGTTTAAAATGCGTTAAAATAAAATTAAACCACTTTGTTGTTGTTACAGTTTTTTATTTACTACACTATAACTTTTATACAGTTTATCTGAAAACAACAACTTAATATTCGCTTATACAACACTTTTATTTGCGCTTAAACACGTCTTTATCTTATGACAGCAAAACGATAACTAACTGGCGGGTAGATGAAGCCTACAGTTCGGAAAGTTCTGGAAATGTTTCATATTCTCTATTTTATATCCGTTAATTCAAATGTAACGTAAAAATGGTCGAATTGGTAGTATTGCCAGATAACGCTAAGAAGTACGGAATTAACAGGGTGACACATAACTACCAAGTATACAAAATTTGGGCATTTTCATTTTCGGTAAATACTTTGAATAATGTATTAATTCATTCTGTTATTATAATAAAGGCATTTTTCAAGCAAAAAAACCGACATTATTAACTCGTATACCCAATATCTAAAGAACTGTTTTTTTTAACAATTAAAAACCTATGTTAGCAAATATTTGTAAAATTGTTTATCTTTGAATGTCTTTGCTATACAAGTAAAAATATTTTCAAAATTCATTGCAAACTTTCATATAAAAGTTTCATGCTTTTTCTTCTTTCTTGCAATTTCTTTTCAACAAGTTTCTACATTTTTATAAACAAGTTAATACACACTAGATACTTATCGTTTCTTTAACTTATAATATGTACTCGTATATGTAGAAGGCATTTAAATTATTTGAATGTATGTTGATATTGAAAATAAAAAAATAAGAAAAATAAACAAATGTCATTGCATTTTCATACTCTATTCTGATCTTTTTTCCTTCTTTTCAAACTATTCCATATCCTTGAGTAAATACAAAAAGAAATCAAAGAAAATTCAGTAACGAAAAGAAACAGGACCTGACTGTTGAACTTTTGAACAAAAGTTCAAAAAAAATGAATGGCCAGGTAAAGGAAGTTTTTCTTTTTCTTGAACTGCGTATGCAGTTTGACTATATGGCCAGCGCTATGTATGAAGTCTTGAAAGTTCCTTTCTTTTTCTTCGCTCGTTTTCTTATCCATTCTTTTTTTCTTTGAAAAACTAAACAATTTAACAACTTAATTCGATAAAGTTACCGGGGCAGCAGAAGAAAAAGTGTAAAAGACGTAAGAGACGACGACAATTTCTATATTGATGATGATGATGTAGATGAAATGTTAAGACCAAGTTAGTTGTATTACAACAACGACAACGTTAATAAAAAAAATGAAAATGACAATAGCAACAAGCTCAGTAGGAAGAAAACAAAAAAACGAAAAGTTAAAGAAAAGGAATTGAAACAACTTCTTTAAAATTGAGTTTCTTTTTCTTGTTGTTGTCAGGAGTTTTTCAACAACAACAAAAACAACTATTACAGCAGTTGTTATAGCAGTAGCAGCAACAAAAAATAACTTCAAGTATATGAATAAAGTTATGCAGATATGTAAATGCATAAGGATAAAATGAATTGTGTTTAAGGATATCCAAAAGGTACAACCTTAAGAGCCAGTTAATAAAAAATTGTTAAGATTTTAACTTGATATTGAAGGGCCACTGAATGCAAGAGAGTGATGCTGTTAAGGCTTTAGGTAACTCAACTCACTGGGTACTTTATATTTTGCAGTGCGCAACTATGTGACCACTTGAGTGTTGAGAGTGTTTGGTGTTATAACTATGACTTGAACACAGATCCAACACAACACAGTACAGACTAAAAAATAATCAACAGATTTTTTTCGACTAAATCTGCAAAAAGTAGACTAAGATGGGTCTGCTTTTGGCCAGCCAATATTGATGTAAAACATAAGCAACCACCTCTAACTGAGTATCTCCGGGCCCTAGGTGATATTGATTAAGTGTCATCTGGATTTAAACTATACGTTGGATTCCATAACGTGATCGCTTGTAGAAACAAGAGAACCTCTGGCTCGGTTATCTGGTGGAAATCTAAACTGACGGCTCTTAACTTGAAAATTGGGAGGCCAGTGCAATTATTTTCGAAATGCTTAACCTTAGGGTGTCTCTTCTCCTCCCAACCTACAGCAGTGTTTTTCAGGCCGAATTAATGGCTAGCTCCTACCACTGACATATAACTATAAGTCTATTCAAAAAGTCCATAGGATGACATATAGACGGCGTTACTAGCAGGTGGTAGTGTTTTTACCATTTTACACGAACATTTTTTTCTGTTTTCAAATCTCAAGAGAATGCTTGCTGGAGAGAAATCTAAGTACAATGATGTAGAAATCGCTGAAACTGAGGCCTATTTTGACGAGAAAGGGAAATCGTACTATAAAAAAGATATCGAGAGGTTGGAAAATCGCTATACTTGTTGTAAAGCCTTCGGAGCCAAAATCGAGTTTTGTCAAAATTTTGATTTGTTCTTACTTATCCTACGAACTTATTGATTGACTCGTTATATTTTTCTGTTAGCTAGGCGTTCATAAGATCACCCTTTAGTGCGATTTTCAGATCTAAGCTAATAAGGACAGTACTATCACAGCAGTTTTGTGTCGACCTCATTAAATTCCTGGTCGTAGAGACGTTGTATTGTTGATGAGCTCGATAGTACAGGCACAATTCTTCCGGACATCCATCCACATCTCCGTTAAGACTTATGAATTTATTAGACAAAACTAGAATTCATTGTACTCTTATAGAAAAATGTATCTTCATCGTCAAAATTGTGACATAATGAGGCAAAAAAAGTGACATCAATCTAATGACAAACGTCTTCATAAAAATTTGTTTTGGCGCGCACGTTCTTTTGATATCTTTATGATGTCAACTATTTCACACAACTTCACTTTTCAATCATTCACAACGATTTTGTTGTTTTTTTAATGTTTTCTTGTGTTACCTCCTCATTAGGAAGTTCACTGTAAAAAAATCCGGAAATAAATATTGGTTTAATCAGACGTGCACGCTTGCGGTCAGATCCAGAGAGGAAGTATTCAGAAGTTGGCGTAATGACAAAGACGATCATAGTGATTGGCTACTCAAACAGGCGTGATCTTCGGGTGCCGCAGTACTTAGGCGCGAAAAGAGTCTGTACGAGCAGCGCCTACGTGCTAAAATAAAGAGCTTTTGGTCATTCATTAAATGCCTTAGGAACAGCGCTAGTTCGATTTCAGTTCTTATAAACCTTCTGAAATGCTTGCAGGCAATTCGAACATGCCGGAGAACGTTCAACCACTGCCGAAACTTGTAAGAGTATCAGTGACAATGCTTAAGTATATTCTTTCGAGCCCGTGTAGTTAAAAACGTTCTTGCAATTCTTGACGTTAATAAGTCTTCTGAGCAGGATGGCATTCCAGCACTAGTTCTCCAGTGGTGCTCTTCGACACTTGCTCATCCATTGGCTAATATTTTCAGTACGTCTTATTGTTCGGGTATTTTTCCATCAAGCTGGAAAGTTGCCAATGTTACGCCAATTCCTAAAAAGGGTAAGGCTGGTAACCCTCAAAATTACCGCCCAATTGCAGTTTTTTCCGCACTTTCAAAAGTTATGGGGAGTACGATTAATCACCACCTTGGGAAATTTTTAGAGGCCAACAATTTGCTGAGTGATCGCCAACATGGTTTCCGTAAGGGTCGCTCTACTGGAGAGTAAGATTGTGGCCCTGGTCTGGCACGAGGCTCTATCCAAATATTGTTTTTGGTGTCGGTAGTCACTTCTCTCGATTCATATCGAGATTTCTCAGAAATCGCACTATAAGAGAGGTTATAGATGGAATTCTATCCGACAAGTTCAGGATAAATTCAGGGGTATTGCAAGGCTCGTTTTTTCTCCAACTCTATTCTTAATATTTCTTAATGACTTTCTTTTTCTCACTTCTAAAACTATCTACTCTTTTGCAGATGACAGCCACATTTGTCATTTGTATTCTTTTGATCGTAGACCGAGTCTTTTGGAGGTTGGGGCGAAAAGGTGGAATATGAATGACACGTTTACAAGCGACCTTGGCGAAAATTACCGAGTGGGTTCGAGCGAACAGGGTCGACTTTAATGTGCGAAAAACCCAACGTTGTTTTCTGACACACAGACGTGGTGATGTATTGTCATCTGTTTCTATTTGTAATGTAGATATTGTGGAATCAGATGGTTTTGATGTTCTGGGCATGAGAATTCACTTTGACGTTCACATATTTCGAGTGTCGAAAGAAGCTTGCAAGTGCCTCGGTTTTTTTATTCCATCTATTTAATATTTACAAAACCTATATCCGACCCAAATTGGAATACAATTCTCATATATGGGCCGGTGCTTCAAAGTCTATTTTGAAGTTTCTCGACCGCGTACAGGAGAAGGCGAAAGTCCTTTTTAATGGCGATAAGGTAGCCAACTCTATCGATTTATTAGAGCATCGTCGCAATGTGGCGTGTGTTACAATGTTCTATCGGTACTATAACTGAATGTATTTTGACGAAGTTGGGTAACTAATTCCTAGAAATCATATATCTTTACGTAATACTCGTATTTCTCGTAAAGCACATCCCTTTGTAGTCGATTGTCCAGTAAATCGCACAACGCATTATAGGGAGAATTCATTCTTTGGTCGCATTATGCGTTTATGGAACAATCTGCCTGCCACTTACGACATTAGCAAATTTAAAACGAGCATCCACAAACACTACTCTATCTATCCTCCTTGCCGCAACCTCGTGTCCTAATACCAGCGGAATGCATTGCATGAGTAGGTATTTCCCCTGAGTGCTGGTCTCAAGAGAAAACAAAAAAAAGAGTAAGTGCAGCTTATACACTTGAAATTCAGTTTCTTCTTCTAAATGTTCAGGTTTCTTAAAAAATGGCAATAATAATTCCAATGTGATGTTATGGTGTATAGGTAAGACACCCAACCAGAACGTCGACGGTTCAATATCGGCCAGACCATCTTAAAAAAAAAAGAAAAGAAGGTTTTTGACAGCGGTATCACCTCATAACATTAGCTAGTAGCTAGTTATTGAGTACTACTACTACTGAAAAGTTCGCTAATTGCATTTGCCGTTGGGAGCCGGCGTTTAACTGCAGTGTCCTTTTCAATGAGTTTAAAAATAGAATTGGGTGCAGCTCATTGACTGAGAGAAATCTCCATGTTCCTTCATGGAATGTCATGGATAATTAAGTAATTAATTAATTAAATTATTAACTCAATATTAGTCTTAATGTGCATAAACATTTAGGCCCACTTATTATATAAGGTTGTACCTCTAAGCTCTCATATGAAGTTTTTTTTCCTTTTGAATATTTTCAATATAAACTCTTAAAACTCTCATACATAAAATATATGATTTTTTTTTTTTTTGGGTTTAAAACTTCAAAATATTTCTTTTCAAAAGTTTATATTTGTATATTAACTGAATTTGAAAACAATTATAAGTAATTGGAAAATAAAAATATAAAAACAAGAAAGTAAGTCGGAATAGAAACTTTAAAAAAGAAACTTTAGTAGGAGACGCAATATAAAAAATACGAAATATTTATTAATTTTATTTTTTTTTTTGTGATTTAAATTAATCACATTGAAACATGCCAAAAACCTTTTCTACTTTACACGGAAAATATTTTTACTTAATTTTATTTCTTACAAAAATGGTTCAACTATTTAAATACACGCTAAACGCACATCAGTTATGACAAACTATGGTAATTGTTCAAAAAATGTTGGTGTGTTTCAAAGGAATTTTCATTTAATTTTTGTTGCTTTTGCTTTCTTATTTACCATGATTAACAATTAAACCGTATATAACACCTTTAACGAGGCGTTGTTAGTCTGCTATTTATCGTAATGTCTCTAGCAGGCTGAAATAATAAATAATTTTTGCAAATTAAATGATGTGTTGAAAGGCGATATTTGGCTTTAAACAATAGAAACAAAAATTAATTAAGTTTAGCAGAGCTCTGAGATAGGTATTATGATGGTTATAATTCTGGCTACGATAGGAGCAAATTTCTTTAATACATTTGTGGTATTTTTTTGCCATAAAAATAAAATAAAAATTTTTATAAAATATTTTTTGTGTATTTTAAGTGTGTAGAGTAACGTAAGGTCAGTGTGCTCATATTGTTTTAAAACTACTAAATTATTTTTATTGGCTATGGCCATCATCACATAGTTCTTAGGAATTGATATTTATTGGATTGTAATGATAAAATTTATGAATATCATTCAATAATATTTATGACACTGAGTATTACTTACTAAATGACTTTCAAGGTGTCAGGCAGGTTAGAGGCAATGTCAATAAAGACATTTCATCAGCAATAAATTTGTTATACAAGTCAATAAAAAAAAGTCTGATGTAATAAATACTTATAAAAAAAAAAATAAATAAATGCTATAGACCCTATGACACGCGTTAATGGCTTCTTAATGGTTTCTTATAAAGAAACTTTACTGATGATAAAGGGGCTGGTTTTGATTTTTCTCATATGCAAAAGTGACAACATCTTTTGACTATTCGTGATGAAATTAATGAAATACCGCGTGAAATGTGTGAGAATGTATTGAAAAATGTGCTCAAAAGGGCTCGCATTTGTGAGACTAACAAAGGCGGGCATATACCTGATATTGTATTCCATACATAAAACATTTATCAATATAAGATCCATTCTCTTTCATTTTATAAAAAATTATAAGCAAACAAAGTAGTATACCCTTTGTAGTTTAAGTCTCATAATGAATTAATAAATTGTATGGTCGCTTATATCCGATATCGGATTGGCAGATCAAGAATAAATTTTCTTTTCTGTATAAGTTGCCTGAAATTAGTAAAAAATTACTTTGCCTTCATAGGCCTACATAGGCCACCAATCAAAAAAATTAACAGGTTGATCAGTGACAACACTTGGATATTTGAGAAGTAAATGAACTTCTGAGCCTTGAACATTAATCGTCTATTAAACGAATATAAATATTTTGTTTTATTTCTTTTTATGTGATATTTTGCAAACGTCAATAGAAATAGGCCTTAAAGGGATAAATAAGGTGACATTTTTATATTAATAAATTTTATGGTCGCTTATATCCGATATCGGATTGGCAGATCAAGAATAAATTTTCTTTTCTATATAAGTTGCCTGAAATTAGTAAAAAATTACTTTGCCTTCATAGGCCTACATAGGCCACCAATCAAAAAAATTAACAGGTTGATCAGTGACAACACTTGGATATTTGAGAAGTAAATGAACTTCTGAGCCTTGAACATTAATCGTCTATTAAACGAATATAAATATTTTGTTTTATTTCTTTTTATGTGATATTTTGCAAACGTCAATAGAAATAGGCCTTAAAGGGATAAATAAGGTGACATTTTTATATTAATAAATTTTATGGTCGCTTATATCCGATATCGGATTGGCAGATCAAGAATAAATTTTCTTTTCTATATAAGTTGCCTGAAATTAGTAAAAAATTACTTTGCCTTCATAGGCCTACATAGGCCACCAATCAAAAAAATTAACAGGTTGATCAGTGACAACACTTGGATATTTGAGAAGTAAATGAACTTCTGAGCCTTGAACATTAATCGTCTATTAAACGAATATAAATATTTTGTTTTATTTCTTTTTATGTGATATTTTGCAAACGTCAATAGAAATAGGCCTTGAAGGTATAAATAAGGTAACATTTTTATATGTTAAAATTAATTTATTTATTTTCTTATTTGAAAAATAAATCCTGTGAATTTAAATCTGAATTAAATACAAATTAAAGGAAAATGTAACATATTTTTGTGGTACATATTTGTTGCATAAGCGCAATACCAATAACATGAACAAGTTGTTTTTTTTTCTTAATATTCCATAGTGTAACATTAAGAAGTTACTTGTAAAGCAATAATTTGTGGTTTATCAGCCATATTTGTAAACACATACTCATCGTCGTCGTCGTC
This sequence comes from Wohlfahrtia magnifica, assembly GCA_023159175.1. Lineage (NCBI taxonomy): Eukaryota > Metazoa > Arthropoda > Insecta > Diptera > Sarcophagidae > Wohlfahrtia > Wohlfahrtia magnifica. The sequence continues at coordinate 142,336 of JAKWBJ010000130.1, forward strand.
GTATATGTTCATGATTATGCACACACTGCTACCTATTTAACCTCTCGACATGAAATATTAAGGCAGCACACACAGGAAAATGGCCATTTGAAACCATTTAACATACAACCCACAATATATGGGCGAACAATTTTAATAACTTTATTTATGGTTTAAACAAATTACAACAACGAGAGTAATTGCAATAACAACAGTGTTAATAACTAAAGTGACAATAATGTAAAACTTTACCCCATCCCACCTAACAGATTTACTAAAACAACAACAAAAACCCTTTAGTAAAAAGCCATTATCGATGTGATTTAAAATCTCTTCCTTCTGTTTAAGTTTTAGCCTACCCATAGGACAACACTACCTTGAATGCAATCCATGCAACACATGTTAATGGGTGTTGCAAATGTAGTTATAAAATAATGTTGTTATGGCTTTTTACTATTGTTTTTGGTATTGTAGTTATAGGCAGAGAATATAATGCTTTTGGTGTATAGTTGTAGCGGTCACTTTTCGGAAAAAGGAGCAACAGAGTTAAACTATAACCACAAGTAAAATTATTGAGCATTTTAACCAAAAATTTATTTCAAGTCTGTATGAACTTGTTTATGCGGCCATAACTCATAGACAGGTGGTTAACTGAAGTGCAGTGTAAGTGTAAAAAAAGATTATTTGAAATTATTTACTATTCGAAATCGTAATCACATCGATATATATCGGAGCATTCTCATAACAATAAGGGACAGAAGAATAAGGTCCATCGTTTTATAGTCAAGCCTCCCTATAGTAAGCTTCTATACAATGAAGTTCTCTCTATTACGAATTAATTTCAAGTACACAGCTTTTTTATGCGAATGTTAGTTTATTTTCTTTTATTTTTTTTAATTTGTAATGAATTTCCATAAAGTGAATTTTTCCTTACAACGAACACATCTTACGGATGTAAATTTCATTCTCATGCATTTTTATCTCCATATAATAAATTATTTTAAAAAACTTTTCTGTTGCACAGACTAAGAATTTTGTTTGCTGAGGATGAAATAAGACATAATTAGGGAATTCCCAAAATAAGAACTAAAAGAACGTACGTAATAGCAAAAAATAGTTGTTGTCCGTGCTTAGTGAACGGAAATGTCGCAACGTATTAAAATTTCTCTTGAAAAAAAATTATTGAAAACACACTGCGACTAAAATTAGCGAAGTTGAAATACCTGCAAAATTAAACTATTTTTCTGATAGGCGCTGTTGAGTAGTGTAAGAAACTGTTTTTAGAAGTCTCAGAACAACGCAAAAATCTCGAGTTACGAATTAAAAACCGATTTTTCGGTCCTTCATGCACTCATAAGCTAAAAGCCTTGAAGAATCCGGGTGTACTCTACACTCTACTAGGCGGTAATACTACCCGTGCTATGGCATGGGTTAGAGGCATGGCCACCCGGTGGCGAATGTTATAGTGAATCATGGTGCTGAAAATAGTAAGGCATCGATGACTGATGAAGAATTTTCTTTGGTATCATATATGACTTTAAAGCAATTGTCCAAATTTTCTGCTTATTAATAAGTCCTAACAGACAATATTATCAAAAATTATTGTGCTTTATTCGTTACCCGGAGGTGTAGAAGAGACATGTAGTCGACACATTACAGACAATGTCGCTAAATCTCAGTATTAAGTCGACTCATAACAGACAATGTCGTTAAATTTCAGCTTTCTTTAGTATGGTGACGTTCAGTGACGTTGTCATACATAACTGTTTTTGTTTTTTGTATCGTTGTCACAAGGATTCACCAATAAAATTTTTCATTTATGATAAACTAAAGTATCCTTTCCCGCGTTGCTGGAAGCCTTTGTGTTCTATACCAATAAAATGTACTCCCGGTAAGAAAAATTTAAAAGAATGCATTAGAACTCTTGATTTGTATTGAGTTCCACGCCATTTACACCAAGTACAGAAACTACCTTTCTAACCGTTCTTTAGAATATGAAAACCAATATTTATTAATTAAATTTTTGCCTATATTTCAATTGACCACGAACTAACTTAGAACAAAGTCAGAACCTTCCACTATTTTTGTTCCAAAAATATACAAAAATCACTTTTTCCGTTGGAGTGGTATATTGGAGTGATATATATTATATTGACTAGAAAGATATTTGGACCAAATTTAGATTCTCTAGATATACAAAAATCAATATTTACTTTGAATGAGAGGTCCCACACCCACTTCTACAATTTTGCCCATTTTTCGACCGATGATGTACATAGACTACGAAGTTATTTAGAACAAATATAGAACCTTCTACTGTTACCATTCCAAAGTGGGAGGCAGCACTCCCAATTATCCAATTCCGCCCACTTTATGAATGATGATTAGTATTGAACCCAAAGTTATTTTGGTCAAATTTAGAAACTCTCAGTACTACCGTTTTAGACATATAGACATATAAATAAACATTTTATATGGGCGTGGCACCGCCCAGTTGTACAATAATCATCAGTGGAAATTCACATTTCCAACGCATGTAACGGTTTGTAAATGGGTTTAGTGGTTGTCGAGTTATAAAATGACGAACATAGGACAACTTATTTTCATATTTCTTACAAATGGGTTCACTCTAACGTCAATGACTCTAAAGCCACTAAGCCGAGAGACTAGATATATATAGAAAAAGGTATATAGGGTCCGCCAAAAAAATTTTTTTTTTAAAATGCTATAAAGAAAACTACTGAATATATTCTCAAATTTCTTTTTTTATTTGAAAGTACAATCCTTCCGGTTAATTATCGATTGTGTGCAGCTGTATTTTACCAATGGCTTCACGAATATTGTCCTTTAAAGCGTCAATTGTCTCTGGCTTTTTGGCGCAACACTTATCTTTGGCGGCACCCCACAAATAATAATCCAACGGTGTCAAATCACAGCTCCGATATGGCCAACGACTTCAGCTCTGCGGCTGATAAACCGATCTTCAAAAATAGGGCGCAAAACATCGAGTGTAGCTTCGGCTGTGTGGCACGTAGCGCCGTCCTTTTGAAACCAAATGTTGCTAATATCCCCCTCTTCAATTTTTGTGAACAAAAAATCGTTCAACATGGCCCGATAACGATCGCCATTGACTGTAACGGCCACTCCTTGCTCATTTTCGAAGAAAAATGGCCCAGTTATGCCTCTGGACCAAAATCCGCACCAAACAGTGACTCGTCTTGGGTTTATCGGCTTTTCAATGTATGCGTGCGGGTTTTCTGTGCCCCAAATGCGACTAGTTTACGTGTTTACATACCCGCCAAAATCAAAATGGGCTTCATCTGAAAACATGTTTTTTTTTGTCAATATCGGCTTCACACACTCTGCAACATTACCATGATTTTCAAAGTAATGTCGCAATATTTCCCAGCGTTGTTGAAGCGTATACACAACCATATTCGTTCAGCGGAAGGATAAAACTAATTATCTGTCAAATCAGACATGAGCTAAGTGTTGCTATTCACGAAATAAGCACTGGTTGAAAAAAAACGTTAGATGGCGGAACCTATAGAATGTCAATTACAACGCATTTTAGAGTCTTCTGTTATATATGAATTTCGATCCTATTGTGACGATAATTCAATGATGAATATATCGTTGTTACAATGTCGCTTAAATTCGCTAGAGGGTACCAGCGAAGTCAGACGTAACTATACTTGGAATGTTCTAAAAAAAGGTACTTCAAATCTCTGCCGATGATAAATACCGAGATCGTATGAACCACGAACCGTTCGAGCTATATCGTATATAGTATTAACATGTTAAATCGTATTGAGATACAACGAATACGTTGGTTAGTTCATGTTTTAATATGTATGCAACACCAAACACAAAAAAAACCATCCTGGTGGTGGCTCCTGGAGAAGAACTTAGATAATTTGGTATCATAAGGAGGAGGAAATGCACAGAAAATCGTATTGCTTATGCTAAAGTCGGTCAATGAGTAAAACAACTTGTGAATGACCAGCTAAGTAAGTAAGAAAGTAAGTAAGGTTTTCATGTGAATGTTTTACGGAGTTGTTGTCTTCAATTACCTTCGCATAAATTTAAGTGATATTTTTAAGAATTCTTACACCATTTTTCCATTTTGCTTTCTTTGTTTTGTTTTCCCCTTGATAAGATAACATTACATACCATATTTTGTTTTCGTTTTTAATGGAAATCAAAGAAAACAATTTCATGCATAATATTCGCTAAGATTCCCCCTTATTCTTCTTTTGTTCTTTCTAGAAACTTTAATTTTCCTTGAGTTTATTTAAGTGACATTTTGCTTAATTACGGTTTTTGTACACGCATACGCCTTAGTCGTAAACAAAAAAACGCCCGTTTTTAATACAAAAACAAATAAAGAAATGTTTTTTTTACATATATTTTTCCATTTTTGCCACAACTTCATACGTTAATATTTGTGAAGAGGTAAGTGGTGTGAGTGGCAAACAAGATTGTTCTACTAAAGGAATAGAAGACTTTTAAGGCGTTCTCTATGGTACGCCTAAAATTTCACAACATTTTTTTGTTTGCCATATACACTTCTGAAATGTTTCCATGTATATGAGTGTGTGTGTGTATAAGTTTTTGAATAGTTTCTAAACGAATTAATTGTTAGCCAAAGTTATTTTGGTTTGCATGCATGTCATGTTTCGCAGCAAAAAAGAAAAGAAAACAAAAACAAAATATGAAAATTGTAAATGAGAAATGAGTAGAAAATGTGGCAACTGTATATAAATTACAACAACAAGAAGGATTTTTTTTCTTTTTTTTTTTTTTAAAGTATAAAGTTATTATATGAAAGAGTACTTATTAACAAAGTTACGCTGCTATGATTGATATAAATTATATGGCTTTTAATAATAACACACCACACACTACCTCATGAACAACTCAAGCATTGTTTACACTTTTGCACTGAAGGAAGTGAAATTCGTATGAGAGTACATGATATGTCATAATAGGATATAGAATGCGGGGCTCTGCAAAGTACAACAAACGCCAAAATGTATTTTTTTTATTATATTTTTTTTAAAATTTGGTTTTAAAATCTAACGGCAAACAAAATAAACTACATTTGATACCTACTTTAAGAAAAATTCACTTAAGTATTACTATTCACAAACGAATTTTAGCTTAAAATTCCTATTTTAAATCAATATTAAATAAACGAATTTTAAAGTGGGTTCGCCCGTACTTTAAAGCTTTTTTAAGAACATTATTGAGAAAACAAAATAATCATCGTCCCAGTTTTCTCGCCATTCCACGCATACTCAATCCCTGCTCATGAAGTGCCACAATTTGTCCTTGTTCATAAGGTGACAAAGTTTTTCCGCGATCCATATCGCGCAGATATTATTTAAATTAAAAATTATTACAAAAAACACAAAAAAATAAAAAATTGTGGTACCTACTGATTAGATTAATTGCTTATTAATCACTGACCTTATCATTTTAACGCATTATTTACCTAAATTTACATAAACATACTATAACGGTAGAACTCTAAAAGCCAAACCGGCTTATTATTCACTTATTGGAACGCAGAATTTTTTTTAATAAGGTGACCATACATAACATTTTATAGTTTGGATGAATAGAGAAAATAGTAAGGTGACCTTATGATTTTGAAGCACTACTTATTTAATTAATTAACTATGTCTAGCCAAGTTTGAAACGTGGCATATTGTCATAGATTGAAGCAGATTTAAGAAAAAAAAAAATAAGTTTAAAAATTCTTTGTTTAAGTTTTCTCCAATCAAATATTCCTTCAAACATTTCACTGTTATTCTCTATGTCCTTTGTGTCATCACAGTTGCCATCTTTCTTTATTTTATTTCAGCTTAATTACATTATTTGTAATTGAACATAAAGGCATTTCAGTTGCCCTTTTATCCTTTGTTTTTGTATTATTATTGTTCTGTATGTTTTTCATTAGTTTATGAAACTGACATGAATACTTAAATAGCCTGCATAACTAAACATACCCTGGTCATTTTCATCTAACCATTCATTTAACCATTCATGGTGCCTAACAAACTGCAACTGAAAATTTCAAAAATTCGTTTGGGTCAATGCACGTTTTAAAATCCTTTTGGTTTTCTTTGCAGTTGTTCTTGCTCCTGCTCTGTGTGTTGAGTGTATTTTCTTTTATAACAAGTTGGCCTGAAGTTAAAGCAAATATTTAAGGCTTTAAAACTAACCATCAAACAGACGAAGCAACTGAAGGCTTAAATAATAAAAAAATATTTGATTAAGTTTTTAGTAAAGTGGATGAGAAAAGAAAATAAGAAATTTAACAGGATAATTCGAAAATTTTTTAAATAATTTTATAAAATAAAAAAGGCCTGTAAAAAGCTTTCTTGATGAAACTCAATGATTTCTGGCGGCATTATAAAAACACTTTGCCATCAAATAATTTTAAAGCCATTGTAGGATATTTGTTTAACGGAATTATTATTTTTTTTAATAAAAAAAAAAATATGAAAATATTTTAACATTCACGTCACTGTTCGTGTCTGGTGGCCATAATTAAAGTCGTGCTTTCGTTAACTTCATTTTTTTTCTTTTTTTTGCTTTTCTCAGTTTTGAAAAAATAAGTTCCTTTAGATTTTTTTTTTTTTTAACAACAAAATAAGAATTTGTTTTTTTCTTTTGCAGTATAGTTGCGTGGTCTACAATATTTGTTGAATTCTATCTTTCATTTTTTCTATTTTTCCATTGTACGAGTATTGTGTTGCCTTTTGTATGTTGTGATGTGTCTTTTCCTGGCCTTTCCTGTCCAATTGTGTTTTAAATATAAAATGTGAAAATTGTCCTTGTTGTCGCCTTTTTACATAGTTTGTTTCTCTTTCCCTCTTTCTCTTTCTGCTACTCGTTGGCTATTTGTTTAAATAACTTTATTTTTTTGCGGGTGTCAAGAGTTAAAAAATATTCTTTTTTTCTGTATGCTAGTCTCCATACATATTGCTCTACTACAACTGGGAGTATGACATTCCATTTTTATATTATTCCAGTCAGGATGCATGCAGATTGTAATTATTTCTTTATATTTAGATGTGTTTTAAATTGCGTTAATTGCTTTGTATTTTGAGCACTTTTAAGAGAATTTTTTTTGTATATTCTTTCTGCTTCCTTTTAAAGTAATTATCATTGCGGATCCAAAGGACACCAAAAAAAAAAAAAAATTGTTTCTTTTAAGTTATACAAGCACATATTAAAGTTTTGGTACAACCAGTCGTATGATTGATAAATATTATTCATACGCCTTGATATACTGGTTTTCGGTGGAAGTACTACCTTCATTAAGTGAGTGTTCATTAAAATTAATTCAATGAGGTGTGATATTCAAAGACGACTGAGACTTTAAGTATCTTAAACGAGCGAGTGTATGCATGAATACATGGAACATTAACATAAACGTGAGACCACTTCTAAGGAGTGTTTAGCGATGTTCGACTAAAAACTACATATGAATTTATTACATCAATGGCCATAAAAGAATCAAGACAGTCGGTTTCTATTCACGTTCACAATCTGGGCTGGCTGACATACCAAAACTGGTTTTGGAATTGTTCACTTCGACGCTTGCGCATTTATTAGCAAACCCTTTTGTGCAGGATTTTTTTTATCTTCTGCTGGAAGGTTGCTTATATGACACCAATCCTTAAAAAAGTTCTCCAATTGATCGCATGTCAGTCTAAGCTCTAATATTCTATAACTAGGACATATGTTTACATCCGACTCCAAGTCTACTCTCTATTTTACCCTTAAGTATAAGGAGTAGCAATTTATACATTTCTCCTCTGATAATGTATGCCGCTTTGGTACGGTACGTCGTCGGTTCAATACCAGGCCAGACCATCTTAAAAAAAAAAATATTTTTCGTCAGCGGTATCACCTCATAACATTATGGTTATGAGTATTACTACTATTGAGCTCTGACCATATATGCTGCTATATTCCTGAATTTGGTTCATAAGTATCTGGAGGTCTGAAATATTATCAGATATAATTGTAGTATCGTCGTTGTTACTGAATTTGTCGTTAACTTTTATACCCATCAACTTTTATGCCGCATTAAATATAGCTTCTGCACATAAGTTGAAAAGTAATGGTGAAAGTATATAGCCTTGACGCACTCCGTTTTGAATATCAATATTTCGACTGCATCCATCATTATTTCTAACATAAGCACTTTGATTCCAATAAAGGTTTCGAATGCATTGAATATCTGATCTATGTATGGTGTCCAAGCTTTGCAGTACTTCCATCAATTTATCATGTTTAACTTTATCGAACGCTTTCTCATAATCTACGAAGCATGAAACGTATCTCTATGCAAATTTATACAATTCTGTACAAGAATTTGGATGCACATAGAGCTTAACGGGTACCAGCTCCTGATTTAAATCCAGATTGAGTTCTACCCATACGTAATTCGGTTTTGAATTATGCTCAGAAAAATTTTAAGGACTTGGCTCATAAGGCTTAAAAGTCGGTATTCGTTACAAGACTTGGGGTTATTCTTCTTTGGGACTCTTATGACAGTTGTTTGTAGCCACATGAAAGGATAGATGCCAGTGTTGTAGATTTGATTAAATACTCTTACGAGGATATTGAGATTATCATCCATTAATTTAGATAAGTCACCAGGGACTTTTTTGTTCTTCAATCTTTAAATAGCATATCTTACCCCATCAATCGTTATTACTGGATCACTTAAACGATCTCCGACTGTGATGGTATTAGCTCTTCTTTCACAATCACCGAAAAGAGTTTTAATGTAGTTTTCCGTTTCATTTCATTACTTATTAAAGACGGTAAAGTAGCTAACTCTATCGAGCCTCGTCGTAATATGACATGCGTTTTATTATTCCATCGATACAGTAACGGAATGTGTTTTGACGAAGTAACGCAATGAATGTGTAATAATATATGACTTTTTAGCATAAGGCTTAACGAAATCAAATAAGTCATTTCAAAGTTATCATAAGATATGTATATTAAGCAGCCTCTTTTAGAATCTCAAACATATGCTTAGAATCTGAAATGCTGATGAAGTTTGAAGTAAGGCAACCATAGTCGCTCAAAAAAAAAAAAAAAAAAAAAAATTAAGGGGTTAATCAAGGTCAGAAAAACTTTTTCCATTTGTTGCATAAAGTTATTTGGGTCAAATTTAAAACCAATTCGATGCCGGAATTCATAAAAATTCATGAAACGCATATATAACTTACTTACGGCTCGGTTGGTTTCTCTGGTGATTAATCAGATTAATAGTTGGTACGGTTTTCGCAAGGTCGTTCAACTGGTGACCTATTGGCTGATTTTGAAGAGGTGGTAATGTTGTCGAGTCACCTGCTTTTGGGTGGATTTAATAGAGAAAGAAACAAGTCATTATTAAACAAAGAAAACAGTGATGTGCTTTTGAGATAATAAGCAGGTGCAAGCATGTGTAATCAACAGGGCATATGAATGATATAGAATTCCTACCATTATTATTATTATTCTGAACAGGTACTCTGGCAGGACACTGTTACCCATGGGATCTATTGTACACTTTCCAGTCTATAGTTTGTTAAGTAGATTTGTTATCTTCCTAATGAACATCAGCAGATTTAAAACCATAATAGTGGATATACCACCCACTGAGACCTTATGTCTACTTAAACATTTTCACCTGAACCTATTAAGAACTTCACATACACACCATATGTGTTTCGCTTTTTCTGAAGCCAGTGGAAAGAACTCTTACTATAACAGAAAATAATTACGGATAGCCTGGTAAAAGATGGGTACTCGAAGGTTCTCACGTTTATATGATCTCCTACTTTGAGTGCTGGGAGCGTATCGATGCTAAGCTCTTGAGGCTAGACTAGTGCCGTTATAGTGGTGAGCCTACTTGTCATTTTATGAGCATTATCTTTGCGTTATAACAGGAAGTGCTTGTGATCTATTGACGAATATCATGGTTTACTATAGGTTTGGATACCTTGATGACTGCTTGGCTCCCAGCATATCTGTCATGCTGTGAAACGGGAATATAATAACTTTTTCTGTCAGGCTCCTGAGCATGTAGAATAATGTCACATGTTTCTAGGAGCATGGTTTTTATGCACCGTTTGGAGTTTTCGGTTAGAAGATTGAGAGATTTGAGGTCCTTTCTTTTAGCTTGTCTTGTTGTTTCACTAGTTGTTTTACTTTATGGTAAGAAGTCTGTGATTTATAATTACGACTGTTTTAGATCAATTTTTCCCTCTTTACTTTCCTTTCTCTGGTCTCCTACTATACTTTTTTTAATATCATAAAAGGTTCATGATTTAATGTACCCTAGTGGGCTATACTTTTATATATCGCCCTTCATCTCTAGCTATTGGCAAATCTAAGATTACTTAAGGTCCTTATAACTTCTGCCTGTTGCAGAATTTTATTCAAACGCAGAGTTTATCATTGCAACAATCGCCTATTTTCTGGGTCTGGGAATAAAATGTATTTTACGATATTAATAAACTGGTGCCCGAAAAACTATTTCAATATTTCGTTATAATTTTAGTAAAGAAAAGAAATTGTAAAAATACGCATCGCTGCCTATGAGTAATATAATTCCATACAAATTTTGTCCTTTTTGTTTTCTGCATCATCAAATATCTTATAATATTACTCATACGACACTGTCAGTCAAAATAACTCTTTCAATTCGAAAAACTATTCATTTCTCAATTCCATTTTCAAACCACAAAAATAAATCCTTAAAAAAATAATAGAAAAAAAAAACTTAAAACAAAAACTTCTTTATATCCTGTTTAGGTTTTAGTTCCTATTTTATGAAAATATATACAACAACAAGATACAGAAATATACTTTACAACAACTCGCTCAACAAAAGAACAAATATTTTTTAACAAGATGACAACACATCACACCATCTGCTCTAACTTGACAATGACAAACTTTGCCATAAAAAAAAACTAAGAAAAAAAGAAGAACATGAAGCAGCAGCCTTTTAAGAAAACCCAGAGTCGAAAATAAACTTATTCATGGCAAGAAACAACAACTACAAAAACCACAAGAAAATACAAAAAGAATGAAAGAAAACAATTGAAAGAAAACCTTCACTGAAAGTACAATGAAAACACTACAACGCCAAGACAGCAGAGTTATACGAGTACAACAATGATGATGATGCTGGCGTTGATGACAATACTGATGGAATGGTGTATATAGATGTATAGTATAAGAATCTATGTGTTTATATGTATGTGTGTATATGTGTGCTTATAAGGGATAAGACTTACACAATTTCAATAATTTCACGGCTGTCAAATTTTCTATTAAAAAGCGTTTGTTACGCTTTATTTTTTTCATATTGTTTTCGTATAAGATTCGAAAAAAGTGTTGTAGTAAGTGAAGCAAACATCATGGCGTCATACTCACATCACTTAACTCTGCTCTTGCTCTCTCATTCTCACACTTAGAAGTGAGCACACAAATTGACGTTTAATACTAATAAAGTTAAACGTTATTTTTCTTTTATTTTTATATTGTGTTTGTTGTTGTTGCTGTTGCTGTTGCGTTTTGTTATTATTTTTTAAACAATTGACGCGTCTCGCCGCGGATATTGTTATTTTTCTTTCGAAAGTTTTTATTTTGTTATGTTGCTGTTGCTGTTGCTATTGCTCTTGTTCTTACTTTTAAAGGCTATTGTTGTTTGTAAATTCGCTTGCAATAGCATTGTTTTGTTAGGTTTTTGTCATTCTGGTGTAAAATTTGTTGATTGAAAAAGAAGTTACAATTCGTTCCTGTTAAAAAAACATTATATTTGTTTGGCGATAAGTAATGGGAAGTTAAAAATTTTAGAAAATAGCTTTTAGTGTGTGTTTGTGAAAAAGAATAGGACTTGTAGAGTAATTTCTGTGGGTATATGAAGGTGTACAACAATTTTTTGGCGTGAGTCATAATATGCATTTGTTATTTCACTTATTCAAGTGATACATTTGAAAATACTGCAGTCTATGCCGACTGACTACAAAAAAATATACTTCCGGAAATATGAAATTCTGAGTAATGAGTTGGGACTAATGCATTATAGGTTCTACATAGGTTTTCGAAGCCATATTTCACACCTAAACTCTCTTAGTGAACATGTTAAAAAATAATTTTCATTTCACACATTTTTAAGCTAAAAATTTTTAAGACAGTGAGTTGTATAACCACAACTTTTTGTCTCACTGAATATGAATTATTTTCTTTTTTTAAAGCTGGGATCACACGATTGTCTCAAGTATACCAATCTGATATAATTTTTGTTGTGACTAATAGCGTAATAATGCATTCACACGGTTGTCTTACGGTTGTGATACAATTTTCGTTGTGACTAATAGCGTAATAATGCATTCACACGGTTGTCTTATACAAAATTTATTGCCTCAAACAAATATTGCCAATAATTGTCCCAACGCTATCACACGATTGTTGCAACTTACGGCAACCCTCTGCATCAGCTGTTGTGGTAAAATAAATTTTTATTTTTATTTTATTTTATTTTTTGTTGTTGTTCAAAATGGTTGATAGCTTATTTAGTGAACAAATAAAAAAAAAAATACAAAAAATAGAAGAAGTGTGTGGGTTATTATTCACTTATTTGAACGCAGAATTTTTTTGAATAAGGCGACCATACATACCATTTTATAGTTTGGATGAATTGTGCAAATATTAAGGTGACTTATTATTTTGAAGCACAGGGAAGCATTTGTGACTCATTGATACGAAAAAACGCATTTGCCAAAATATGCGAGATGGGTCCTTTTCGAAATTGCATATTCAGAAAAAAAAATCCCAAAAGTTTGTGATGCAATTTAATAATTAAAAAATGCATATTTTAAGGAATGACAGTTGTAAAAATCATACGAACACGTGTTTTTTCAGAAATAAATCAATTAAAGAATAAAAATTGGTCAGAATTATCTTCTTTAGTTGCCGCACAATATATATTGTTATTTTTTGGGCATTTACATTGGTGCATGATTGCATTTAAAGCTTTCACACGATTGTTGCACCAGAGTTGCATTTGCTTGCAATAAATAAGCACATGATTATGGTAAGTTGCCGTATGAGCCATAAAATTGTATAATCACACGTTTGACATATGCAATAGACTGATTATTGTTATTATTACGACAATAGTGTAATCATACCTTAAGAAAAACGGGTCTTATATTTATGTAATGCACTACTAAAAATAGTAAAATCTTTGCCAGTTTCCGGTACTTTAAGATCGCACAAGAGTCTTGTATCTGATTGCGGAACAGTTTTATAATTAATACTGCATGTTGTACAGCAAACATTTACAAAATTTTCAACCTTCAATTAAAAATATTTTTTATTTTATTTTTTTTATCAAGATTATTAATTCAGTAATATAAGCCATAGTTTCTCTTCAACTAACCTAAGCTAAAAACAAATATCAGAGAGCATATTAACGATGGAAAGGTGAATCCACATCAGAGATCAACAACGAATAATGAAAACATGAGTATATATAGCAGGAGTCATTCATACACATATGTATATACACATATATGTACCCGCCTACCAATAAATAGGTCCTCGGTTCAATACCAGACCAGACCATCGGATAATTTTCAACAGCGGTGCCACCTCATAGCACTGCTAGCGACTGGTCATTTACGCTATGAAAAACTTCTCTATGCCTTTCGGAGCCGGCGTTAAATTTTAGGTGACTTTCAAGAAGTCTAAAAATAGAATCGGGTGCAGCTCATTGATTGAGAGAAGTGCCCCTTGTCCCTCTTGGGATGTCGCGGGAGTTATATATGTATATATATACACATATAGTTATGCATTTATACATACATATGCATTCATACTCACTGCAGTGAAAAAGCACATATATTCATACTCTATAGTTTCAATGATTCATCATACTCATGCTTATTAACATTTATGAATTTGATGATATTCATCTTAACTCATTGTGTATAGACTATGCAATATGCGTACGGTTTGAATGAGGTTGTTTGCAGCGATACTTTTTATTTCGTTTTAATTTTCTTTTAAATAATACTGCTGACTTACTTGAGTACTACTCGAATCAGTTTAATGATTCATTCATCTGTATTTTCTGGTGAATGAATGAGTGATATAAGTATGACTCATTTAAATTTATGAATCAACGTTATTGTCAGTGTGAGTAGTTGTATTTAAGTGATGTGTACTTACTTGTAAACTCATGAAAGAGTAAAAGTAGCGAAAAAGCAATTTATTTCTGATCTTTGATCCATATATAGTCCAGCCAAAATGCCTATTTTCAATGGTTCAGAGTTATAATTGAGGTTCAATATCATTATGTGCCAAATTATTTCATCTCTTAGCATTTGAGTTGTTCTTGGCTTATTGACGTACACTTTTGCTTTTAAATATCTCCAAAGTCCAACATCGCCACGACATGAAATGAAACGGCCATTGAATATCTCGCTCAAAAGAGCCATTGTTTCGTTGGCTGTGTGTCAAGCGCCACCATCCTGTTGGAACCACATATCGCCCGGGTTCATATCCTCACTTTTTGGCCAGAAGAAGTCCGTTATCATCTCGCCATAGCGAGCACCATTCATGGTAACAGCTTGGCCGAACTTACTTTTTAACAACAGCAATGTGTTCCGTAAAATTAACTGAGCGGGCATGTACAGTAGTTTCCACATTTCCTACAGACTCGGTTGGCTGAAATTTGCGCACAATTTCCCCAATTGTATATACATTTGGACAAAGAAAATAACGAAGTACACTAAATGCATTTTGATTTGAACGCCCATTTTCGTAAAAGGCTTCAACAATCTTAGCACGCTGTTCAATTGGCTACCTCTCCATGGTCGAATTCGTCAAACACTGAAACAAAGAAATGTCAAAATAAGTTGGGCTAAAAACTTGACGTTAAGGTGTGACTCACAATTAACATCGTGTATTATGGTTGGATCACCCTTTATTTGAGCTGCGTCATATCCTTTACTGGAGGAGCAGGAGAGAATATAGAAAATTGTATTAAAAAGGCAAAGCAGGCCTTCAAAGTTCTACAAAAAGTGAGGAATTATTCACAGATTTGTATAAGAACCGAACTTTGTCTTGTCTCTTTTAATGTGTTTTCTGTGTTGCCGAAGACATTCCATCACTACAAGTATTTATCGATGTTTATGGAGGATATTAGAAGTATTCTGGCCAAACGTCATCTCGAATATTAACTTTTGGGAACGTGCGGGAGAGTTGTGGGGCTGGATTGAACACGTTTTCTGAAGAGCGACGACAATTGATTGAAACCCCAAGGCAGTCGAGGAAGAGGTAGACCTGCCAATACATAGGAAGTTAAATTGATAAGGGAGTGAACTCTATCGAAAAAAAAACCGGGCTGAAGTAAAACTTTTGGCGCCGGACAGATTACAATTCCACTTTGGAACTATAGGAGTAAATGAACGATGGAAAATTCAAACCACATTTTATTGGGCCAAAAAGATATCAAAAAAATTTGATGGCCGAAAAATAAAGTAAGTGTTCAAACTCAAAAGCCTAGATTGTATCTAAGAAAGCTTATAGGGGCTCCTGATTAACACCCCATATACCAAAAAACTTATGTAATAGGTCTGCAAAAGCTTCAACGATAAATTGCAAAAGAAAGCTACGGAAAATATTCTTTCTTTAGACCCCAGTGAGCTATGCCATGGACAGTTGTCAATCCTGACCACTAACCTAACTTAAAGATGACAAATTTCTGATTTCAAAGTCTTTAATGAGAAACAGCTAACGAAAAAAACTCTTCTGCTTCTGGACGTCTGTATACATAGGGAGGTTGCCAGGTAAACATAAACTTAAATCTCTAATAGTAGGATATAAAGACACATTTGGACAAAGACTTATAACTTAAAAACCTTGCTTATTTATAAAAAAAATGGAAATGGTTGTGATTACAAGTTGAAATGCAATACAGACACACTTTGGTTCATAGAATTTCAGACTTTCAATTAGTATTTGGCAGAGAAATAAAGTGAAAGAGGACTGGGTCTTTTATAAATTTTAAAAGGATGCCAAGAAAAACTAAACATTTTTATTAAACCTTTAATATGATCATTTTGAATTCGATGATTTCCAGGTACTAATCCGATATACCAAAAAACAGAAAAAATATTTTTAGAAAAAAATTTAAAAATCCGTCTTTTTAATTTCATTAAAACCATTATGTTTCGGCTTTACAAATTGATGCAGTTACTTTCCTTCTATCCTTGTATAATTGGCTCTTCACTTTTTAATAATTTTTTTTTTTTTTTTTGTAGTTGCAAGAAACTTAAAACCAAACGCATATCTTCTTATTCTCACCTTTCAAGTCAAAATAATTGTTCAGAAATGATGAAAGAAATTTAAATGTCAGAGCAACCTGAGATGTAGAATAATTTGAAAAAAAAAAAAAAAATCTTTTGTTTTAAACTACCACTGCAGCAGTAGCATAATTCCTAGTTAAAGTTACAAACAAGCTGCTAAACCATAAAAGGAAGCCAGCAAATGGTACCCCCATGATATACAGTAGAGTAAAAGGTAGCTTGTTATTTCAAAAATATATTAATTTTATCAAGAAAATGTTACATATTTTCAGTAATAGCAAGGAAGCAGGCAACCATGACAACCAAGTTTATTAGGAAAAAGCATTATAAGAACTTTGAGTTTCATTTTTTTTACTTCATAGGAAATTTGAATATACAACCCGAGGAAAAGAATCTTTATTTCTTATATTATTACTTTTACTTATTTTATGTTTAATGGCAATGAAATGAATATTCAGCAAAAGAGTAAAAAAGCAAATCAAGTTGATTGTGTAAAGACTTTGAAATGAAAATAACAATAATCCATACCACATACATATAAAAAAGAATAAAATCTTTAATACTTCTCTAATACAATAAATATTTATTTTTTATTTATTTATTTTAACTTCATTTTAAATATTTCAAATTCTTTGTATGTTTATTACCATCTTTTTTATTTCGCTGCGTTCCAGCAGTGATTCACTTACAATTCTCTTAGTGTTTGAAAAAGAAGAAGGGAAATACTGACAGAGTGACAAACTGTTTACAAAATGACATGGCGTAGCAGATCAACTGACAGTTTATTATGCGTTTCTTTTAGATTTTTCCTTTAAATGGTATACGAGTATAAAACAACAAATTGTTGTGTTACCAGCGTATATTTCTAACATAAAAAAAAGAAAATGAAAGTCGCTGTAATAGAAAATTTATTTTTGTTTTAAGTCAAACAACATGGCGTCAAATGATTTGTTAAGAAGAAGCCATAGTAAAAATTAAATACTTACGTTCAATAAATCACTGGCTGGCATCCTTAGAAATAAACGTTAAAATCACATGATATAAGACAATAGATGTCTTAAGCTTGGTTAGATTTGCTTATAAAAAAATCTTAAATATCATCCGATTATACTATGCAACAAGCAAAAATATCTGAGATAACCACTATATTTTTTGGATGCGCTATGATTGACTAACTTCAAAAATCATCAGAATTTCAATTTCTGTGGATAAGTTTTTTTTTGAAATTTTTTCCTAAAACGTGGAATTTTTGAAGAGGCTGCTTCATCAATCTTATGATTACTTTGAAACGACTCATTCGATTTCGTTAAGCCATATGTTACCAAATTCCAAATTATACCAACTTTAGGTCATTCTTATATGGTTTTTTAGTATAACCAATATGTTTGGAGATATGGAGAACAGATTATAAATTTTTTTTTCTTTAATTGTGATATTTTTGATTTCTAAAAATTCGCAAAAATTATAAGGCAGCAAATATTTACAAGTTTCACTACCTATTTACCAAGCTGCATACAATAGCAATAAAATAAACTAAGATTCATGAAAATCTATAGGTAAATACACATTTTATTCTCAATAAAGTAACAGTACCGAGTTTTGAAAATAAAAATATTTTTTTGTAAATATTTGTAAGTAAGTGGTGTCGTAAAGGGTCCGCCATCTAACGTTTTTTTTTCAACTAGTGTTTATTTCATGAATGGTAATACTAAGCTTATGTCTGATTTGACAAATAATTAGTTTTATCCTTCCGCTGAACAACGCTGGGAATCTGGGCCTGCGATCGACTAACAGATGATGCCGATTTTGCCAAAAAAATCATCTTTTCAGATGAAGCTCATTTTGATTTTGGCGGGTATGTAAACAAGCAAAATTGTCGCATTTGGGGCACAGAAAACCCGCAGGCATACATTGAAAAGCCGATACACCCAAGACGAGTCACTGCTTGGTGCGGATTTTGGTCCAGATGCATAATTGAGCCATTTTTCTTCGAAAATGAGCAAGGAGTGGCCGTTACAGTCAATGGCGATCGTTATCGGGCCATGTTGAACGAATTTTTGTTCACAAAAATTGAAGAGGAGGATATTAGCAACATTTGGTTCCAACAGCACGGCGCTAAGTGCCACACAGCCGAAGCAGCACTCGATGTTTTGCGCCCTGTTGTTGAAGATGGCATTATCAGCCGCAGAACTGATGTGGTTTGGCCACCTCGGAGCTGCGACTTGATACCGTTGGACTATTATTTGTGGGCTGCCGTCAAAGACAAGTGTTACGCCAACAAGCCAGAGACAATTGACGCTTTAAAGGACAATATTCGTGAAGCCATTGGTGAAATACAGCTGCACACAATCGATAATGTGCTTAAAAATTGGACCGATCGTTTAGGCTACTGCATGACCAGCCGAGGCAGCCATTTGAATGAAATTATTTTCCATTATTTACCAGAAGGATTGTACTTTCAAATAAAAAAAAGAAATTTGAGAAAATATTCAGTAGTTTTTTTGATAGCATTTTCACAAAAAAAAAAAAAAATATATTTGGCGGACTCCTTATAAGCGATATAGTCAGTTTGAGTACCTCATTAGTCATGCTCCACTATTCTACTTACAGTGTTAGGCCAAAATATTCTGCATATGATTCTGAGGCACTTGTTAGTGAATATGTGGAGTCTCTGTGTCATGTTATTCGATACAAGCTAGATTTCACCGCCATACATCAGTACTGATTTAACACATGAGTTGAATATTCTGAGCTTAGTCCGTTTGGATATAAGTAAGTTTATCCATACTGACTGTAGTCGTCCAAATGCCGCTCTCGCTTTATTGAGCCTGTTATCTCCGTCTGTTTCTGCGCCACCTTTTGTAGTCACTGTACTTCCTAGATAGCAGAAGCTATTTACATACTCGACGGTGCTCGTATTGTGTATTCGCATGGCCTTGGTTTTCTTGACGTTTATCTCAAGTCCTACAGTACGAGCCAATCCTTCTAGGTCCTCTAGTTTCGACTGCATATTGGAAATCTTATGGGAGAATAGACAAACGTCATCAGCATAGTCCAAGTCTTCGAGTTGGTGTGAGGGACTCCATGTGATTCCTCTTCTTTTCGAACAGACTTTGCTCATAATGTCATCCAGCACGTTGGTGAATAGCTGAGGTGATATTGGGTATCCTTGCTTAACTCCAGCATTGGTATGAAATGGTTGACTGATGTTTCTGTTGTGAAGAACTGCAAGTTCTGCATCCTCATACATTGCTCTGATTATTCGAGTTATCTTTTGGAGTACTTCTCGTGTTTTAAGTGCTTTCCATATAGCCGTTCGCCTAATGGTATCAAACGCTTTCTTGAAAGCGACGAACAGTAGATACAGGGGGGTTCGCCATTCGTAAGGTGTTGGCCTGATCTATGTAGCTTCTGTTCGGTCTGAAGCCTGCTTGTTCCTCTCGCAGTGTGTTGTCTATTTGGCTCTGAAGCCTCCCCTGTAATATGACTGCAGGTATCTTATATATATGGTGGTAAGTAGAGTAATTCCTCTCCAATTATTACAGCCTTTCAAGTCGGTACTTTTTGGTAACTTAACACTAATGCCCTTCTTCCACGTAGGAGGCAACCCCCCTCATCCCCCATACTGATGTGATGTATGGCAGTAGAAGTTAAGCTATGGTTTGGATGTCAACACGTAGAATTTCCGCCTGTAGTCCCTCTACGCTTGCCGCCTTATTATTTTTCAATTTACCAATCGCCTCTTTTATCTTAAACTGTTTTCCTCATCTATATTCTCAACTGTTTCACTGTTCGCAGTAGTGTTCGTGACGTTACTAATTTCATTGAAATGTTTGCTCCATCTCTGTGTTTGTGCATCATTGTTCATTATCAGTGAGCATTTCGATCAGCAGCAGCTGGGTTCTTAATACACTTTTGATTAGTGAGATAGTTAATCGTCTGTTGTAGGTTTCTCATATTAATCTGAGCAACTGTTTCTTCTGCTGCCGTTGCCAGTGGTTCCAGGAACTTTCTTCTATTTCTTCTTGCAGCTATCTTTACTTGTTTCGTTAGGCGATGGCATTGCTGCCTCAAGGTATTTTTGCTATTCTTTAAGAAACCAGGTTCCAAGTGTAATGTGTTTCCTTCGCGACTTGATAATGTATTGCTCTGATATCTTCCCATGAGTGATGCTGGTTTGTGGGTATCCGTTCACGGATTGTCAAAGTTAATCATTCTGGAGTTTTTGTAGGTAGAGCCGTCTTTGATTTGTGTGACTGGTGATGCTTCTTTGACATTTCAATTTAATCTTGATTTCACCAGTGTTGAGCTCGTGATCACTGCCGATGTCGGCTCCTCTCCTATTTCTGACATCCGATAAAGAGCTTCTCCATCTTTTGCTCTCGCATATATGATCTATTTGATTGCGTGCATTGCCGCTCGGGGATGTTTAGGTATATTTGTGTATTTCCATATGCGGGAAGATGGAGCCGCACAATTCTATTAGTCGACTAATAGAATTGCTTGTTACATAGTGTTATTGAAACTTTACTTGATAAAAGAAACTGAAACAAAACAACGTATAGAAAGCAGATATTCTCCCTAGAGGAGTGACGGAGAAAAAAAACCATGTTATTTGTAAGGAAGGTGCAGCTGCTGATTGAATAGTGCCTCAACAATAAAATCCAATTCATTTTTGGATGCGATGACAAAGCACAAGTCTTTATAGCCTTTGCCTTCCTTATTCTTCTCCTACAATTAGATCCATTTATATCCAAAAATCTGGTTTCAAGCTTTTATTATTAAAAGTTTGGCACTAAAGTTATGGCCGTTTTCAATTTCCGATGTTTAAATAATATTTTTTATTCTAAAAACTTTTTATGAATGACTTTTCTCTTTCAAAACTATTTAGTTTTTAAGTATATTTCTCTTCAAAACTTTAATTCTTTAACTAAAGTTAAGCAAATAGCATAACTTCCTGTTTAGCTTTCCTCGCTGCCACCACCAGCAACCAACACTACCAACGCTACTGTTAGCAGACATTCGTCGACTTCCGTTTGCGTTTTTCTTGATGACTAAATACCACTTTAGATTTGTTTTTCTCTAACGTCGTCGTATTTGAATTTCAATTCAATTTCTCTCTATTTTTATGATTATTGTTATTACATTTCGAAATTTTCTTTCTTCTTTTTTTGTTTCGCCATCATCTTTGGAGTTCTTTTTTTTCACAGCACAAGCACTTTGCTTAAGATGTTTTTCAAAAAGTTTGAGTTTTTTTTTTAACGATTTTTTAAAGATTTTTTTCCGGTAATATTTTTATGTTTCTTGTAGGAAAATATGAAGACAATAAAAAAAAGAAAATTGAAGGGAAAAACTACTGAAGATTTTTATTTCAATTATGCGGTTTTTTATGTGTTTTCGTGTAGTTTTTTAATATTTTTTTCAATATTTTTCTCTCAAAGTTGTTTACGATGATTTCAATTGATGATGGTGGTAGGGGATCATAAATAATTTTTATGTGCCGAACTAAATGTGCTGGAAAACTATGAAGATTTGAAGCAATAAAAAGTTGAGTGAAGTTACATATATATTTTGTTGTTGGTTGTATTGGAATTTTAAATAATTATCGAAAGAAAGCGAATAAGAAATTTCTTTCTTGAATTTATTTGTTTTAATTGTCAAAGTCTACACTACATTGCTACTCCATAAATTGCAATTAATTTTCATTACCTTTTACGGTGTTTTTTGTTTTTCAATTTTTATTTTTATTTTTAATTGTGGCTTCAAATTTCTTATTCTATTTGAGAGTTTGTTTTATTTTAGGACAAAAACAAAAAATATTTGTTTAAATGAAAGCATGATGACTAAATGAATGAATAGAGCAATGAATGAATCAAAAAATATTTGTTTTATTCTTGTACATTTTTAAGTGCAATTTGATTGAATTTCATTTCATTCTTATGTTTTTTGTTTAAAAAATGTCTGACGTTTCTTTACGCAGTTCACTTGAATTGTTAACATAGGGTTTTTCTACCTTTTTATATCGGGTGGGCCGTCTATTTTGTGTCTTACGTATGTCCTTCTATTCTATAACAAAATTCAGTATATTATCTCTATTGAACGATATGAAACGACTTAGGGTTGAGCAACGTTGGGATGTCTTAGAAAATTTTATTTCCAATACGAACACAATTTGTCGGAAATTGCACGAAAATGTCGTACAAAATTTGGACAATCGAAGAGAATGACCAACAGTGCCCGGTATACGCAATTTTAGTGCTTTTATTGTGTAAGCGTACTCGTACAGTGCATATACCCGAAAATATCGAAGCTTTGGCCATCAATATATCCACCAACAGCAACTTGTCATCGTTCTCAAGAATTGAACATTTTAGGCTTCAGTTTATGTCGAATTTTGCAAAAAGTCCTCGGTATGACGCCTTACAAAGTTCAATTGGTTCAAGGGTTGAAGGCGCATGACCATCCGCTTCGTTTTTGCTGCGCTAGATTTGGCCAGCGAGAAACTGCAGCATGATGTCGATTTTACCAAAAACTAATCTTCTCATTTTCTTCTTGTTGGGTACGTTAGTAAGCAACAGCAAGATGGTGCAACTTGACACACATCTTATGCCAAAAATCGATTTATTGCGTCAGACGTTTGATGGCCCTTAATTTAGCTGAAATGGTGATGTGAGGTGGCCGTGAGAAGCAGCAATTTTACACCTTTTCTGTGAGTTTTAGGCCGACAAACCAGAGACAATTGAGCAATTGAAGGCCTACATTCGTAATGCCATTGCCGATATACCATCCCATACCCTCGAAAAATTTCTCGAAAATTGGTCCGATCAAATGGGGTACTGTGAGGCCAGCCGTGGCTGCCATAGGAATGAAATAATACTTAATTTTTAAGCGGAACAATTGTACTTTACAACAAATAAATAAATTTGGCAAAATTTCCAACCGTTTTTGTTTTATTGAATTTTAAAATTTAAACTTTTAAATGGCCCACCCAATAGAAAAAGCTGTAGGAATTTTTTTTTTAATATTTTTGTTGTTGTTGCCATTGTTGTTGTTATTCTTGATGTTGATTGGTTTATTTATTTATTTATTGTTAAGAAATATTTCAAGTTTAGCTTCGTTGTTGTTATTTTCCTAACCTTGTCATTTTGCCATTTGTTATTTAATATTATTTAGCAAAAAAAAGTACTTTTTTCTCAATTCTTTTCTTTTGTTAAAATATTTTCTATTTCTTTTTGGCTTTTGTTGTCAAAGAGTGTTTTCCAGTTTCATTGTATGGCATGAAATTGTTCGTTTAATGGAATTTTCAATTAGTTGAGGTACAACAAAAAATCTTGTTAATGATTTTGAAAGAGAAAAAATGTACAAATCATTAGAAAAGTTTAATTGTAAATTTGATTTTATTTGTTTGTGTGAAAAGAGACGGTAAAAAGGTCATCAGTGATTTGAGAAGGGGTCAGGAAATGATTTATAAATAAATAGACTTTTAACAAAATCACACGCTTACAAATAAGGAAGTTTAAAGCTAACAGCTTTAGATAAATAAACAATAGCTAGTGTACATAGCGGCAGACTCAATCAGCCGCATTCTAGCATTTAACATTTAGTTTTTATGTATGTATATAATTTAAAAATAGTCTTAAAAGCATTTTAAATTATTTATACAAAATTTTCTTTTAATATATAAATTTTTTTTAATAAAAAAAAAATATTTTTCTTAGACAAGTAAAAAAATATGTACATACGCACATACATATTTTCTTTTGTTTTTTGTTTGTACCTTACCCAGCTAGCAATTAGAAGATTGATTTCGAAAAATCACGTGAGTTTTACGAGTCCTTTTGGTGTTTAAAAACTGATTATTCACTTACACGATTAATACTCGTAAAGGACTCAAAAATGTTTCGCGCTAATGCTTAAAAAGAGTTTGATTTCAAATACAATAATAAATTGTATAGCAATCGCAAATTTCTATTATCATGCAGAAGTTTAAAATGTTTGTATTAAGTAGTACTAGAAAAGGGTCAAAAATGACTGTAAACTAACAACGGAAAAGACTTATAAATGACTCATCAAGAAGAGTCGTAAATAGGAACAATTTTCTCCCGACAGAAGTATTTTTTTTTTGATCAGCAAATAAGCGCATAGTCCAGATTTTTAGTCGCGCAGATCGGTCTAAATTGACTTGAATTTGATTAAAAATATCAAAAAATGCTGGTTGGATACGTAAAAAATTATTTTTCCTTCTACGTGTTTGTAAGAAGTTTATAGTCGTTTTACTTCCAAAGTACTGAACCGATTTAAATAAAATTGATATTGTTCACATCTGTATAACAAAATTAAAGCAGTAGAATGCGCGTAATAGTGACGCAAAGAAATGTGTTAGCCCCTTAATTATATAGATAGAAAATAATAGTCAAAAAATTGCATAACAACATTCATGCAGAAAATGCAAAGGACAGCCTTTTAAAGTAAAACGTCTAGTTTTTGTAGGGTACACTTCCCAAAAGTTGGCTACCATCAAACGTTTCGGCATATTGCTGTTATTAGGTGACTTTAATAGGCAACCGGGGCAGCATCATGGGTGCCTACATGAAGTAGGCAAAATTGGTGGAGAACGGTGAACTGTTTACTGAAATACTTATGTCACACAAACTTGCTGTGGCAGACTCCATCTTACTTCACAAAAGGATACACGATGTCACATGGCTATCTCTCGATAACATAATTGGAAAATTGACCATAGAAATAACACATGGAGGGAAAAGTCCTGGGCCTGAGAAAGAAAAGACTTTTTTTGTTCAAAATTAGACTTATTCATCAACGCAATTTCCATCAACAACAATGCAATTATTCCATTATTCCAGCGCCGCTCTAACATTTCAATACCACTTTTGTAGAACAATTTATATATCGCCTCAAAAGAGGCCCCATTTTCAACGATATGCTCTTCATTCGGGCAAAATTCTTTACCAGCGAACAGCTAAATTGAATAGTGCGAATATTGGAGCAATTAGAAGTTCAATTCATGTAGTTTTGTCATTGTTTTGATTGTCTTGTTTTTGATCTACAGTGTTTAAAAGCGGCACCCACTTCGAACAGAGACTTTTCTAGTCAAATCCTCATGCAATAAAAAGACAATACGTTCTTTTGTCAGTTAACTCAGGCAAACTTTTGATTATTTTCTTTAATGTTTGCTGGTGACATCTGCATTATCCTTGTCTCTACGCCTAAATTTTATTGTTGTCTCTGATGGAGTGTAGTCGCCATAACGCTTTTCAAGCCATTACTGCACTTGAACGGTATTTTTTCCCATCAAAAAGCAGTGTAGAATTAAAATACGAATTTGCTTGCGATTCATTGTTCTGAAAATAATAAAAGAAGAGCCACTCTTGGCACATATGTTGCATTACTCTTCCAAATTTTGAATCATATTTTGCATTGCTTTGATTTCATCGGCTACTATAAGAATATCGTCAGCGTATAATAAAAGACGAATATTTAAAATTTCCACCATCAGTCCAATTTCCATGTATTCATGTAGATCATTTATATACAAAGCAAAAATCAATGGGGTGATCAAACATCCTTGTTTTACACCAGTTTTCCACACAGCTGATTGTATGCTACTATATACAGTTTCAATAAATTTCACAAATTTGTATGACACTCCCCTTGCATAGAGTTTCTTGCCACACTATCGAATGCAGCTTTAAAATCAACGAAGAATGCATGCACCGTCTTTTTTACTAATAGCTTGTATACATTGTTATTTTTTTACCATTTTAAAAACGTGTTTTTATGAGTTCATAGATTGTAGTTAAAATAAAATAAATTTTGTGTTCAGTTTTAATTATAAATCCTTTATTCAACACAGTTATGTACACCACTGTTTGTAATCTTTTTACAGGCAATTACAATTTCTTTTCAATACAATCTTGTAAACAACAACAATTACTCGACAGATCTTTCTACATAAAGATCTTCCAACCCGATCGTAGTTATAACTTAGGTTCGATCACAACCTTTTCAACCAGAGGTTATTCACACTTAACTCTCTTTACTGAGTTAGCTCTTACTAAACTGATTTCTTTACTTCACGATTCACATCACGAGTTTACTCCTTATAAACTCTATTCACACAAACTGAACTCGCTGAGTTTACTTTACTTAAACTGTACTCGCTGAGTTTATATGAAATAACCTGATTGCTGTTCGCATCGATGTGGTTTTTATATGGCTGAGTAAACAACACATCGAAAGCTCTTGAACCTCTCGATATTTCAGGTAGATTCCATTTCTTTCTTTAAATTTCTTTTTAGTTCTTTTGTAGCCATGCGTATGTGAACATATACCTCTTTCAGCTCTTAGTATTTGTTGTTGCTTGTTAATTGTCTGTTACTTGTTTTCTTTGCTGCTTAATTATTGTTGTTGCCGTGTTATTTTTATTAATTTATCTCAGCTAATGGTTGTTACTGTAGATTTGATTATTTGTAAACAGCACGTATAGTTGTTCTTGTAGCATTTGTTTATTTATTTTAGCGAAGTAATAAACGCAGTGGTGCCCAACCTTATTTTCGTAACAATATTATTCACAGCTGAACAGTTTCTTCTAAAGCCATCTTGCTACTCCGTCATAACATTGTCAGAATCAATACAATTGACCAAACATTCATTTAACACCCCCATCACATTTTTCGCAGCAGTTCATCAAAGAATTTCCTCCATAATATTCGGGTAGACTTGGATCTTGTGTTTTGTATATTAGAAAGATAATAGTTTTATTAAAATATTCGTCAAATATGTTCCCAGAGAAAATCATATTATAAATTTGCACCACAAAAATCGTTTGTGGCGTTAAGAAAAAACTTGTAGGGTATCCTATACTCTCCTGGTCTTTATACAGTTTGACTTTATTTAGCATTATTCTGACTTCATTTACCGTTATTGGACAGTATCTTCTTCTTATTACAATTTAATTTTTTGTTATATGCTAGTAAATTTGTGTTAAGAATGGATAATAATGTAAGGCTTTTAAAAATCCATTGGAAGTTGACAGAGTTATTAAGTTTTTTAATAAGGCAACTCCTGAAAAAATTGATTTGTTACTATTGTTGCCAAAGAAAGTACTCAAAAAAAAAGTACTCAACGAAATTTTAATATCCCATTACTGCTGTAGTGTAAACACATTCAAAAACAATCCAAAAATTGGTTAATGGTACATAGGAGCGTATGAAAAATAATTAAAATCACAATAATAATCATACGTACCAGTAGCCAATGCTCAATCAAAAGAGCGCTATTTAAAATAATTTTATGGAATTTTATTTAATTTTTTTTGTTTTTGAAACTATGTATGAGGTTTTCCTTGCTCTTAATTGAGAGGTTATTTTACTTCTTCGTTTACCTCTACAGAAGTAGTTTAAGAAAAATGGTTTTTCCTTTAATATTTTATTGTTTCTTATTTAAATATCGCGTTATTATAATGATCACACATTCATTATGTGCAATATTTTATTTTAATATTTATCAAATAGTTTATTGCGTGTTCTTAACATTTTTAGGCTTTTTATTTATTTATTTTTTTATTTATTACTTTCAACTTTTATATTTATTTTATTTTCATTTGTTTTTCTTGTTACTTCTGCTGTTACCAGAGTTTCAACTTTGACAAACAAATTTATGTTCCTGGCAAATATTTAGTTTCTTTATTTTTGAATTTTCCCATAAACAAAAAACCAAATGGCCTTAATAACTATTATTTCGCAATAAAATATATCTCGATATTAGACGTATTTGTATTAAAAAAATAATACTTATTAACTAATAAAATAATAAACAAAAAAGTAACAAAAACAGAAAGAAATAAAACAATTTTCAGTATTAAATAGTTTTATTAGAGTCATAAACACATCATGCATATTAATTTTTATTTTTATTTTTATTACTATTTTTTTATAATCATAAAAATATAAAAAAATAAAACGCATATGAACAGTGAAAAATAGTATAAAAATCATAAAACCGTGTAGTACACTTTTGCCGTCAAGATTTTTATTGGCTTTTGCAGTATTAAAGGAAATGAGAAATTGAAAAAAATACTGAAAATTGATTTTAAATCTTCGACTATAAAAATTTCTTATTGATGTTTCTACATAATGGTGGTGGTTTTTAATTACCTAATAGTGCCATTTATGGAGTCAATAATTTGAGTATGAAACTGAAATAAAAATAGGACTTTGGATTACAACAATATCACATACATTTATTACAATATATACAGGGTGTCCAAAATTGAGGTATCATTTTTATTTTAGTAAAAAAAAACATTCTTTTTTTCAGATATTAAATATATTTTTATTACAGTTTACAGTCTGCTAATGGTTGTCGTTGTAGATTTGGTTGTTTGTAAACAGCACGTTTAGTTGTTTTTGCAGCTTTTGTTTATTTATTTCAGCGATGTAATAAACGCTGTGGTGACCAACCTTATTTTCGTTTAAAAAAATTTTTGTTTTAATGCTTTTTTGCAACGCGTTTTGATCGCAAACAGTCACATAAATTATAATTTAGTGCTTTTTAGCGCCTTTTGAACGCAAGGTCTGCGCGTTCGGATCATAAAAGGTAGGTAACACTGCTGGTACATTGTATCAATAAAACAACAGTTTTTTTCAATTCTATGATTATTTTACAAATGAAAATATCGTTAAATAAAGGCTTTATTTTACTATTAAATAAGAAAAACCTTTAAAAAAAAATCTTCCAAAATATGTTATTCTTTAAATTATTTGCCAAACTAATTTCTGAAGCGAAGTTTTAATTTTCTTTCATGTTTCAGTAACAAAGGGCTAAGCAACTTCCAAGAAAACTTCATAAGAGAAAACATCTCATGAGAAAATTTTTGTAGAAACCGGAATTTGGCCTTAAAATTAATAAAAGAAAATATATTTTTTTTATAACGAAATGTTTATATAACCTTTTTTACTACTATTTTCTAAAGAAAATGAATGGCCTTTTTAATAAATGAAAACTGTTGAAAAAATACGGAAAATAAGTTTTTTTTTCTCATAAAACTTCATTTTATTTAATTCAGCTTTCTTTTCACATAATTTTCTGGATTTCTTTTTAATTATCTTGGGGCTTTAGGGTATTGAACATACATTCATATGTACAAGGGAAAAAATACAATAAAAGCTGAGAAAAAGTGAAATTAACAAAAAGTCTTAACATCTATTGATAACAGAAAAAAAACTTTCTTTAAAGAACAAAAATATGATTTGGTCACATGAAGGTTAACTTCTTCGTTGCACCAAGAGAAGCAGTAAACACATGTTTTAATATTTCTTTGAATTATTTTTTATTATAAAAATTTTCAATAGATAGGTTCACTGTATGGGAGATACTGAAAAGAATCTTTTTTTTAAAGGTCTATGTATGCTATGTTGCAATACAAAAAAAATTTCAGAAAATTTTTTCGGAAAATTTTAAGAATAGCGCATATATTCGGCTACAAAAAGTAAATATGAAATCACAAAATTTTGACCACTGACGTAAAATGTGCACCTAAATACTCACTTACACTTTGAGTTGATTTCGCCGCATATAAACATCCTGCTTATTAGCAAAGCTTTTTAAACAAATAAGTAAAGTTGCCAGCATTAAAAATCCAACTTTGGTTGAGCTCTGGTATCCAATTCAAAATTTCTTTTACATTTATTAATCTTAATAATAATAAGAAGACTACTTGAATACAGAATATAAAAAAAAAATTAATAAATAAATCATAAGATTAATTAAAAGAAAATTGAACCAAATTATAAACTACTTGTCATAGCGTTGCATTTTCTATGCTCCGTCCTGTATGTCACCGCCAAATAAGACGCAATGTGCTCAACGTTTACCCTAACGAACAGCGTGTAACTTGGTTATATAGCTTGTCCTTACTGATTGAGTTATAACACGAAGATTAGAAAGCTTGCTATCAGAGGGTGTCAATATTTTCACTTACCTATTAATAACGTTTTAACTGATTTAAGATTTATTTAAGAGAAAGTCAATCTCTACAACTTACTATCTAAAACCCGTCGTGTTTCGCTATCTCCATCTTAGTTAATATTTTAAAAGCTACTTTAGTTACATTTTCTTAGATTTTTCATCATATTGCCCATTCCGATCAAAATCTAATCATTTGCCTCTTTATATATGAAAATCAATGTGTGTTTGCTTGCATGTATGGATGTATATGTATATGTGTGTTTGAAGTCTATAAACGGCTAAACCGATTTTCTGGAAATTTTTACAGCATCTCTCTATATGTCTGTCAAATATTCCAACTGGGCGGTGCCATGCCCATACAAAGTAAATATTTATTTTTTCATATCTGCAAAATGATAACAGAAAGAGTCTCCAATTTTAGCACAACTAAATTCAGAGTGAAGGCAATTCATCAATTAAGAAGTGGGCGTGGTACCTTCCATGTTAATAAATATTGATTTTGGTATATCATGAGAACGGTTAAAGCTAAAGTTTCAAAATTTGGTCTAATTACTCGTACTTCATTGTTAATACAAATCGTCAGACAAAAAGTGTGTGGAATAAGACAAGTCGGTATGGTACCTTCCATACAAAGCAAGTAATAATTTTTGTTTATCTTAATAACGGTTAAAGCTAAAGTTTAATATTTCGTCTGAATGACTTCATAGTCAATATAAATCATCTTGCAAAAAATGGACAAATGAGCAAAGTGTATATACTCGTATTTAGGAGGGTAATAGTTGAAGTTTCTAAGTTACGTTCAAATAGCGTCGTTAACAAGGCACTTAATCAGTTTGTAACTGGACAAGATTGGAAAAGTGGGCATGGTAGAAATTACGCTCTATTAAAGCAGTCTAAATATATACGTATATACATTAAAAAAAGTAAATGTATGTTTGTTTGAAGACTGTATACTAAAAAGCGGAATCTATAGTATCTTTCTGAAAGAAACAAATGATTGGATTTTGACCGGAATGGGACAAAATGGAGAAAAAGGGTAAACATTTAACTAAGATAGCATTAAAGATAATAATTAAGATGGGCGTAGCGAAGCACACCGGGTTTTAAATAGTTTCATATAAAAATTACAAAATATACAGAGTGTCCGCCGGGAAGGTATACTACCTTGTTTTGCCGCCACTTTGGTAAACATTAGTCTTGACACTTCATATTTGACAGAGACGTGGCAAATTTGTTATAGAAAAATATTCGAAAAACCAACGTGTTTTAATCAAAATCAATCATCGATTTTTATTAAAAAACCATAATGAGTGATGAGGCATATTTTCGTTTGAATGGTAATGTGAATAAACAGAATAGTAGGTTCTGGGCAATGGAAAACCCTCAAATTATTTATCAGTCACCTTTGCATCCCTTAAAATTGACATTCTGGTGTGTAATTTGGTCAGCAGGAATCATTGGACCTTACTTCTTTGAAATTGAAGACGGCGCAACGGTAACTGTCAATGGAGAGCGATATCGTGATATGATAGAAATCTTTTTAACGCCACAACTGCATGCTTTGGGCTTGACTAACATGTAGTTTCAGCAAAACGGTGCCGCATCGCATATAGCCAGGATTACAATAGAATTACTGCGACACCTCTTTCCACAACAAACTATTATGGCCTCCACGGTCGCCTAAATTGACTGCTCCGGACTTCTCTTTGTGGAGATATCTAAAAAGCAAGTTTTATGCAAACAAACCGTAAACGCTGGAGCAAGTCAAACAAAATATTCATGATGAAATTAATGAAATACCGCGTGAAATGTGTGAGAACGTAATGAAAAATGCTCCAACTGCATACTGTATGGTTGAAAAAAAGCATGCCATTCGATTGAAGTCTAAGCATTCTATGTCCAAGAAAAGTGATCTCGATGTATGTTCCAAATAAGCGTAATGCGTCAAAAATAAAAGGCCATTTGTCAACAAACTGACTGGTCTCTATTAGTGTGATTGGTTTTTTCGTTACGCCTTTAGGGAGCATATTACCTTAAGCATCCATTGCTTTGTTTCGGTTTCAGTAATCAAGTTGATTTTCAAGTCAGTTGAATGATCAATCCACTGTAGCTCGCCTTCATATAACTGTGTATAGTGGTAAAAATCCTTACTAAGTGGTGGTGGTGATCCTTACTTAGCATTGTAATTTCTGCCCAGTATATGGCGATTTTTGTCATCATCGCCAGATGTAAGCTTGATGGTCATTGGGGCTTCTTGAGATAAATTTGTCTGAATGGAGGTTAAATTATTTGTTTTCGTCATTTCCTACGCTGGCGTTTCACGCCACTAGAACCAGAAAAACTTATATAGATTAAATATATACATTGGGATAAATCCTGACAAGAAAGCCTTTTTGTATAATTCAAAGTTTTTCTTTGGTAGCTTCAGGCGTAGGTAATATATTGTTTTAGTCAATGCCTGAGTTCGGTGTACTTGCTAAGCTTATCCGACTATGCAGAATGACTCTCACAAATATAACATCTGCTGTGAGAATAGAAATGGCCCGTACAGATTCTTTGGCTATAGAACGAGTATCCTCTTGTGTACCCTATTTAACACCGCCATTTAAGGAATCATAAGAACAGCTGAGGTATATACAACGGGCACAAGCTAGAACAAGAAAACATATACTGCTGCTTTATGCAAATAACATTGATTTAATTGAGATAATGCATCATTCGGAAGAATTGAAAAGTAATCAGCGAAAAAATGTTTGATGGTGAACGAGAACAAAACAAAACTAATGCTTTCTAAAGGCTAGGACATCAAGTGAATGTGGTAATTTTTTACTTTTACTGTTATCATATCGTTAACTGGGACTGTCAGTCAGTAAAACAAACATCGGATGTTCGAGTCCAATGGATGTTATTATGGATCATCAAAACTGTTTAGAGATAAGACACTATTTAAGGGAGCCAAAATCTAGATGTATGTTGAGCAGCTTTATGAGTTTTTGAGCTCAAAAAACTGTGTAAATTATATGACCTGGTGGTAGTTAACAGAGAATCACAAGCTGTACTAACTCTATGCCGATATTGATGTGGTCAGAGGCATAGAGAATATATGATGCAACTCCTACAAGAAAAGTGTTCGTTAAACAAACAGAAGGTGACAAAAAACGGCTATAAAGACTCTATTTAGTGGATCAGCTTGAAAAGAACTTATCGAAGTCTAATGTGAACTAAAGAGACGCGCTGGTAATAATATGTCAGGCCTCTGGCCATAATCAAAGCTAATTAAGTAGGTAAGTAGTCACTTACCCCATTCATAATAGGAGGATTTTAAGTCTACTAAAGGCTCCGCCATCTAACGTTTTTTTTCTACTAGCGCTTATTTCGTGAATGGTAACACTTAGCTCATGTCTGGTTTGACAGATAATTAGTTTTATCCTTCCGCTGAACGCATATGGTTCTGTATACGACTTAACAACGCTGGGAAATATTGCGACATTACTTTGAAAATCATGGTAATCTTGCAGATGAAGCTCATTTTGATCTTGGTGGGTATGTAAACAAGCAAAATTGTCGCATTTAGGGCACAGAAAACCGGCACGCATACATTGAAAAGCCGATACACCAAAGACGAGTCACTGTCTGGTGCGGATTTTGGTCCAGAGGCATATTTGGGACATTTTTCTTCGAAAATGAGCAAGGAGTGGCCATTACAGTCAATGGCGATCGTTATCAGGCCATGTTGGACGAAGTTTTGTTCACAAAAATTGAAGAGGAGGATATTAGCAACATTTGGTTTCAACAGGACGGCGCTACGTGCCACACAGCCGAAGCTACACTCGATGTTTTGTTTTGTTTTTGTTTTTTGAAGATCGCATTATCAGCTGCAGAACTGATGTCGTTTGGCCACCTCGGAGGTGCGATTTGACACCGTTGGACTATTATTTGTGGGGCGCCAACAAGCCAGAGACAATTGACGCTTTAAAGGACAGTATTTGTGAAATATAGCTGCAAACAATCGATAATGTGCTTAAAAATTGGACCGATCGTGCAGGCTACTGCATGGCCAGCCGAGGCAGCCATTTGAATGAAATTATTTTCCATTATTAACCGGAAGTATTGTACTTTCAAATAACAAAAGAAATTTGAGAAAATATTCAGTAGTTTTGTTTTATAGAATTTTCCAACAAAAAAAAAAATTTATTTGGCGGACCCTATAGTACTTTCAAATTAAATAATAAAAATATATTTTTTTAATTATTGACAGAAACTGTTCCCTTTGCTTTAAAAAAAAAATTAAAAAAGGGACCATAATATTATTACTTTTAGAAAAACAGATAAATGTTTTATTTTTCATATAGTAAAGGCCTATAACTCCTCTTACGGCCTTTGCTCTTAATTTAGTCTGGTTCTCTATGTGACTATAAAATTGTTGTTTTTTGCTTTTATTGTAAGCCTGATGACAGTATTTGATAATTTATGTTATTTTAGTTTAGTTTGTTGTTTACGTGCCAAAAATATTTTTACCTGTATCAGCTACAACAATATCAAGTTCGGCAAAAATGGAAGGATCAAAATATAATAATGCTGGTAGACTGACTGTGGATGTAAAGGTATTTGTAGTTGAAAGCAAAATAAAGCTGTAGTCAGAGTCACATTTATAAAATCGTAAAAAAAAATTTGCAAAAACCAAAAAAATTATATTTATTTGGCAAAAAAAAATAAATAAAAATATAGATGTTTGTTGTTTGTTAGTGTTGTTGTTGTTGCTATTGTTATTATTATTGTTATAGCCTGTATATATTTCTCTGTTGCTATTGTAGTTTTTTTGTTTTTTTTCTTTTTTCTATTTACAAAACTTAAGATATGAATGTCATGCCATGAATTATACAACTAAATAATAAAAATAAAATAAATAGTAATAAATTTATAATGTCAACTGTCAACAGGCAATATATTTCATTACAAACACTACTACATACTCACATTTAATACTCATATTACTTATTTAGAGGAATATAAAGTTGTAAGTTTGTATACATACATACATACATATATGAGTATAGGCTTACATTTACAAATGAATGCTTAGGAAATTAAAGAATAGGTTGTTGTGTGTCTTCACAGGAAACTTATTTAAGAAAAAATAAAATAATAATGAAAATAAAATATGTTGTTTTATTAAATATTTATGGAGTTGAAGGTGTTCAATAAACGACTCACCATATTGGTGTTAATTTGTAATAATTTTTCTTAAAGGTTATTTTCAGACATAACATATTACACTGAGTAGAAGTGTAAAGAAATAAATAATACAGTGGAGAGCAAAACTAAGCGCAAGTTTTGTAGTTGGACTGAAAAATTCCTATAAAAAATGATATAAAAACTTCACATATTTATGCATTCTTAGGTCTTATCAAAAAACACCTTAACAAAAAGTTTCATATTCAAAAACTGGAATGGGACATGTGCAATTATATAAAAAAGTTTGCATTTACTTAGTATTGCACTTTTAGAGAGGAGACGCTTCTTAGAGCTGCTTATTTTTTATGGAAATTTTGAAAGAATTTAGACGTACTCTCCTCTAAAATATTTCTACGTTTTTAACTTTTACAAACGTGTAATAAACGACAGTGACTCCAAATGTAAACTGTTTGGTCTAATTTTGTTCCTATAGCCATCTGTTTATTGTATACAGAAGAAGGGTTCCAGCTTAAGTTAACGCGTTCAAAGGAACTGCCGAAAGCAATGAAACTAAGAATTAAAACAAGGCCAGTGTTGCCGATTTAGTTGTGAGATTAAAATTTGTTTTATTTTCAAATCTGTTCTCCTCATATACTATTTTTACAAATCAAAGTTAGCCTTTTTAACTTATTCTGGTTTATATTAACACTATATTTGTCTTTCTTGGTACTATGAAAATAGTAAATACTCGACAATTGAGTAAGATATTCAAACGTGTGTCACTCACTTTTTTATAGAGATATAGAACTCTAAGTTGCAATAAAACAACGATGGATTATTCGATTGCCATGAATTTTATTTAACCGAATGATAATCTTATAGCATTACGTTTTAAATATGATTTCTGGCATATAACCGCCACGGCTGGCGCGGATGTAGTCCAATCTGCACGTCCAATTTTCGATGATTTTTTCCAACATTTGTGGCCGTATATCGGCAATAACACAGCGAATGTTGTCTTGGTCAAGCGTTTTTGGCTTTACCGCATAGACCAATGACTTTACATAGCCCCACAGAAAGTAGTCCAGCGGAGTTAAATCACAAGATCTTTGAGAACAATTCACAGGTCCAAAACGTGAAATTAGCGGTCACCAAACGATCTTTCAATTGTGGCACGAGCTGCACATATTGCGCCGTTGTTGAAACCACTTCTCCTGGACATCATGATTATTCAACTCAGGAATGAAAAAGTTAGTAATCATGGCTCTATACCGATCACCATTGACTGTAACGTTCTGGCCGCCATCGTTTTTGAAAAAGTACGGACCAATGATTTCACCAGCCCATAAAGCGCACCAAACAGTCAGTTTTTCTGGATGTAACGGTGTTTCCACATACACTTGGGGATTACTTTCACTCCAAATGCGTCAGTTTTGTTTATTGACGTAACCATTCAACCAGAAGTGCGCTTTGTCACTAAACAAAATTTGCTTATCGGGAACAACGGTAATCTCGTTTTGGGCCCATTTGACGAATCTACGCTAGGCGTGAGTGTATTCTTGATGAATTGCCAAACCAAACTGAGAATAAATCACTTGGCAGCTCTTAAGTCGGTCGCCATTTTGAAAAGTAATGCCAACTTAAACTTCTATATCTCTATAAAAAGCACGCTTTATTAGATTGATCAGTATATGCTATTGTTATGTTTAATAATTTACATATGTGTATACACTATACACATACGAGGTACACTACACCAAGCTAGATTTTCGTAACACTGCCGCCCACTTAAGCCCGTTCGTCTGGACTAGGCTAACTATCTTTTCTCCCATGATTTGTCAAGAGCTTTCGGTGTACTGCCTTTATTTTTGTTCGAGAGTTGTATTGCCTCTTCAGGCGATAGTTTACATCGCTAACTTTTTTGTGGGCCTATCGGTGTCTCTTGTAGCTGGTTTGCGACTTACCGGATAACCTTTTCTTTCGTTACAGAAAGTAGATTTTTGCTGATCGATCATCTCCAGCCTTCATGCTTCCACTATCATTTCTATTCGTACTTACTCAAACCAATCATTATTGCGAGACACTGCAACTCATAGTATCTAAGGTGCGGTCTATAGTTTGTTCAACAGATCTAAAACCATATGGTAAATATGTCAACCACTGAGGCCCTATGTCTACCGAAACATTTCCACCTAAACTTACAAAATAACCCCACATCCACCCAATATGTGCTCCATGGTCTCTGATGCTTGTAAGCACATACTACAAATATCCACATCTGTGACCTCCAGTTACTTCAGATGCACTCTTAGTCTCCAGTGACCTTTAAGAAATTCAGTAATGGGTTTCAAGTTCGGTCTGCCATACTTGAGAACCTCAGAGTGACACCCAAAGATGCGAAGTCCACATTGAACATTCCAGTGTTCCAAGCATCTGGCAATTTTCCAGTCCTTGATTAGATTGACGATGGTAGTAAGTGGTGCTGCACAGTAATCTTCCGGACCGACATAGGGTATCAAGGAACAAGTTTTGACCAATACATCCGCTATTTCATTACCATCTATTCCCCAGTGTATATCCAGATATCCAAAACAACTGGTACTTATTTCCAAGAGGAAGCTTTTGCAACGTATTGTAGCAATATCTGGCCAGTCTACTTCTCATACAATTCGAGCAAATTGCCCTTAAGGCAGCTGGGCTGTCCGAGAATATGTTGTTGGTCTTACACTTGAGCCAACTAATCAGGTTATATCCGTACATAATGGCTATTATCTCATCCCCGCAGATACTCATTAATTTCACCAGTGGGATCGACATGCCTCGACAGCCATTAATTTTTCAGCCATTGGTATACCAGTTTAGATCAAACTCACTCCGAACTAAGGCCCCAAATTCCACAATGAGCTACTGTGTGACAGGTTTCCTTACAAACCTTCTACAATATATTAAAATGTCACAAAAAATAAGAAGCTCTAGTACAGTGTTAAAAATTGTAGCTCCCCTTTAAATAAGCGGATGATGTAAAAATAAGTGATCGCCGATTTTTTCGTATATGGTGGGCAATTTAAAAGGTCAAGTTTAAAAATCCAATAAAACAAAAATGGTTTGAAATTTTGACAAATTTATTTTTTTGCAGTGAAGTACAATGGTTCCGGTTAGAAATGAATTATTATTTCATTCATATGGCTGCTGTGGCTGGCCACACAGTACCCGTATCGATCGGAACAATTTTCAGGACCTTTTTCGAGTGTATGGGGTCATATCTCGGCAATGGCATCAAATGGTCAATTGTCTCTGGTTTGTCGGCACTCCACTTGTCTTTAACGGCGCCTCACAGAAAATAGTCCAACGGTGTCAAGTCGGAGCTTTTTGGCGGCCAACTGCTATCACCATTTCGGTTATCAAACTTTTGACGCCATAAATCGATTGTGGCATGAGATGTATATCAACTTGCACCATCCTGTTGAAACCAAACATCGTTCACATCGATACCATAAAAAGCAAGCACAAAAAATAGGTTGTCATTTTGCAGTAAGTGTCTCCGTTGATCGTATTGGGCCAATGATGCCTCCACTGCACCACCAAATAGTCACTCGTATTGAGTGCATTGGCTTCTGTAGCACCATGTTTCGGTTTTCTGAGCCCCAAATACGGCAATTTTGCTTATTAACGTACTACCCAACAAAAAGAAAATGTGCTTTACCCGAAAAGACGATTTCTTTTTTTTTGCAAAATCACAAAATAACAATTTGTTTTGGAAATAAATTTCCAATAAACCCCAACGCTGCTCAAGCGTAAATCGTTTCATTTCGTTCAGTGGAGATAATATACAGAATTTTGTGACTGAATAGAATGGCATAAGTATTGCCAGATTCGAAATAACCTCTGGTTCAAATTGAACCCGAAATATTTTTTTTTCTCCGTCAGTCCTCTGGGAAGCATATTGGCTTGCCGCAAACCACCTGTAGCTTTCTTTCAGTTTCTTTAATCAATTTGTACTTTTAAGCTAAGTAGATGATTAATTCACTGTAGCTTCCACCATATGATTTTGCGTGGTGGTGAAGATCCTTGATAATTGGTGGTGATATTTACTTAAACATTGTAGTTTTTTTCCCCAGTAGGTGGCGTGTTTTACTGATCATTTGTATGCGGGAAGGTAAGGAGAGCTTATTTTTTATTTTGTAGATGGAGTTGTCTGGAGGAAAGTTGAAGTCATTTTTTTATACATTTGAAACCACAATTAAATTTTTTCTTCATGTTCTTTTCTGGGGTTTGAGTCTGAGCTATGTATAACCCACCCGATATGTATTTCTCATTGCTAAGGATTGCAAACTTTAAAAATCCCTCAAGTTCTACTCTTGCGATTAACTTTATATTAACACTAGTAAATAAGGTATTAATTTGTTCTAGAAAAACAATGGAAAATTTTGGACTTTTTTATGTTTTTCAATATAAGACACCTACTGGCTTTACGCAAATTAATTAAACGTTTTCTTTAGCTGTGTTTACCTAAATAAATTACAATATTAGTTTATTAAATAGGTTATGACTAGGGGATCACAAATAATTTTGATAAAACTTTAATTTATCTTTCACTTAAAATAATTTATTAATTTGATTTAAAATTTTCTGATAATTTTATCATAAATACAAATTAATTTCTATTTTACTTTAAATGGCAATAATTGTCATATATTACGTAGCAACAGCAACAACAACAATATAAAAAAAGGCAAACTGACAACCACATCTATATGAAAAAAGAAAGAGAATCATAATGAATAATTTCTAATTATAAATTCACTGTTTCAACTAATTACTATAAATGACTTAATGTTTTATAGTCTCTCGTAATTCTTTTAAATGGAAATTTATTAAACTCAAACTTAAACTCTTTAAAATAATCACGTTTTTTCCGCATCTTTCCATTTGCAGGAAAATTTGTAAAGTCAACTAAATAGAGACACTCCAGAATATGCAAATTATGCACTTCATATGCCACCATAGCAATAGAAAAAAAGAAATATTTAAAGGATGTGAGGATAACGGATATAAGACATACATAAATAGATATACAGACAGACAGCCACCAGCCAGCCCGCCAAGTGCATGTGTTACCCATTCCTATTTTGGTTTGTTTTCAGTACTGAACTGTAACTGTTGATATCCATGCAGTTACTTGGCGCACGTTTCACAAGGAAAGAGTCTCAAACTAACAAATAGCGTAACAGGGAAGAGAGTTTTTTTTTTTGTTTTACTTTTTTGTAATGTGTCTGTTGCTTAAGGTGGCTTAAGGCTGGTTATGAGTTAAATAACAAAAACAACAATAACACTGAGAAAAAAAAGTTATAATTAATGGGCTCTTGTTACTCACCTTTTTTCATATTTTGTTTGTTTAATTTTTTTTTTTTTTTGCTGCTTTCCTGTGTGTATGTGCGTTATTAAATGACTGAAGCAGTTCATTTTATAAAAATATGCAGCTCGCGTTACCTTCATTAGTGTGGCAAACGTGGTGGGTAATTTATTAAATTTATTCTTTTATTGTTTTTTTTTTTACGCAGTTCCCCTGCTCTCAAGTTCCCAGCATCTGTGTGAAGAAACAAAATAAGAAAAAAATTTTAAAGATAATAAATAAAGTTGAAGAAGAAGTTGCATTTAAGTGTTAAAAATGAATTTTTAAAATACTCTGCATTAGAGATAAAAAAAGTTATGACAAAGAAAAAAAAATTGAGAAACTTTTACTGAAAGGAAAAAAAATTACATATGACTTTGAAAATCGGTCTAAGGCAAATCTTAAATCAATAAAAAAAATTTTTAATATTAATCCTTTTTAAACAGGGTTGGCAAAAACCCAGCTCACCGAGTTTTATTGGGTTCTATAACTGCTTCCAAATTTCGTTTAATTCGACAATATTTTTTGTTTTTAGTATAGTTACGTTGTTTTGATACTTATAATGCAATTTTGCATTTTGGTGGCATCAGAGCTGCTAGAACTCGGTATTCGGAGCAGATTGCAATTACTTCGGTAGAACCGTGCATCATTAAAAAAACGTCCAGAATATAAAGACAGTCAGACATATAATTGCATTGCACGATAACGCCCGGTCTCTCATGGCAAAGTTGCCAAACAATTTTTAGAAACGATCAAATTCTCCAAACATAGCTCCTTCTGACTATTGACTTTCGATGGATGCAATATCTATTACAATAGTATGTCAGCGAATCACTTCTTTTGAATAAATATAAAATCGGCTTCAGAGTGGATTACGTCAAAAAACGAACAGTATTTCTAAGACGGGATGCAGAGATTTTTAAATAAATTTGTTAATTCATTATCATTTTGAGCTCAAAAAAAGGCACCAAATTAATTTTTACTCCCAATATGTAAATTTTTAAACAAATAAAGCCCTTAAATAA
Organism: Wohlfahrtia magnifica; assembly: GCA_023159175.1. Lineage (NCBI taxonomy): Eukaryota > Metazoa > Arthropoda > Insecta > Diptera > Sarcophagidae > Wohlfahrtia > Wohlfahrtia magnifica. Next base: position 184,299 of record JAKWBJ010000130.1, read on the forward strand.
AAAAATCCACCTCGATTTTTTTAAATATAAATAAAATAGGGTTACCCAGTGGGTTGCTAACCCTGCTTTTAAACCATCAAGCCGTTCAGCGGCTTATATTGCAGTCAGTAAATTAAAAAAAATGTTTTAAAAATATTTGTCTTCTTATTTCTAAGCGTACAGCGTATTTCAAAAAAACTTTATTTAAAAGTAGTAAAGCCAGTAAAAGCCACCAAGACCGGTGGCGTGGTGTAGTGTCTAAAGCGCACTCATAACAACACAAACGACCCAGGTTCGAGCCCTAGCAGAGGACATTATGAAGAAAAGATTTAATTGCGGGTTCGAAAGTTTAATAAAAAGGCAGAAAACTCCATCTAAAAAAAGAAGAAAAAAGCCCCCTGACCTTTCCTGCTACCTCTGGCGATGATGACGAACATTAGACGAATGATCAGGAAAATACTCCATCTACTGGGAAAAAATTACAATGCCACAGTAAAGATCACCACCAATTAGCAAGGATCTTCACCACTACGCAAAAATTATATGGAGGAAGCTACAGCGGATTAGTCATCTACTTCGCTTAATAAAGATCAAAATTGATTTAAGAAACTGAAATAAAGCAATGGATGCTTTGTGAAAAGCCCAATATACTTCCTAGAGGAGTGACGGAGAAAAAAAATAAATTAAAAAAAGGTCCCTGTGAAACATGTTCGCATTGCCACAGTTATAACGAGTCAGGCTAGTGTCTTACCCTGCCCAATTTTTTCGTGATGGTAGCTTTTCAGCTTTTCTCCATCAAGCTGGGCCGAATAATAACGGGTTATATCTATAGTATCATTTTAGGCTTAAAACATGAATATATTAATTCTGTTTCAATAACATAAAAAAGTATTTGATTTTAATTTATATATAAAATTTTTTCCATATAAAATTCAAATTCTTTAACTAAATCACGAAAAAACAATTTCCACAATTTATTTTCCTACAAATGCCAGCCAAATAATTACTTATTTACTCGAACCTATAAACATATCACTTAAAATTCAATTTTTTTATTAAAATTTAATAAAATGAAAAATAAACAAATAAGTAAAAAACTTAATTAGTTGAATAATTGTTTATAAAAAGAGCACGAAAGAGAGAGAGATAGAGAGAGAGAGAAACAATTTAAAACAAAAACTGTACAAGTATGTGTGTTAAATTTAATAACATTTATCATGCAACATAATAAATTGACATGAAGCATTTGTAAGGAGAAAGGAAAAAAGTTTTATTTAAACACAAACACACACAGAAACCTGCATGAGTTTCATACACGGAATGTGTTTAAAACACACACACATACACACCCACATATTATAGACAGACAGGTAATGTTTATAAATAGTCCTGCACACATGTCACACACACCCACACATATATACACACATAAACAAGTTCAAAGTTGACAAATTACAACGACAAACAATTAAAACAAATAATAATGATACACAAATACTCATACTTTCATAATGCCCCTCTACTAACTTCCTCTTATACACTCCCTCTTTCTCTTTATTTACATATACTCTTACACAAGAAGAAAGACTGTAAATATTCAGAGGGTACATAGCAAGAGAGTTTAAATGCTATTTGCATGTGTTGTGTTTTATCAAAGATACGTATGCATGAGGAGGCATAATCTTTTCTCATATATATTTTCGTTTTTCGTGCTTATGTGTAGAGGTAAGCATATAAAGTACAGTCGAACTTCTATAAATTGAACAACCATTCAACTTATAGAAACTTCAACTTTTTGAATTCAATTTAAAAATGTTCCAAATTAAATAAACAACAACTACTTTTAACACCAATTCATTTTTATTTATTACCAAAGGTACTATATATTGATTTATTTACAAAAATCCTGGGTAATTTTTGACTAAATTTGCTCACATTTGCTTTAAGCAAACCGTGATTCGAATTTGTGTAGTGCATTGTAGTTGTCATCTTATGCGTTTTCATTTGTATTTAAGTATACATTTAAAGTCATAAATGAATCGTTTATACCTTTTCTGGACTATTGTCTAACAGTTTTCTAGACTTCGTACCCATCGCTATCTTAAGGGTCCGCCAAATAATTTTTTTTTTTTTTTGTTGAAAATGCTATAAAAAAAACTACTGAATATTTTCTCAAATTTCTTTTTTTATTTGAAAGTACAATCCTTCCAGTTAATAATGGAAAATATTTCATTCAAATGGCTTCCTCGGCTGACCATGCAGTAGCCTACACGATCGGTCCAATTTTTAAGCACATTATCGATTGTGTGCAGCTGTATTTCACCAATGGCTTCACGAATATTGTTTTTAAAGCGTCAATTGTCTCTGGCTTGTTGGCGTAATACTTATCTTTGACTGCACCCCACAAATACTAGTCCAGTGGTGTCAAATCGCAGCTCCGAAGTGGCCAAACGACATAAACTCTGCGGCTCATAATGCAATCTTAAAAAACAGGACGCTAAACATCGAGTGTACCTTCGGCTGTGTGGCACGTAGCGCCTTCCTGTTGAAACCAAATGTTGCTAATATCCTCCTCTTCAATTTTAGTGAACAAGAATTCGTTCAACATGGCCCGATAACGACCGCCATCGACTGTAACGGCCACTCTTTGCTCATTTTCGAAGAAAAATGCCTCTGGACCAAAACACGCACCAAACAATGACTCGTTTTGGGTGTATCGGCTTTTCAATGTATGCATGCGGGTTTTCTGTGCCCCAAATGCGACAATTTTGCTTGTTTACATAACCGCCAAAATGAGCTTCATCTGAAAAGATGATTTTTTTTGTCAAAATCGGCATCTTCTGTAAGTCGATCGCAGGCCCACTTAGCGAAGCGTATACACAACCATATTCGTGCAGCGGAAGGATAAAACTAATTATCTGTTAAATCAGACATTAGATAAGTGTTACCATTCACGAAATAAGCACTAGTTGAAAAAGAAAACGTTAGATGGCGGACCATTTACTATTTCTCCAGAGTGCGGTTCTGATTCTGCGACATATTCATCAATAATATTTTCATCAGTTGGAAATTCAGAAGTAATCAATTCATTATCCATGTCCAAAGGTCTTGAACAGTACAACTTATAGATTCTACTTCATTCATATGTAGACAGGCTTTTTAGTTGTCTTTTAAAACATTTTCGTTGTTGTTAGAATCATTTAGAATGAGCCATATTCATAAGTGACCTGGTGAAAATCTGCACGCAAGACACAATGTTGTTTTTTAACACACAGACTTGGTGTTGTATTGTCATCTGGTCAATGGGTAATGTGGATATTGGGAAATCAGATGCTCTTGATGGTCTGGGCATGGGAATTCACTGTGACGTTCGTTGGAAATCATATATTTCACGTGTTGAAAGGAGCATTCAAGTGCCTTGGTTTTTTAAGACGGTGCAAGAAATACTTCACTCCATCTTATCTCCTTAATATTTACCAGACCCATATCTGACCCAAGATGTAATACAACTCTCATGTATGGGCCGGTTTTTCAAAGTCTATTTTGAAGCTTCTCGACGGTTGGATAGCCAAGTCTATCGATTCACTAGAGCACCGTCGCAATGTGGCATGTGTTTCATTGTTCTATTAGTACTATAAAGGAATGTGTTCTGATGAAATTAAGGAATTAATTCCTAAAAATTATATATTCTTACGAAGTACTCGTATTACTCAATACCTTTGTAGTTGATTGTGTAGTGAATCGCACAACACATTATAGGGGGAATAAATTCTTTGGCCGCACTGTTCGGTTGTGGAATAATCTTCCAGCGAAAGTATTCCCTGCCACTTGAGTAAGCTTAAATCGAACGTCCATAAACACTACTCCCTCTATCCTCCTTCCCACAACCTATTTTTCTAGTACCTACACAATACAATGCATGAGTAGGGACCATCCACGTATTAGCCATCGCTCAGAAAATTTGTCAACTTTAAATATTTCACAAGGTGGTGATTAATAATACTCTCCCTAACTTGGGAAAGTACCGTAAAAATGCTATTGGGCGGTAGTTTTCAGGGTTACTAACCTCATTCTTCTTAGGGATTGGCGTTACATTGGCAATCTTCCAGCAAGATGGGAAAACACCCGCATGATAAGACGCACTGAAAAGATTAGCCAATGGACACACGAATGTTGAAGACCACTGCTTCAGGACCAGCGCTGGAATGCCATCCGTCCCATAAGACTTATTAATGTCGAGTTTTCAAGAAACTTTTTTACTGCACGGGCTCGAAAGAACACATTACGCATAGTCACTGATGCTCCTTCAAGTTCGGGCAGCGGTTGAACGTGTTCCGGCAAGTTCGAATTACCAGCAAACATTTCAGCCAAAAGGTTTTCCTTATCAACCGGATTAGTAAATGTTTGGTTATCCTTTTTAAGGACTGGAACCGAACTAGCGCTGTTCCTAAGCCTTTTAATGAATGACCAAAAGCTCTTATTTCCCCGCGGAAAAGTAAGAACTTTAGCACGTGGGCGCTGTTGGTATAGAGTCTTTTCGCGCATAAGTACTGCGGCACACGAATCAGTATGATCGCAATTTTTATCACACCAATTTCGAAACGCTTCTCTCTGGATCTGACTGCAAGAGTGCACATCTGATTAAACCAAGATTTATTTCTTGATGTAATCGGATGCTTTCTGTATGGGATGAAGTTATCCATCACTAGCTTTATTATATTTACAACCATTTCGGCCATGGCATTCATTCAGAATCAAGGTTTCCAATTGAAGCGCCCGTAGAAATCGTTAAGCGCACCCTAACGAGCTAAATTGAAAACCAAGCGCTTCTTAGGTGTATGTGAAGCGCTGTGAAGAGTGGAGAACGGCAAAGAGGCAGAAATGGTACAGTGTTCCGACTTTCCGAGAGGTGCAAGGACCCCATCTATATATTTATTAGGGTATTTAGTGAAGAAAAGGTAGAGGGTGTTATTCTGGTGCCCATGTACACACGATATGTGAGTAGGTTCATACACTAGCTGCACAGGGTGATTGTGTTTGGCAAATAACTCTACGTATTTGCCTTCTGGAGTTGTGCGGCCTGAATGACGTAGTCAAGATGAATTATGAACATTGAAATCACCAGCAACAATAATTTCACTGTTCGGGAAATTGGCAAGGATACTAGATATTGAATCGGAAAGAGAGCCAAGGCCAGAAATGGTAACCTCTCTTCTCGCATTTGTGTTTCTATACAGGAATCCGAAATGCAAAAGATGTGCCCTGAATTTGAATTTAACCTAAAGACAGTTAAATTCTGCATCTTACAAGCAAGTAGTTGCTGGCACTGGTACACAACTTCATCGCGAATATGCATTGCAATTCAAGTAATCGAAGTTCAAATTATAGAAGTTCGACTGTATATCATGTGTGTATGTGTGTATCTCTCCACAGCATGTGTATAATTTTATAAGTCTTATGTTAAAACAAAAGGGTTTATCAGTTAAAATGTTGTAAGAAAACTGTCATATCAGTTTGTAAGTCATAAATTATAAGAAATAAAAAAACAACAACAACAACAAGAAAAGAAAATAAGTAAATATTTTTTATTTTTTCACGTATGTGTGGGTAGTTAAATTGCAAAAAGAAAAGAGTAATTTAATATTACAAAAAAATAATAAGAGTAAATGTTTCAAATACTTTCTTTTTAAGTTACTTGTTCATTTTACTTTTTCTCCAAATCTTCTGGTGTTTTCTTGTTACAAACATCATTTACAATTGTGCTGTGTTGTAATATTTTACTTCTCTTGGTTTTCATTTATGTTCTTCAAAATTTAAAAGAAATATTTTTTTTTCTTAAGAGTAGATGGGTTTCCAGGAAGGATACAACCTGATAAAACTGACAACCTAATCAAGATATTAACAAAAACATTTTATAAAATATGACCATAATATAACATTTATATAAACACATACATAAATATATAAATGTATATTAGTAGATATGTATCTGTTATTTTTTTAGCTATACGAGCTACGGCTAGGGTCTCTTCAAAAGATATTGGTATTTCTGACTAACCAATATGCACGATTCGTGACAAGACTATCTGGCTTGTCATGCGCCTACATACTAAGCCCCATCCACTTTCGTAATTCTCCCATCCATTTCCTACCCCGGGACCACTATCAAGTATTACTTCAGGAGAGTGGTGATTCAGCGAATGCTGCTCCCTTCTTCCGCAGTTCTTGCCCTCTCGGCCAATCACTGACGCACCAAGATTTCCTTTGCGAAGACGCACACCAAGTCCCAATTCCTAGCTGAAGTTCAACAATGTTGTCCGGCACAATTCGGGATCGAATTACCGTTTCCAGGGAACGCCTTTGATCTTCATACCGCGGGCAGTCAAAGAAAACATGACCCGCGGTTTCGGTAACATTCGGACAATCTGAACACACATCATCGTCTTCGTGCCCATATTTAAAAAGGCATGCCCTAAGGCATCCATGTTCGCTCAACAACTGATTCAGGCAAAAATTTACCTGCCCGTGTCTCCTTTCTACCCAATCTGCCACATTCGGTATGAGTGTGTGGGTCCATCTTCCCCTCAAGGAGGTATTCCAATCATGTTGCCACCTTTCCATGGCACTTTTCTCCAGCTGGCCCGTGTTCGCTGACCCTGATCTTTTCGCAACATGCTTCTTTCTCTCAACATCCGCTACCGCAGTAGCATTAGTCCCATGAATACCGTACAGAAGACAGAGGCGAACCTGAGCGCACATATTCTATAGGTTACATCAATACCCATTTTATATGTTCTCCTAAGCATAGCCTCAGCCCAAATGGGTAGCCGCATATAAGGCAATCGATCTTATCACACCAGTAAGCAACAGCTTCTTCTCTTGTCTTGGGCCGCATTATTCGCGCAAGTGCACAAGTTGTAAGTGCACATTTCCCACCGACATATTTCAGGTGCTTCCTAAAGGTGAGTCTGTTTTCGATTATGATCCCCAAGTATTTAATTGCTTGTCTGGAGGCTATTCACTGGTCACAAACTGTTATAGTGATAAACTCCATTTTCTTTCTACTGCTTACCAGTAGAACTTCACTTTTGTAATCCGAAAGTTTCAGACCTGCACTCACAATCCAGCTTCTGACCACGCCAACTGCATCATTGCAAGCTCTTATTACCAAGGCAATATCATCTGTGAAGCTAATGATTTGCGCACCCTTGGGTGTTCTAGCCTTAGCTCACCATTATACACAATGTTCCAGAGTATAGGGCTCAAGATTAAGCCTTGCGGTACCCCTGCCGAAACTACATATGATTTTCTGCCATCGGACGTATCGTACAAGAGAACTCTGTCCTTAAGATAATCGTCAATCAGCTCGATCAGGTATTTCGGTACGTTCTTCTCATCGAGTGCAGCCAACGTTGCATCCCAATTAAGCGCGTTGTTAACATTCAAGGTAATGATAACACAGTATTCCTAATATATACGTATGTGTGTATACATATGTGTGTGTGGGAGTTTGTTGTTTTAAAACAGGAAGATAATTTGCATTTGTTTTTTAAATTTTAGAAAAAGTATTTTTTTCTGCTTGAGCGGAACGTCATTGTTAAAAAAATAAATTTTTTCTTTACTATTAACAAATGTGAACGTCAAATTTATCTGTACGGTTTAGTTTTCTTATAGCAATTAAAACGACACTCGTGGACCCTTTCTCAGCATAGGGTTAAGAAATTTTTTTTTTATTTAGATAGCAATACAAATACAATTTTTTAAAACTGGAATGATATTGGACGATCGGTGAATGTAAATGTGTATCGTGGCTTCGACTATACACAGTTTAACAGCATTAGCATTTGTCTATGAAAAAGCTAACCCAGTAATGAATCAGATTTTATACAATAACCGGTGTGTTTCCAGGGTAATTAATTTTGTCGAACTATTAACTTTTCTAAGCGGTTCACAAAGTTGAAAAAGTACAATTGTAAACATACAAATATAAGCTTTTCGCAAGCACTTCACTTATTTTACTGACTTAGGTCTCAGTTAGACGTGGCTCAATATAATGCCATAACCGTTATTATAGTCGTAACATCCAAATTTCAACTGATCGATTACGGAGTTATCGGATGTTACCATTAATCCAATACATTGTTGCTCATAAGTTTGGTTAGTTGCATTACAAGTATGGAACTACGTTATGGCACGTCTAAGCTTAGATTTAATTCCTACCGGCTGGTTTAAAGTTCATAGTCACTATTAACGATTTTTGAGCGCTATAACTTAATATATAAATATTGTCGGTAGCAAACGTCATAGCGAATCTGACAAAGGTAAATCATCAATGAATAGAGATAGTCTTTAGTGTCATATATAATTGTCAAAATTTTCATAGATAATATACTCGTAAGTTGATTATGTCTTGCAGCCGTCCATTTCTTAAAGAGTTCTAGTAGAAAATATCATCAAGAGTCAGTAGTAGTTTATTCTTTAACATGGAGGTGTAACAGACAAAATCATTGCTAAATATCAGCTTTCTTTAGTATGGTGACATTACAATAAAGTTTGCATACATAAATACCTTTATTTGCGCCATTGGCGCGAGTATTTATGTATGAAATTATAGTAAATTTCATAAAATATTCAACTTTATACTGATATTGTGACGATGATTCATCGACTGAAATAGCATTAAAAATTTTGCGTTCAACTCGAAAACTTTGGCTTTTTGAAGAATAGTTAAGCGTACTGTATCATAATCGTATACTTCAGAAATATCCTTATCTTCTGTACTTTGATCCTTGGTCCCATTTTTAAGTTCATCAGTGCAACTCATCAACATTTTCAAAGTTTACTCTTAGTGCTTATTAAATTAATTTTTTAGAGCGTAACTTGGACGCTGAAATTAACTTTTTTGAGATTCTACTGTATTAAGAAACACTCCGAACAAGTCTATTAACTGTTTAGTAACTGTGTATAGACATAGAGCCTTTAGACGCAACAATATAATCAAAAAAATAAGTGTCTCTTCGCGGCAGCATGCATTACAGGTGGCTAAGGTGAAACTGCCAATTAGTGAAGTTATGGTCACAAATTGTTTTGGAATATACGGTATGTCATTTATTTGATTTGAACTAAAAACGACTTCATTAAAAAAAATCTGTTAAAAAACTGCTGCGCACGTTTGTAGTCACAATGATCTCTTTGCTGTTTCAAATAAAAAAAAAAACTGGATGGTCACAATTTCGCTCAAGCTTTGAGATCATCATTGTAACAAATGTGTAGCTTGAAGGCCTTGCGAAGGATTAATATTTTCACAAATCAGAACAAGAAACATCTAGACTATGTAGAGAAACTTAGGACTTTTTCTCTAAAAATAGATTTCATCTCAAAGGTCATTTTATTATCCAACTGCCTACGTATTAATATTGTTACGTTTTAACCCTTTTAAAATGTTTGAGTTCGTTTATATTGTGATAAATATCTTGTGGTTTTTTTAGAGTTCGTGTCTTTTTTTATTTACTGCACTAAACTTTACTGCACTTTGTCATAATACAGCAAATTCGCTTATACACCACTTTTTATTGACGCCTGAACGCGACTTTGCTTATTGAAAGACAAATGATCATTAACTCACCAGCCGCAATGCGCCATATTTTTCATCATTAGTTTCGAATGTTCTTGTAGTTGCTACAAATTTCGATTGATGTACGGTAAATTCAAATGGTGTAAAACCAAAATACCCAAAAAGGAATCGAGCTGGCAACTCCGTTACGCATGCAGACGGCAGTACTCTAAAATTAGTAAAGGTAATTATGGCAACAATGGTAAGCCCAGATACAAACCAATAAATTTCATAGCTAAAATCCCACAATAAGTCCATGATGTGGTGGATTTTTGCCTTTAGCGTTTTCATTTTCGTAACAATATATTTAAATATCATTTGGTGACACAACTACTTCACTCCATAACGTAGGCTACTTAAAAACACTAAATACCAAACTCTTAAAATATGTTTAGAAAAAACAAAACTTAAAAAGAGAAAAGTTTCTTTTATTTATATAAACTGTTTATGTTTCGACAACCCTTTTTCTAGGTATTTGTACTTATTTGTTTTTAGTATTAAAAATATTCATCTTTTGATAAAAAACAAACAAACAAACAAACAAATAAAAACACTTGAACAAAACTAAAGAACTTACGCTTCCTGCCACCTCTCACCTTTGCATATACACATACTTTTTATAGACGTACTCACTCACACTCACATATCATTTAAAATGAAACCTTGTTTGTCTATTTGTTGATTTAAGAAATCTTATTTGTTTTTAATTTACTTAACAAGTCAAAAGATACAAAAAAGACAGAAAACAGAAAGCTTCACTCTCCCCTTTTGACTTTAAACATCAGTAGTTTACATGAAACTGGCAGTTATTCATTAAAAAACAAGAGTAACATCATAAAAAGAGAGAAACAAAAAATTGAATAAAATGTTTAAATGGAAATACTCGTATATGGTATGTATGTTCATCTACGTTGCAAATGTTTATTTAGATGCGATGCGTTCATCATGTAAAAAATGTTGGGCAGTACCCAGTCTACTATTACTCTAGCAGAAAGTAACAGCAATAAAGCAGCATCACCATTACCAGAGAGTCTATAAAAAATAAACAAACAAACAAACAAAGGTTTTGCAACAACAAAAAGAAAAAAGTAAAAAACTAAGGCAGATCATAAAAGCGAAAGAGAGCAATAGGAGGAGAAACAAATTAAATATGGAAAATAAGAAAAAAGGGAGAAAAAAAGAAAACCAACAGAGAGAGGGAGGAAGAGGACGAGAGCAGAAATTTAATGCAGTGCATATTGCACTTCAATTTTTAGTGCTTATGTGTAAGTGTAAGCTTTTTCAAAAAATAAAAAAAAGTTACCCCAAAAATATGCTAAAAAATAGTTACTTTTACTTCACTGTAATGAAATAGCAAATTTTAATTGAGTTTTATTTTTTAAACGTGCTATTTCTCTCCGTCTCTCTCTCATCCTCTCTTTGTAAAAAAAGAAAAAGACAATAACAATAATAATAAAAAACTAGAGTTTTGGGAAATTAAAAATTAAAATAGAAAAATAATATTATTTTGTATGCATTCCTTGTACATGCACACAAATTTGCCTTAAAGTATGTGCATTTAAAATGAAAATAATTTGCACAAAAGCATTAAAAAAGGAAAAATCTAATTAAAAATTAAAGCATACATTTAGGATTTAAAATGTATGCTAGGAAAATACATTTAAAATATAAATTAAAAGGATGCAACTACTACTACTGCTATCACTAGGTCATATAAAATGTTATAAATAATTAATAAATAAACAAACAACAAAGCTGGTAATAAGCGCTAAGGATTAAAGCAATTTGTTAAAGAGTTGAGTGCAAATCATAACTGTTACATGATAATATTTAAGTTTTTAAAGCCTGAGTAAAAAAATTGCAAAATGAAAATCTTACTCTAAAATACACATACAGAAAAACTGACATCTAACATCTTGAAAATGCCGAGTTGAGAGAGACGCCTATAAAGCTTGACTTCAAGTATACTTAAAAGGCTTTGTGAGGATATATTTAATAAGGGAGGAGGGACTAATTACTGATTATTATAATATCCCTTCATATTTCTACGGTTATCATTTAATATTTTGCATTTGCACTTTATTTTGTCCAACAGTTGGCAGGAAGCATCTTAACTTATGTTATTTTGCTGTAAAAATTTAATTAAAATATAGAAGTATTTCTGTTTTTTATATTAGAATCTAAACGAAATTTATAAAACAATTAAATTTTTAACAATAATATTGAGTTTTTCTCTTTTTTTCTATGATGAAATATAACAAAGTAATTTGCACTTTATTTTTACCAATGGAGTATGTATACTCGTATGTACTCGTATATAAAAATAATTTGTGCTGTGATCGTCATTTTATTACTCGAAAACCATTAAACCGATTTACAAACATGCTGTTGATAAGGTATACTTTCTGGTTCTGTTCAACTGGGCAAATCCATGCCCATATAAAATTTTTATTTATGCCATGTGTCTATTGCTTTAGAACATCTAAATTGGTAAATATATGTAAATCATCACTCAAAAATTTGATAAGTGATTAGATTAAGTGAATGTGGTCGGAGTACTTAGGCGTTAAAAGGCTCTTTACGATCACAGCGTTCATACTTTTCCTAGTGGAAGTAAAAGTTTTTGAACATTCAATAATTTTTTTTTGACCGTCACTCCTCTAGGGAGCATATTAGCTTTCCACAAAGCATCTCTTACTTTGTTTCAGTTTCTTTAATCAATCAAGCTAACTAGGTGATTAATCCACTGTAGCTTCCTCCATATGATTTTGCGCAGTGGTGAAGGCCCTTGCTAATTGATGGTGATCTGTACTTTAGCATTTTAATTTTTTTCCAGTAGGTGGCGTGTTTTCCGGATCATTCTTTTGACAATTGTCGTCATCGCCAGAGGTATGCGATGCCATGGGGCTACTTCTTTATTTTTTAAATGAAGTTGTCTGAAGGGAAGTTGAAGCCTCTTTATTAAACATTCGAAACCACAATAAAATTTTTCTTCGTTATGTCCTCTGCTGGGGCTCGAACCTTGGTCGTTTGTGTTGTTATGCATGCGCTCTATTTAATTATTTTAAGTAATTCTAACTTACGGGAGAGCCTTCAATCACTACCCACACTCGATAGTGTATTAGTGACTACGCCTACTATACATTTTCAAGCCCGTGCCATAAAGAGGGTTCTTGCAAATCTAAACGTAAACAATTATTCTGAGGCGGATGACATACTGGCACAATCAGTGCTCTCCGACTTTTGCTCATTTTTGTCCATTAGTCAACCTCTTCAGTGCGTCATATTGTGCCGGTATTTTTCCATTCTGCTGGAAAGTTGCTAATGCAATGCCAATCCCTAAAAAGGGCATGGTTACCAATCCAATACTACCGCCCAATAGCAGTCCCTTCGGCTCTCTCCAAAGTTAAGGAGAATATGGTTAATCACCATCTTGTGAAATATTTGGAGTCCAGCAATTGGTTAAGCGATCGTCAATACGGCTTCCCCAGGAGCCGTTCTACTGGCGACCAGCTGGCGTAACTCTCCGAGAGGTGGAACAAATACATTTATGGTTATGGTGAGAACAAAGTTGTAACTCTCGATATTTTCAAGGCATTTGAAAGAGTCTGGCATAAAGCAACATTTGTCATTCGTATTATTTTGATCGTGGGCCGAGCCTTTTGGAGATTGAGGCGAAAAGATGGAATATAAATGACTCACTCACATGTGACTTAACTAAAATCTCCGAGTGGGGTCGTGTAAGACCCAATGTTGTCTTCTGACACATAAACGTGGTGGTGAGGTGTCGTCTGTAACTACGAGTAATGTAGATATTGTGGATTCAGATGCGCTTGATGTCCTGGGCATGAGGATTCATTGTGATGTTCGTTGAAACAACCACATTTTCTGAGTGTCGAAAGAGGCAGTCAAGTGCCTCGGCTTTTAAATATGGTGCAAAGTACTTCACTCCATCTGACCATATAAAAGTTTGCAAGACCTCCATACGAACTAAAATGGAATGCAATTCTTATGTACAGACCGGTGCTGCAAAAGTCTATTTTGGAGCTTTTCGACCGCTTGCAGGAGAGGGCTATAGCCAACTCTATCGATTCGTTAGATCATCGTCGGAATCTGGAGCGTATTTCATTATTCATCGGTACTCTAACGATGTGTGTTTCAAATAAGAGGCCCTCGGTTCAATACCAGACTACATCATCAGATAATTTTCAGCAGCGTTATCACCTCATAGCATTGCTAGCGACTGGTTATGAGTATTTATGCTATAAAATATTTCTCTACCTAATGCATATGCCGTTCGGAGCCGGTGTCAAATTAAAGAGTTAAAAAATAGAATTGGATGCAGCTCAGTGATTGAGAGAAGTTCCCCTTGTTCCACTTGGGATGTTGCGAGAATTATGTACATATGTAACCTGGACGTTTAGCTCAAGGGTAAGACTATTAATATATTCTTGAGAGCTAAGCTGCCTTAAGGGCACCTGCCTCTAATTGTATGATATCTAGACTGGTCAAATATTGCTATGATACGTTGCAAAAGCTTTCGTTTGGAACTAAGGGCCAGTTCTTTTGGGTAACTGAATACTGTGGAAAAGAAATGGTCGATGCATTGGCAAGAAAATGTTCCGCGATACATTGGTCCGGAACACTGCTGTGCAGCACCACTCACTACAACCCTCAGTCTAATCAAGAATTAGATAAATGCTCAAATGTGAGTTCGTCGCCTTAAGACGACGTTCTACAATTTTAGCGTTTTCAAGTATGGCAGGTTGGAGGAAGGTGGTTACAGATGTGGATGTTTGTAGACTGGGCCTACCAGGCATTAGATACATCGAAACACATTCACAAAAGTGCGGTTCTTAAAAGGTTTAGGTGAAAATATTTAGACATAAGGTCTCACTGGGTGACATATCCGCAATTATGTTTTCAGATCTGCTACCATGGATTGCAGTGTCCTGCAGTAATGACTGCTTGATATAAAGATTTTGATGATTTATATTAATCCGCCATTATTTCTTCATTGTATGTAAATTTATAGACAAACTTTCTCTTCTAAGAGCTTTTAACACGTCAGCTAAGCTCTTTTTCTTCTAAAGGCATTTTAATTTTTTATTTTTTTCTTCTTTTATGTCGACCTACTGCCAATTAAAATATTTTTTCCGTCCCTTGCGTTTTGTTTTAGACACGAGTTGTCATGAAAATGTTCCTACATTTCCTTACAACTTTAGCCAATAAAATATTTAATTTAATAAAATAAATTCCTTAGTTGACATGTGAATTGATTATGGCTAAGCCTCCAGTAGAGTTGAGATTTTTGTCAAAAAGACTAGACCAGACAATAGGCAGACGGCAACATGACGATTACAAAAGAAAACTGAATAAAACAAGAAAAACTTACACAAATACTTTGTCAGTTTTTAATAAAAAATTACAAAAAAAAATATAGAAAAACAGGAAGCGGAAACAAAAACGGAAAAAACATGAATTGAGTTATAAGTTTCAAAAACACGAGTTCTACTATAATAACTCCACGCCCTGAATCGAATAGAATCTATAGACGGCTCTAGAGAACGAAAAACAATGCCAGCAAATAAAAAAGATTTCAAAGTGAGAGAAAATAAAAGGAAAAGGAAAACAGGAAGATTTTTTTATTATGTATTATATGGTATGTTCCTTTGATAAATGAAAGAAAGAAAGAGGAACAAAACAAAGCCTGTGCAAATCTTTTTCTCTAAAAGCATTGATAAAAATTAAATTAAACAGATTGACACATTGTCACATTCTTCTTGGCTTTATTAAACAATGGCTATGGCAATGGCTAATGGTTTTCATTTTTCCTGTTTTTTTTAATGAAATGATAAAAACCAAATATAGACAATGAAAATGTCTTTAAAGCCTTTTGTACTGAAATCATCCATAAAAGATTTTTGTGTTTAATTTTGTTAGCGTTTTTAAATGATGGCCTTTGCTTTGCTGAAAAGTAGCCTTTTGTTTACTTTTGATCGGATCTTTTTTTTTTGCTGTTCGACGATATACTTTTGATAAGATAAAAATCAACAGCACCAGCAGCTTTTAATAAATTAATGTTGGCAATTCAATAAATGTTAACATTAAAAGGTATGCTATCAATCAACCAAAAAGATAAAAAGGAATATGCGAGGGTGGTTTAGCAACATGTTTGGCTTAAGTTTCCTGTTTTAGAAAAGAAACTGTCTTTAAATAACCAAATTCATACAGAACTTTTATTTTTTAAAAATATTTTTAATACTATATTACTAAAATGTTGTAATCCACCCTCGTATATTATTTATCTTTAATTTTGTGTAAGTTCATTTTATTTCTGTTTTATTTGGTGGTCAGTAGCTTGTGGTTTTAATTTATTAAGATATTGTCTGATACTAAAACGACTTAATTATATTAATAACTTAATGGATGCCTTAAAGTATGCTTCATTTGTTTTGTACATACTAGCAGCTAAATGTATGCTTTGTTTACTGTGCATAAACAAGTTACTGTACATAAACAAAGTATAGTGGGAAAGCACTTGGTACAAACTTAATTTAAAAAGGGAATAAGGATTTTGTTTGGGATGGAAAGAGAGAATGTTAACAAAAGCTGCAGACCAATACTTGGGACATGGGAGCTACTCCCGTATAGAAGAGTTAAGTGATGAAACCTGAGGACTGCTGTTTGGAGGAAATGAGACCAAAGCTGCAATTAACAATGTCAGTGTCAACAGATGCATGATCGTCTCAGGAGAGAGCTCAAAAACAGTGTCTTGTGCGACAAACGAAACTGGGTTAACAAAATTGCTAACGAGCAGGGTTGTCAAAAACCCGCGTTAAAAAAGAAATTACAATGCTAAAGTAAAGATTATCACCAATTAGCAAGGATCCTCATCACAACGCAAAATCATATAGAGGAAGCTACAGTGGATTAATCATCCACTTAGCTTACTATTTTTCTGGGCGACAACAAACAATTTAGTGCTGTCAATAAAATAAGATACCTGATATAGGCGTTTTAAAAACACAATACATGGAATAATAAAATCGCGAAAAAATTATATGTGGCACCACTGCAAACGAACAATCATGTGTATATTTGTTTACACTTGTTTGTAGCTGTAGTCACTTAAATAATTTAGTAGCTGGTTATTTGGCTATTTTTGTAGTCGGCGGCCTCGAATGTGTTTATAGCAGAAGAGTGATCAAAGAGCAGTCTGGAAATAAATTTTTTAACTGACGTTTATTGATTTTGAGTAGGCTTCACATGGCAATATAGGAAATGCAACAAGATTCACCAGTGGTCTAAAGGAGAGCGCAACTTGTCAAATTCTTTACGAAAGAAAACTAAGAAAATGGATGACCATTAACTGCGGTATACGTCAGAGCTCTGATTTATAATATTTGCTCTTTAATTGTAGAGACACGGTAGTGATTAAAGCAACATCCAATAGAAAAGGAATCAATTGGGGAATCAAGGTCTCTAAATGATTTTGATTCATATTATGGGCTTCATGAGTTCTGTAAATAGATTTGTAGCTGGCTAAAGCTGTGGGAATTACCTTCTCTTTGATTTGACGATTTCTTGCCCTGTTCAGAGGCAAATCAAAATCCAATTTAATATGAAGTAAAGTGAGAAGAAATACAGAAGTATGACTAGTAGAGGTTTTGATCTACGCAACTGTAGAAGTAATTTAAAGCATGGTGGTGCAAAATTGATTTTTAGCAAACGGAACATGACCATTTCAAAAAATTGATGGCATAATCGATCGGTATGCTGCGTAAAAAAATCTTAAAATCGAAAATGATTACATATGCTGAGTGGAATATGTTGCTTTGATAGGTGTTTCAATGGGATTATGACCCAAAACAGGCATCGAGGCTAGTCAGAGAGTACATTGCAGGAAATATGTTTCAAATCCTTGATTGGCCTCACTGCAATAATGAAGAGCAACATCTCAGGAAGACGATTCAAAAATCGTACCAACTATTTGAAAATCTGAAAGGTGATTGTAAACGTATCTCGGAATTGGTAATTAATAGCCTTATTGATTCTGACCTCGATTGTTTTTGATGATTTTTTAGTGTAAATCTTAGTGCATATAAATGGAAATAATTACTAAAATAAATGCCATTATTAGTGTTTAAGGATTTGTTGTTTTTGCTTTCCGCGACACTGTATATGCTTGTGAATTCAGATCTAAAAATAAATAATAATTATTATTAACACAACTAAATAAAAAAAAAAAATAAAACAAATAAAATACAAAAAAAAAAAAAAAATGGATTACTTTTACTTTTATTTTGAAGATTTTTTGAAAAATTTAAAACTTTTGAAAATGGCGACGATTTTGATGATTTTACCCTTAAAATTCAAGCAACACTGTCTGTTATCCGTGGCATCAGTATTAGATCAAATTTCGTACTATGAAGCCTATTTAATATAATTCGGATACTGTCCTACCCTTTGGAAGGTAGCTAGTATCTTATCTAATAGTTTAAACTATCGACAGGCAAAGAGCAGCTCTTCTCTTTTGTTCTCACACGTACGTACTCATACGCATAACCAAAAAATAAGCAAACAATAAACGAATAGAAGTAAAGGGAAAACAAGTAGGAAATTACATTTCAAAGTGGTCTGAGTTGAAGGCTCTCAAATTACTAACACAATTTTAAAATGCATTAATATTAGTTTGCCTGACGCTGGTTTAAACCCAAAATATGATAAGGCTCTTAGTGTTTCTTTACAAAAATGTTTTTATGAATTTAATTAATAATTCAAATCAACTAAATGAGAATTATAATGTATTTTGTTTTGTATTTTATAAATTAGTAAACTCTCCTCTACTCATAGGTTAGAAAGAAGTTACATGTATGTACACATAGTGTACATGCATAAATGAATAGAAAAAGCTTTGCTATGAATAATTTTATAATTTTCTACTAATCCTTATTTATATTAAAATATTTTCTGCAAATCCCTGAAGTATAAGACTTTGGCCTGACTAATGAAATGAAATTGAAAGGAAATAAAATTTTGAAACTAATTCACCTTTGCCATAACAATACGCCATTAGTATTGACAGTCCTCCCTCTGTTTAGGCATTTAAAAATTGTATTCGACTGTTTATTTCTCAAGTCTTTAGCAAGGAATAAAATAATAAAGGAGTTTTACATAAAAAATTAATACATTTTGAAGTCCTTGAGGATTTCTTTATAGAAAATCAAATGAAATTGTCTTGGCAAACAACATAAAATACGTACTTTCAATAGGAATCTACACATGAGAGAGGGAACGTTTAAAAGCAAAAAGAAAATTTTTTTAACAGACTTGTGTTATTTTGCGCATATTAAAAAATTGTCTTTTAAGGCCCTTTTCTCCCATTTTGGGTTTTGTTATGCAAATTCATTATTTGCTAAGCTCTTTAAATAACGTTTGGCAGCCTGCTTGCTTGCGGAGAAATCTCCCTTTAGAGCAAATGTCTATTTGTTTAGTGTGATTTTCCTACTATTTTTTTTTTTTTTTTGTGTGCAAAAGCCAAAATCCAATTAACAAATCATTAAACTTTCATTAAACGCCAGGCTTAACAACAAACAAAACATCAACAGCAATAATAGCAACAACAGCAACAATATCAGCACAACCCCTTTTAATTGTATGATGGCGTAACACTGTGCCATGCTTTGCCATATGAACCATCATATGGTTGCTTTGTTATGCATGTGTGCAATGGAGTGCTTTTTTTATATGCCATTGTTTGGTCACTCTCTTAACAAAATGGAGAAAGAAAAACTTTATTTGAATTTGAATTTGTTTGGTTTGTTTGTGCAAATTCTCTTTTTTTTCACTTTTCAATTTTATTTCAACGATTTGCTCAACCATTTGTGTTCGCATACACAAGCAAGTTTCGTAAACGTTTTCCTCTATCGATTGCATTTGTTTTAATCCATGTTTGCGTGCGAAAATTGCTTTTGGGGAATGTATTTCTTTTCCCTATTTCATACAAATGGACACACTGGGATACTTTTGTTTTGTAGCAGGATTTATACTTTTAAATGTGGATATAAAAACAAGTAAATGTGTGTTTTAAGCTGCACATGCTGCAAGTGATTTTAACAAGCAAGCAGTTTAAACTAAATTTATAAAGTTTTTTAATGATAACACGATGTGACAAAAAAGGACGAAGTTGAAATAGCTGGGAAGTGATACTACTTTTCTGAGAGGCACTGTCGAGTAGAACAAGGATCTGTGCTTGGAATTTTCTAAATATCTTAAAAACCTGGAGCTGCGAGCAAAAAACCGGTTTGTCGGACCTTTATGCACTTATAAGCTAATAACTTGGCCGAATATTACTTGATTATAAGTTTCTTTAAAATTTAAATGACATACGAGTATGTGTCGTTTAAGTAGCCTTAAAAAATCTGGATGTATTCCACCAGCAAACATATTTTTCACATTTTACATGTTTAGGTGCGTTTTTGCATACTATTTTATATAAGAACCGTACCATTAATGAATTAATTAAGAATATCGAGTTGGGAATAAAATGAGACTTACGGTTTAGAGATCCATTGAAAATTTAATGAATATATTTCGACCGATATAAAGGGTGTTTTTCATAGAGGTACAGAACTTTAAGTTGGCATTACTTTTCCAGATGGCGACCGATTTAACAGCTGTCAAGTGATTTATTCTCAGTTTGGTGTGGCGATTCGTCATTAATAGACTCACGCCTGAACAATGCTTTCAAATAGTGGAATTTTCATTTTTCATAAGTGAATTTTTGTTTGTTCAATTTTCAATTTTTTCAATTTTTATAAGCGAATTTTGTTTAGCGACGAAGCACACTTCTGGTTGAATGGCTACGTCAACAAACAAAACAGCCGTATTTGGAGTGAAGGTAAACCTCAAGTGTATGTGGAAACACCGTTACATCCAGAAAAACTGACTCTTTAGTGCTCTTTATGGGCTGGTGGAATCATTGGTCCGTACTTTTTCAAAAACGATGGTGGCCAGAATGTTACAGTCAATGGTGATCGGTATAGAGCCATGATTACTAACTTTTTCATTCCTAAATTAAATAACCATGTTGTCCAGGAGATGTGGTTTAAACAAGACGGCGCAACATGTCACACAGCTCGTGCCACAATAGATTTATTGAAAGACACGTTTGGTGACCGCCTAATATCACGTTTTGGACCTGTGAATTGGCCTCCAAGATCTTGTGATTTAACCCCACTAGACTACTTTCTGTGGGGCTATGTAAAGTCATTGGTCCATGCGGTAAAGCCACAAACGCTTGACCATTTGGAGGACAACATTCGCCGTGTTATTGGCGATATACGGCCACAAATGTTGGAAAAAATCATCGAAAATTGAACGTCCAGATTGGACTACATCCGCCCCAGCCGTGGCGGTCATATGCCAGAAATCATATTTAAAATGTAATGCCACAAGATTATCTTTCGGATAAATAAAATTCGTATCAATCGAATAATCCATCGTTGTTTTATTGCAACTTAAAGTTCTATACCTCTATAAAAAACACCCTTTACAATCGAACTTCTATAATTTGAACTTCTATTACTAGAATTTTCTATAAGTTGAAGTATATCTCGTGGCAACAGCATCTTGGAAAGAAATTCTATCAGGTTTTGCTTCTTTCACTTGAAGTTCCATAACATGAATTCCACCATAACTTGAAGAAAAACAGTATACAACGTTTCCCTACTTTGAATTTTTTCGAAAAGTTTTCTTTTTTGCTGGCAAAAATTATCGAATTAGCCGCTAATAATTTATATGCGTTCTTTTCAACTTAATTTGCTATAAAAATCGCAACATTTTATGCAAAATTACATTAAATTGCCAACACTCTGAAATTTATACACACTTAAGGCAGTACTATTGTGTTTATATTTCGGTGAAGTCCCTAAATAAAATTCATTTCTTTGAGAAAATTGGAAAGAAAGAACGAACAATATTATAATAAAGTAGAATGGCACTAAAACGTAACTTAACACTTAAAGAAAAATTGAAATTAATAACAGAAATAAGGCGTGGCAGAGAAATATGGCATTTCAACGAGTACAGTTTCTATGATTTTTAGAAACAGGGAAAAAATATAAAATTTTTTTGAATCTGGAACATCGAATGAAAAAAGCAAGAGAATATAAAATCCAAGATACGATATCATAAACAAAGCTCTATGAGACCGCAATATGCCGATATCTGGAGCAATATTAAAGAGCAAAGCCATGGAGTATGCGAAGAAACTATAGGTGGATGACCTTAAGGCAAGCAATGGTTGGCTGGATAAATGGCAGATAAGGTATGCAAAGATAATGTGAAGAAAGTAAATGTCAAGTAGTCATGTACTTATGCTATTTGTTGTTTCTTAGACATAATGTTTGTTACAAAACAGCGTGTGGTGAAAGCAATGATGTTTCCGAGGAATAGAGCCAGAAATGAAAAATCGATGTTTTACCTTCTTTGCGGGATATGTACAATGAAAGTGACATTTTCAATGCAGATGAGATTGGGTTGTTTTACAAATGTCTTCCTGACAAAACGACAATATTCAGAAATGAAAAATATGAAGGAGTAAAAAAATGTGGGAAAAAAGTGTGACAGTTATGTTGGCAGCAAATATGAATGTGATAGAAAAAAGTAAGAAACTTTGTCGCTACCAGTCTATTAAATAAGTAACAAACGGGCTTGCATGACAAGCCAAATTTTTGAAGAATGGATGGCGAAGTTAGATAAGCAAAGTAATATTCTTTGTAGATCATTGCCCGGCATACCCTAAAGAAATACAAAATAAATTGAAATCTATTGAACTGGCATTTTTTCCACCAAATATGACATCAAAATTATAATCTCTGGACTAGGGAATAATTCGATGTTTGGAAGCTCATTATTGAAACAGAATTTTAAAAGAAGCTATAGTTCGAATTAAGGGCAATTGTAAACACGATATTAATGTGCTAGAAAGCATTCACCATTTATCAAAAGCTAAGGGTATTGATGTCACTGGCCAGACAAATTCAGACTGCTTTACAAAGTCTGGATTTGGAACGAAGAAGATGATATACTTTTGGTATTATTAAATGATTTTAATGACAACGAAAATGTTTTAAAAGATAACTATGAAGCCTGGCTACATTTGAATGCAGTTGAATTTATAAGTTGTACTGTTCAAAACTTATTGGACATCGATAATGTATTGAGTACTTCTGAATTTCCAACTGATGAAGATATTATTGATAAATATGTCGTCGAATCAAAACTGCCCTCGGCAGAAATAGTAGATAGCGATGGGGACGAAGTTGAGGAAACAGTTAGACAACCGTCCAGACAAGACTTTAAGACTTTAAATGTATTCTTAAATACAAATGAAAACGCAAAGCACTACACAAATTAGAATCACTTTTTGCTCAAAGCAAATGTGAACAAATGCAGTCAAAACTTACTCAGTATTTTTGTAAATAAATATATAGTACCTTTACAAATTTACAGTTTAAAGTAATTTCCTAATAAATAAAAATGAATTGGTATTAAAGTAGTTGTTGTTTATTTAATATGTAACATTTTTAAATTAAATTTAAAAACATAAGTTGAAATTGTTTTCTGGATGATGGTGGTTCAATTTATAGCAGTTTGACTGCAATTAACTTCAAAAATAAATATAAAAGAAAAAAACTTTTTAAAAATTTCTATATTAGTGCGCAATGAATATATTGTTACGTTTTTCCTTTTTCAAAATGTGTTTTTATTAGTTCGTAGATTGTAGGTCCGCCATCTAACGTTTTTTTTTTTCAACTAGTGGTTATTTCGTGAATGGTAACACTTAGCTCATGTCCGATTTAACAGATAATTAGTTTTAACCTTCCGCTGAACGGATATGGTTGTGTATACGCTTGAACAACGCTGGAAAATATTGCGACATTACTTTGAGAGCCATGGTGAAGTTGTGGAATGAGTGCGATATGTTCAGATGAAGCTCATTTTGATCTTGGCGGGTATGTAAACAAGCAAAATTGTTGCATTTGGGGCACAGAAAACCCGCACGCATACATTGAAAAGCCGATACACCCAAGACGAGTCACTGTTTGTTGCGGATTTTGGTCCAGAGGCATAATTGGGCCATTTTTCTTCGAAAATGAGCTAGGAGTGGCCGTTACAGTCAATGGCGATCGTTATCGGGCCATGTTGAACGAATTTTTGTTCAAAAAAATTGCTTTCAACAGGACGGCGCTACGTGCCACACAGCCGAAGCTACACTCACTACACTGTTTTGCGCCCTGTTTTTGCAGATCGCATTATCAGCCGCAGAGCTGATGTCGTTTGGTTGTTGAAAATGACGTCCAAATTTAATAAATATTTCTCTGTTTCATTGAATTTTTTGTTCCAAATTAAGAAATATTATTAAACAATTTATTTATAAAATCAAGCAAAAGTTTGTTGGATAACGACTTCCCAATTCATTAAACTGATATATTTGTTTAGAATTTAACATAATAAATTTAATTGAAAAAACAAATTTTTTTTCAATTCACTTTTCAAATAAATTATTACAAATGCTTTGTTTGATTTTTTTTTTTTAATTTAAAGAAAATTTTATTTGATTTTCTGAATTTCTTTACTGAATTTAAACCTTAAAATTTTTCTGTATGCAATTGCTGGTGTATTTTTTCTATGGAGAAAAAATACTTTTTTCTATGGAAAAAAATATACTTCTGAAAAACTTTTAAAATTTTTAATAAATATACAAATCGACCTCCTTAATTACGCATAACATAAAACGAAAACCTATTTCACACTCGTCTTTACCCTCTACTTTCAGGCATTTGTCCGTTGCTGCATCTGCCTTCTTCTTATCGTTGATCAGTAGAGGTAAATTATCACGTAAAAATTTCTCATTGGGTTTAACGCCTTTAAAAATACCAAACTCCTGCAAAAGACACATGAAATAACACTCGACCTTATGAGGGATATTTGACAAATTAGAGTTTTTAGTTAAGAGTTTGTAAGAGAATATTAGTTTAAGTTCATCTCTAGTTAAATTGTTAGTTTTAATACATTTTTTGCGTATCTCTATTAATTGATTTTCCATAGCTTGTTCTTCGGTCTAAAAAGAAACAAATGATTTAAAGAGGTAAGTGAAAAAAGTTTTAATAAAACAAAAAAAAATATTTACCGTTTTAGCTAAAATTAAATCAGCCTTTATAATGGCCATTATAATCATTATGGCCATAAATTGTTGCATTTGAAGAATTTTTATAAAATTTGTAATTTTATGTGCAGCCGCAATAAATGTTATAGCTAATGTTTTTGTTGTTGTTGCATTTACTGTTTTTGTCATTATTAAAGCCATGTTCTTTTTATGGTTGTTTGATTTCCACTATAAAATATATTGGTCGACCAACGTTTATTTATGTGAAAATATTTCAATTTAAAAACAAAGCCACAATCTCGATTAAAGAGGATTTTTTTTTGTAACAACATTTTTTATTATTTTATTCATTATTTTTTAATAATAATATTTATATTTAATTTAAAATATGTATGTACTCGTACATATGTTTGTATGTATTTTAAATATTAGCTTGAATACTCATATGTATGTACATTAGGGTTGTTCGTATTTTTCCCCTAAAAATCTTTGTTAGAATTTAAAAATAAGGTGCAGAACACATTACCATGTTTGGGCGAGGCTTGAAAACTTTAAAAATAAAATTTTGATTTTTATTAAAATTATATTCCTCCATTATATTTATTGTACGTACGAGTACAAATTTAATTTTCCTTTTTTTGAGTTTGTATATTATATTATTTCAAAAGAGAAATTTGCTCGCATTAGGAGAGAGTCTCCGATAATCTGCTACAATTTGAACTATCAATTGCTTTTCGGCTTCATTTTTGGTTAAAACTAAACTAAATTCTTCCATTAGCTTAACTGCTCGTTCTGCTGAATCATTAACAACTTGCATAACCCGAACAATATTAAGACCGATGCTACAACTGGGTTTATTTTACAAAACTTTTGGATCTCTGTTCAAAAAGTCGGTTAAAGTATTTCGAGGCTTTGAAAACTGAACTGTTTCTCATGCAGTGGAACAGGGTAAAATCTATTTTCATGGATCCCGCCATTGATATTATCGGCTACAAGAGAAATATGAGGAAAAATTGGATTTCTGACCATGAAATATGTTTCAAATTTTCCACCTGAAGTAGCCCAGACTTTTCAATTTGTTTTGGAGAAATCCAAGAACAGTAAACTCTTGAAAATTGCCAACAAGGTTTATGTGCAAGAAGGTAAAACTCTTAAAGCTAAATATGCCAGTGCCATCAAAGAACACTATCATGCCGAAGCTGAAGAGTTGAATTTTGCCGAAAGTGAAGCTGCAGCCCAAGCTGTAAACTCTTGGGTTGAAAACCAAACAGCGGGTAAAATTACCAACCTATTATCAGCCGATGCTTTCAATGAACTAATCCGACATAGCAAACGATCGCACTGCGACAGAGCATTAAGGCGGAACTGAATCGTGCAAAAACGCGCGGTGTCAAACGACACCTAAAGGCACGCCACTGCGATCTTGACAAGCAGGTTAAGCGACTCTATAAGTAGAGATGCTTAGAGCGCCGCTAAGAACCATCGTTCTAGCGATTTGTACAGGTCACTTAGGAAGATCACAACTAGCCACACCACAATGCAAACACATCTAGGTGGCCAAATGGTGAACTTGCGACGACAATGGAGGATCAAGTTGAGATTTGGGCTGCTCATTATGGTAATCTGCTGGCACTAAATGATCAACCTGTATGGTATGAATGCGCATGCGCGTCGCATGAGGAGGACTCGCACATCCCGACTGTCTGCCCAATTATCCAGAAGATCGCGAGCTCCATAAGCAGCCACAAAAAATACAAAACTCCAGGGGTAGCTGGAATAGCTATAGAGCTATTATAATCTGATACCCTTATTAGCGCTACAATACTGTACCCAATTATTCGATCATTTTGTGACGACGGCATTGTACCTGGTGAACTTGCTGAGGGTGTGGTGATAAATATTCCGAAAAAGGGAGACCTTACAAACCCAAATAACTGGCGGGGTATTACGCTGCTGTGCATGACTATCAAGGCTATAGCTCAGATTATTACCAAAAGAAATTCTGAAAGAGTAACACCACTTTTGAGACATGTAAATACTCTGCGTATCATTACAGAACAATCTGTGGAGTGGTGCTCACCACTATATCTTTGTTTTGTGGCTTTCGAAGAAGCCTTTGATAAACTGAAGCATGAGGTGATATGGATTGCGCTTAAACTCATTAAACTCATTAAAGGTTTATATCGAAATGCATCTTGCAGCTATTAAGCGTACCCATAAAAGTGGGAATTGTAGTTCGGCAAGGGCATGTCCTCTCACCACTACTATTTAATGTAGTTCTGGATGCAGTCCTTAAGAAAGCCCTCTACGACGGCGGAGGAATAACATGGGGACTTTAGAACCGGTTGAACGACATAGATTATGCGGATGATAACTGCCTCCTGGCAGATTAATGTAAAATAAGGCTGTTAGCGGAAGCGGCAGGATTGCAAATAAATGTCGCGAAGACTAAAAAAACTATACGTAATAATGCGACGTACTGGCAATTATTTGTTATTGGCACTGAGGAAATTGAGAACGTCCATCAATTCTGCTACCTGGGAAGTATTATATCCACAAACGGAGGTTCGACCGAGGACATTGAGAACCGTTTGAAGAATGCTAGTCAAACTTTTGGCCGGTTAAGATCAATTTGGATATCATCCATATTATCATTACGTACGAAAATTACGATATTCAATGCCAATGTAAAATCTACCCTTTCATATGGTTGTGAAACGTGGAACGCTTCACCTTGCGATATGAAAAAGCTGCAAGCGTTCGTGAAGCGCTGTCTTCGCACGATCCTGGGCATCTTTTGGCCAATAGCTGTATCTAACCATGCGCTTTGGCCTAGAATGGATAAAGAACCATTATCAATTGAGATAAAGAGGCACAAATGGCGGTGGATTGGTCACGCTCTCAGAAGACAATCGAATGATATTAGAAGATTTGCCATAGATTGGAATCCACAGAGGAGCAGAAGAAGAGGACGCCCAGCCCATACATGGAGACGACAAATTGAGGCCGAGTCGAACGAATGCAGCAAGAGTTGGAGAGAAGGGGCGCTAGCACAATAGAGAAATGTTCAGGGAATTCTTTGAGACCCTATGCTCCTTTTAGAATCAATTGGAATTTATTATTTTTATTATTATTGTATGATATGACTACTGAAATTCGATCAATTGATTTTTTTTCAATTAAAGTTGGCAAAATTTTACAATCCCAGTGAACTGTAATGCTACCAATTTTTTCAACATTAAACTTACTATTAATCTTTTTGTACGAATTTAACTTGAAGTTCTAAGCAGATTTGGTGATTAGCACTTCTATTTATTATTAACTCATCTATTTCGTAACTAAGAGCTTAAGGAGTTGTTACAAGTATCCGCACAGCGTTACCGTCTCTAATTAAACATTTGACCAAAACTGTTACAAGATTTTTGGTTATAAAATTTATTTTCCCTCGCTTTCGCTTAGATTCGCTTAGTGCTGGATTATCTTCCGTGTCCTCTGTAATATAAAACTGCTCAGTTATTACATCTTCGCTATCGAAAATATTGCCATTCGACATTTAGCAAGAAAAAAATTTGTTCGTCAATTTTGGTCAAAGTTAGGTACCTGCCGTCAATTTTGAATAAAATCAGCAATAGCCAACCGATTACATGATTTAAAGCTTATTTTATTCTCAACATTTAAAGCCTTATTTTAAGTGCTTAACATCTAAAATTTTCAATCTGAAAATTTTTTTATGACTTTTTGAAAGAAAAAAAATTGCTCTAATTTTGCGCAACAAATTTTTTTTTTCGCAGTTAAGTTGTGAATAACTCTGAAACTGTTGAAAATACGACTTTTTCGTATTTATATAGATTTATAGGAAATTTTGTTCTTAAACGTTTGGTTGTACTTGCATTGAAATCGTTCAAGTCGTTTTCAAGTTATGATAAAATATATTCCATAACTGCCATATTTTGGGCGAAAGTTTGCCACGCCCATAAAAAAAATTTAAGCCCGATAGAAAAACACTGAAAACGCATTTTAATTCAGTGCATCGAAATCATTATATTCCAGATTACAGAGCTATTTCTCCTTGAAAAACGATGCGCCACGTCTCCCATTATCCGACGCTAATAGTTTTTTGCAAAACGTATTTTTACGCAAAAGCCCACATTTGATGGAGGAGTTACGGTCTCTAAGTGGAAAGAAATTTTCTTCTATGCATCTAAGGACCACCCTAATGTACATACACATGTAAAAAAAATAATAATAAAATATGTGATTGAAATAATTGTATTTAATTTAAATTTAAATTGATATGGTAACTAAGCAAAAAATATCAACCAAACAGCACTTTTTTAATAATTTTTTTTAATAATTTTTTAATAATTTTTTTATCATTTTTTTTTATTAAATTTTCAAATTTGTTTTTATATTGTATAGGCGTAAAATTACTATTTAAAGCCTTTTTAGGAACATCAAAAACTAACATTCATTTCAATAACTTGCTACAATGAATTGCTTTATTTGCTTTTCACTGCTCTTGGTTATGGCTTTAATAGGCTTTAAGCAACCAAACGTGGTAAGTATTTTCATACACTTGACTTGTCTGTTTGAAAAAAGGCTTTAATTACTTCCTATCATTTACTTGCCTAACATTTCAGTTTATCGCCTCCGCTGCCAGCGCTAATGATAAGCAGGCTCTTGCCAAGAAAGCCATTGAGCAGTGCATTAAGGAGGGCAATCTTAGCGGTGACGATACTAAACGCATTATGGCCGATGAATTATTTAGTTCGAAGTATAAGGAAGCCTCTGATAAACTACAGTGTTACTTGTTGTGCTACTACAAGGAAATTGGCATATTGGATGCTGTTGGCAAACAAAAGCCTGAAGCGTTAATGGAATATTTGCAGCAAAGATTTCCGAATAAGGCGGATCAAATTAAGCCGGCTTTATCTAAATGTAACAGTATTAAATCAAAAAAAACCCTGTGAGGTGATTTATCAATTTGAGGCATGTGTCTTGCAGAATTTGTAAGTGGCAAAGGATGGTGTGACGGTGTTTCAAAAAAGCGCTGCCGAGCTGTACAAGTATATGATTTTAAAATTTTCGAAACAACTTCAAAATCTCGGGTAAAACAATCGATTTTTCGGACCTTCAGGCAAAACTTAGCTAAACATTACCCGATTTTAAGTTTCTTTCTAGATTCTGGAAGAGGAGAAACAGACAATCTTGAAGAGTCTTGGTGTATTTCTCAAGCAAACACATTTTTCATCCAATTTTTCACACATTTTTATATGGCAACCGTACTACTGATGAATTATTTAAGGAATCATATTAAGTTATGAATAAAATGAGACTTACGGCTTAGAAATCAGTTGGAAATTACCAACTCATGAAAAAAATTTTAAACTTTCTTTTTAAATACAGTTTCAAGGTAATAAAAAAAAACACCAGTTTACTGAAAATTATATGACTTTTTCATGGGTTGCATTGCAATAATGCTTCATAACTCCATCAATTTCCAATGAATTTCTAAAGCGTAAGTCTCCTTAATTATTTAAACAATTATTCAATTCCTAGATAAAATAGTGCGCAAAAAGCGCATCTAAACTTGAAAAATGTGGAAGGAATTGTATGAAAAATGTGTTTGCTTAAGCAATACACCCAGATGCCTCAAGACTACTTAAGCAAACTATATATCATTTAAAAGGCCTGTTACTCCTCTTCCCAAATCCTAAGTAAAATTACTAGCTTATAAGTTCAAAAAGGTCATAAAAACCAATTATCTACCCGTAATTTGAGATTATGGAGGTATTTTAAATATATACCAAAAGCATATACTTGTTTATTCGACACCGTCTCTCAGAAATAAATATAATTTCCACGGCACTTCAACTTAATTCATTTTTGTCGCACCGTATTATCCAAAGAAATAAAAGTAAAGTTTATAAAAACAAAATATAAAACTTTAAATAAAATTATAAAAATATTGTGCAAAAATGAAATTGATTTTAAAAAAATTTTGAAACATTGGATGCCTACCTAGGCAACAAATAATGGGTCCGCCATTTAACGTTTTTTGTTTCAACTTGTGCTTATTTCGTGAATGGTAACACTTAGCTCATGTCTGATTTGACAGATAATTAGTTTTATCCTTCCATTGCACAAATATAAATGTGTATACGCTTCGCTAAGTGGGCCTGCGATCGACTTACAGAAGATGCCAATTTTGCCAAAAAAATCATCTTTTCAGATGAAGCTCATTTTGATCTTGGCGGGTATGTAAACAAGCAAAATTGTCGTATTTGGGGCACACCTGCACGCATACATTGAAAAGCCGATACACCTTAGACGAGTCACTGTTTGGTGCGGATTTTGATCCAGTGGCATAATTGGCCATTTTACTTCGAACATGAGCAAGGAGTGGCCGTTACAGTCAATGGCGATCGTTATCGGGCCTCGTTGAACGAATTTTTGTTCACAAAAATTGAAGAGGATATTAGCAGCATTTGGTTTCAACAGGATGGCGCTACGTGCCACACAGCTGAAGCTACACTCGAAGTTTTGCGGCCTGTTTTTGAAGATCGCATTATCAGCCGCAGAGCTGATGTCGTTTGGCCACCTCGGAGCTACGATTTGACACTGTTGGATTATTATTTGTGAGGTGCCGTCAAAGATAAGTGTTACGCCAACAAGCCAGAGACAATTGACGATTTAAAGGACAATATTCGTGAAGCCATTGGTGAAATATAGCTGCACACAATCGATAATATGCTTAAAAATTTGACCGATCGTGTAGGCTACCATTTGAATGAGGCAGCCATTTGAATGAAATTATTTTCCATTATTAACCGGAAGGATTGTACTTTCAAATAAAAAAAGAAATTTGAGAAAATATTCTGTAGTTTTTTTATAGCATTTTCAAAACCAACAAAAAAATTATTTGGCGGACCCAGTGAAAGAAAACTGCAGAGACTATGAAACGAAAGCGTAGAACAACTGTCAGTTGTGATAAGCTTTCAATTCGTACTTCAAAGATTAATTCCTTCAAGTCATCGAAAAGCCTCAAAAATGAATTTATTCTCCTTTTTCAAGCCGCACAATGAGAAAAAAACTTATGGAAACTAGACTTATGGGTAAGAGTCCTCGGAATGTATTATTTCTCAGCAAACGGAAGCAACACCTGCCTCGTAATAGAACAACATGCTATGGTCTTAGGAAATTAAGATTAATTTGTTTGGAACAAATGCAAATCGTATGTACGAACATATGTTAGTTACAATTCATACTTTAAGTTTAATAAATAGAAATTTAAGAAACTATTAAACTGTGTCCCTATGTTACTATAAAAAGTTACAGACGTCTAACAACCTGCGTCGAACAAATTTTTGCAAATGTGACTTTAACTAAGTATGTACATCTAGTGACCTCTATATGTACTCTTAGAATTTGACGATAGTATCGATAGTGAAAAAAAAACTATCGATGGTCAGCCAAAAACAAAACTATCGATACTATCGATAGTACTATCGATGGTTTTGCAGCTCTACTACTGGCATCTATAAAAGTTTGAATAATTTTTTTCAAAAATTATATATGACACCAACAAAAGTTCATCATCATTCATTGATTACCATTTGCAGCGCTTGTCACGATGATTCACAATGACGTTCGCCAATAGGTTTATAAAGTAAACAATTTTTATAAAACTTCTCTGATTTCTTTTAATAGTAACAAATGTTAAAAGTGTTTTAATGTTAAAATTTCCTTTAGCTGTTAATTATTGGGAAGTAAATGTCAATATTTTACATTAAAATCCCCTAAAGTAGGCAATAAATATTAGTTTTTTCTTAAATAAAAATAACCGAATGCTTCATAAAATAATAAATATTTTTTTTCAAATAATTTTTGTAAGAAATTTTCGTTATTTTCCATAAAAGCTAAAATTAGTCAAATACAAATAAAAAGCGTTAAAATAATTAACCCTAATAATGTTTAAAAGCAATACCAATTGGAATACATATGTATGTATGCATGTAATGTTATGATGACCTAAATAAAAATCTTAGTCTTCCTTTACTATGAATATGTATAAAAATCATAAATTTCATATTATTTAACTTTACGCATAAATTTAATAGATTACCAACATCATTATCATTATTATCATTAAAAATATTATGGTAATTATCGTTAAGATTATCAATATGGTAGACAACTGTGTATACGCATAACTAAAATGTATATTTTTAAGCCATAATATGCATTAATTAATAATAAATATGCAACTCGTATAGTAGACCGACAAGTTAACACACCAACTAGTCTGACACAAAACACACATGTACATACGAGGTCGGCTAAAAAATTTGCCGAACTGACAAACAGATGACGGCATTTATTTTGAAAAAATTAATAAATTACTTAATGGGAAAGTGGCAATGTTATAAAACACATGCTTTAGATTTCAGTATATCATGTTGTTTTTAAAGCCATCACAAATAAACGAATAAGGCCTAACTAAATTCTAGATACTAGTGGAGTCTGCTACTTAGTTGGCGATATTGGGTGGCAGTATTTAAACGTAACCGTACAAGCTGCCAACACCAATAGCGAATACCGTAGCGATCGACTAATTGAGGTGTCCGCGTTTGAAACGTTAAAGAAAAATCATTATCGTCTAAAGATGCGTAAGCTGGTTGAAATGATCGATATTTCCGAAAGTTCTACACGTTACATAATAACCGAAAATTTGTAAGCGAGAAGGCAGCAGAAAAACAGTAGAATAAAAATACCGTCGTGAATATATTTCAGTGGAGTATTTGGCGATATTTCATGGCAATAAAGATGAGTTTTTGCATTGACTCTTGAGTGAGATGTGGGTTCACAACTTTACGCCTGAGAACAATCAGAGCTGTGGACTGTAGTAGGAGAGTCATGCCGATAGAAGACGAAGTTAGATCTGTAAACTGGTAAGAAAAATAGAATCAACGATGAGTATTTGCATAATAGAGGAAAGGGTCGAAAAGGCGGCAGTTGCAAAGGGGCAGTTGGCAAGTGTTACAGCCCGTCATCTATGATGTGAATCTATACTAGAGAACAGCAAAGAATACTGAAAACATAAGTTCACTCGAATCATGATTCTTAAATTTTTCAATTCATTCATACTCACTCACTGTGTGTAGACGATGCAAAATGAGTATGATTATATTCTCGAGGCAATATTTATATTCATACTCATATTCATAAATCATGCAAATCATTTATGGGTATTATGAGTAGTTTATGAGAAATGAATGAATGCTATGAGTATTTGTAGCTGTGATTCATACTAGTTGTTGCCTCTATTTATGAATCAACGTTATTATGAGTATGAGTTAGTATGCATAGTACAATTTGAATGATGTGTACTCGCTTATACTTATAATTTCATGCGTCAGAATGAGTAGCAAAAAAGCAAATCAGTGCCACAATAGTTAATTTACTATGGAGTCATTGTGTGATGGAGGCCGTTAGAAAATAGTGCTGAAGAGGAAGAGAAGGGCTCATCACTGCGGCGACTTTCAGGCGGAGGTGACGATGACATTTATAACTATTATTATATACTCTGGAATATATGTTCGATAACTTTCTGATGGTGTGTAATTGCCACTCGTCACTAATAATGATGACGGAACATTCCTGTATAAGATAATGATATTCCGCAAAACTAAGTGGCAGATGAACTGGCTAGACGGTGCAGGATGGCACAGGTGCTTGTCATCTGTATTTTAGGAGCTGGACCAGTGATATGTATTTTAGTATATGCGGACAGATTTCTTCCTGTAAACAGGCGAGAGAGCTGTGTAGTTGATCAGAGAAGGAATAGTAAACTAGTGAACCTACCAAAATGCAGGATATCGGTTGTGGTAAATATGCACTCTGGTTAACGTCTACCACGCAGACATGCGATTCGTTTTGAGAATAGAGGATTACTTTGTGCAGTTATTGCTATGAGAAGGAGGAAATAACTGCGAGATATCCGGAGCTATCAA
The DNA here is from genome assembly GCA_023159175.1 of Wohlfahrtia magnifica. Taxonomy (NCBI): domain Eukaryota; kingdom Metazoa; phylum Arthropoda; class Insecta; order Diptera; family Sarcophagidae; genus Wohlfahrtia; species Wohlfahrtia magnifica. The sequence goes on from JAKWBJ010000130.1 coordinate 219,079, forward strand.
AGCTGAGGTTATAGGTTTTGAGAAGGCACCCACGAAAGGCTGCTGAAAGTTCCGGTTGTATTGGTCGCTTTATTACAGAAGCCGACTTGGATTTTGTAGGCAGGGTCATTGTATTATGTGGACCGTAATGGGCCTTGTGTCCTAGTGCTCTGGGTCTGGGATCAGCCGCTGGTTTTAAATGAACTCAATTAAGCCTATTGTTCGAAATAACTGTATCGTTTAAGTGATGAAATTAGAGAAAAAGTCTGCGGTTAATGGCTTGACAGCTCGAATAATATCGCTGGTAAATTCGTATGGGTATTACCATCGAAGGGCGTAAGAGTTGCAAGCTTTTATCGGGCTAAGCCCACTGCATATTTTCATTATGAAATTTGCAGCTCTGAAAGCCCTAAGGTTGCTGATACGGAGCGGTCTCAATTCAGTGAACCGCACGAGTCACATGAAGCTCCTAGGGTGTATCTTCGATTTTGAGCTAACTTTAAACCCCTGGGCAAGTGGCTTAGTGCTTTCCAGGCAGAGATCTGGCTATTTTATCTGTGCGCGGATTAATAGAGAGCGATATTGAAATGTTACTAAAGGCCCTCTCTTCGGAGTGTATAGATTCGAGACAAGTACTCGAGAGCTACACGAATGTCAAAACACTGGCATTGGGAAACAGGGTAACGCTTTGTTGGGTCAATGGACGTACTGGTGTTAAGGGGAACAAGTTCGCTGACGAAATCGAGGCTCGGACACTGATCTCGTGTTAACAGAGCCGTACTGTGGTATTAGTTGATCCAGAAGGAATAATGGGAACGAAATCTGCTAGACATACTGCGGACAATACCCGGGTCTGAGGCAAGCGAAGTGGCAACGAGGCCCTTCCTCTACAATAGGGAGACCGCTATGAAAAGATTAATTGGTCTCTTGGTGTCAAAATAAATGCAGAACATAGGAGCACAAGGATACACATTCGGCAATTCTGCACCACAAAAGGACAGACCAAAAGTGAAACTGTCCGCGACAGTGTAAAACAAGGGAATATGAACTATTTTGGGACTGAACAGGTACGTCAGCTACACAATGTGGACATTGATGTCTTCACACACAAGGTAGGGAGTATTATTTTATAGACTGTTCCAACTGGTACCTCCAGACCGATCGGACATCTTTAGGAGTATTGACTTAATGGGATTTTTACTGCCGCCAGTCACTGCGCAGTGTTTGGCACACTAGATCTTTCAAGGTCGCAGTGCCATGGCTAGTTGGGCCTCACCGATCCAATATAATAACCTCGTGTGTGGATGGATGTCCGGAAAAAGTTTGCCCGCCATAGCTAGTATTTGAAAACATAACAAAAATTGATCTGGCGTTACGCTATATTTAGGTAGCAATGCCTATATCTGGCCAAAGGAAGTTATATTGAGAAATAAAAAAGTCGACTGATTTTGAGACCGCTCTCGTACATACAGCATGTGTTGTGTTAGAGAATATGAAATAAATTTGTATTTTAGTTAGAAAACAAGAGCATGCTAGCATATATAAATATACATATATACATACATACATATTATTATACATACATATTATTACTATACATTTCAATTTGTCATTTGTCTGCCTTAATTTAGTCAGAATTAATTTTAATTTTTTATTTTTATTTTTTTTTATTTTTGTGAAAATTTATTATATTGATAATAGACGCATAAAATTTATATCTGATCATATTAATTTTATTATTACTAAATATGCCCAAATATATTTTAAATATGTGTACACATAATATTAATATTAATATTGTTATATATTAACTCACACACACGCGCATATATAAATATTTTTTGTTTTATTTCTTTTATTGATATTTGGCTTAAAATAATATTTTTATTTGTATTGACCAATGATGCATGTACTTAAGTAGATTGGCTTATGTGTTGTGTGTTTATATTTCTATTATTTTGTATATATGTACGTATGTGTGTGTAAGTGTATAAATGTATGTGTCAAAATATTAATTTAAATAATGTCTATAGAAAATTAATAAATTTTTTTAGCAAAATTTTATTAAGAGAAACCATTTTTGAAATATTATTTAAAGGTTTTTGAAATTTTATTCAAATTTTGAAAAATGAGATAAATATTAATTGAAAAAAATTTTTGACTGCAATAATTGTTTACACGTGTACCGCATCCTTAAAAGAGGCAATAACGAAGTTGAAGAATAATAAAGCTGCAGGCGGAGTGGGCTTACAAGCGGAAATCTTAAGGGCAAACATCACAACTGTAGCTAAATTAAAGGGTCCGCCAAATAATTTTTTTTGTTGAAAATGTTATAAAAAAACTACTGAATATTTTCTCAAATTTCTTTTTTTATTTGAAAGTACCATCCTTCCGGTTAATAATGGAGAATAATTTAATTCAAATGGCTGCCTCGGCTGGACATGCAGTAGCCTACACGATCGGTTCAATTTTTAAGCACATTATCGATTGTGTGCAGCTGTATTTCAACAATGGCTTCACGAATATTGTCCTTTAAAGCGTCAATTGCCTCTGGCTTGTTGGCGTAACAGTTATCTTTGACGGCACCCCACAAATAATAGTCCAAGGGTATCAAATCGTAGCTCCGTGGTGGCCAAACGACATCAGCTCTGCGGCTGATAATGCGATCTTCAAAAACAGGGCGCATAACATCGAGTGTAGCTTCGGCTGTGTGGCACCTAGCGCCGTCCTGTTGAAACCAAATGTTGCTAATATCCTCCTCTTCAAATTTTCTGAACAAAAATTTGTTCAACATGGCCCGATAACGGTCGCCATTAACTGTAGCGCCCACTTCTTGCTCATTTTCGAAGAAAAATGGTCCAATAATACCTCTGGACCAGAATCCGCACCAAACAGTGACTCATCTCGGATGTATCGGCCTTTCAATGTATGCGTGCGGGTTTTCTGTGCCCCAAATGCGACAATTTTGCTTGCTTACATACCTGCCAAGATCAAAATGAGCTTCATCTGAAAAGATGATTTTTTTCTTTTTTTTCATTCTGCAATATTACCTTGATTTTCAAAGTAATGTCACAATATTTCCCAGCATTGTTAAAGCGTATACACATCCATATTCGTTCGGCGGAAGGATAAAACTAATTATCTGTCAAATCAGACATGAGCTAAGTGTTACCATTCACGAAATAAGCACTAGTTGAAAAAAAACGTTAGATGGCAGGCCCGATACTACATCCTCGGAATGGGAGGAAGAAAGGCATAATTGTGAATCTACCTAAAAGTGGCGACTTGAAAGAATGCAATAACTGGAGAGGAATTACTCTGCTTAACACCCTATTCAATAATACTAACAGTCATAATACAGGAAAAGCTTCAAAGCAAACTAGAGAAGATATTGCGAGACGAACAGGCAAGCTTCCGGCTAAATAGAAGCTGCGTACATCAGGCCAACATCCTACGCATTATAACAGAACAGTCTCTTGAATGGCGTACACCTCTATACCTACTTTTCTATACCATCAAAAAGACTGCTATATGGAAAGCATTGAGAATAAAAGGAGTCCCCAGAAAATAATCCGAATAATAAGAGCAATGTACTAGAATGCAGAACTCTTTACAACGGGAGCATCAGCCAGCCATTAAATACTAAAGCTAGAGTAGAGCAAGGATGTCCACTCTTACCTCTACTGTTCACCATCACGCTGGATGAAATAATAAGCAAAGCCTGTTCATAAAGGAAAAGTCTCTCTGTTCGAGGACCTGGATTATGAGGATGATATTTGTTACTCTCACACAAGATCTCCAACATGCAGTCAAAAGTAAATAACCTGGAAAAACTAGCTCGCAATGTTGGACTTGAGATAGATATCAAGAAAACCAAAGCCATGAGAATTAACAACAATAGCACAGAAAACATCATACAACAGGGCCAGCCAATAGAGTATGTACGAGTAGATAGCTTCTGCTATCATAGAAGCACTATGGCAATAAACGGCGGTGCAGAAATAGACGTTAATAACAGGCTTAACAAAGTAAGGTCGGCACTCTGACGATTACAGTCAGTATGGAGAAGCTCCTACGCTCAAGCCAACGCGCTAGCTGTCCTTGAGGATTCTTAAATTGTAATAGCCATTTGAGTGTATCTTTATGTTGTCCATACAGATACTTATGGTAATGTTTTATGCAATCTAATACAGCTAATAGCTCCCTTCGAGTCACACAATAATTTCCCGTGCACTACTTGAGAAAGTAAACCATCAATACATTATCCACTGGCATCACTGTCTTTTACAAATTCTTCTCCTATTCAACGCATGTGTAAAGTCAATTTTGTTGTATGGCAGTGAAACCTGGCTTGTGTCTAACACCATCATGCAAAAGCAACAGGTATTCACCAACAAGTGTCTTAGATTCTTATCCAAGATATTCTGGCCTAACACCATAAGCAACATAGATCTATGGAATTTAACAAACTAAGAGCCCATGTTGAAGCAGATAAGGCAAAAAAAGTGGCGATGGACCGGCCATACCTTAAGTATAGTAGTATTACAAGGATGGCACTTGAATGGAATCAATAAGGATCAAGGAACCGCGGTCGACCAAGAAACACCTGGCGACGCACAATTATTCAAGAACTAAGGCAAAACAATCTTACATGGGAAGAGGCAAAGACAACAGCAGCAAATCGTGTAAGATGGATGCTTTGTGAAAGCCTTTGCTCTCAAGAGGAGTAAAGGAAAACAAAGTACTGCATTCTTATCTCTAGATGCACTTCTTTTTTTTTGGCAGTATTTTAATTGTAAATGAAAAATTGAAATGCATGCAATGCAATAATACGTTTCATTTTTATTTCGCTTTTGATTGCTGCAGTATTTTCTTTTTTAAGATTTTACATCTTTTTTTATGCACTTCCATCAATGAAAATAAAAATTATTTCCGCTTTTTATAGTTCCTCTCTGATGGCTAAAGCAGGGTCCATAAACTATGGGTTACTACTATAGGGCTATTAATGTTTTGAGCACATTTTTTTAACAATCAATTTACAATGTCATAGTCATAGTCATAGCCATAGTCACACAGTAACAGTCATAGTTATTATAGTTGACGTCAGCAACAACTACCGGTCATTTGGCAGAGCTTTTTACGACAGTCAGCATATTGTCATTATCGAATGTATGAATGGAGGCAGCAATAATGGTTTCTTTAGCGATGCCCACTACTGGATACTGTGATATTGTTAACACTGGTTGGTTGGTGGCGGGGCTGCTCGTTAAATCATTGTTGTAGTTGTTAACAAGTAAGCATTTATAAGAAATTGTTTAAAAAAAATTGTAAATTACTGCCAAGACGCGACAAGATTAAGATCTTCGAAGAGGAAAAAAACTGTCAATAAATATTTAAGTTTTTTTTACAAAATTTAAAGTTTGTTTTTGTGCAAAAAAAAAGAAACGTCATTTAAAATCATGTGCTAGAGTTACTCAAGTTTTTATGGAGTTATTAATGCCGTTTATTGACATTTTCAAATTTTTAAGTGCATAATGAATGAATAATGTTGGATAAAGAAGAGAAATAAAATCGATTTTAGGAGCTTTGTAAGCTCTACACTTTCAGAGATGTAGAGGATATACTTAACAATAACAACCTATGGAATTGGTTCAAGAATAACACTAGCCAACAAAGTTACGGACTGGGGTAACCAAGTACCTTTTTTAGGTTAATTTGCCGGGCTGAATTCAAATCCGTTTTCGAGCAAATTTTTTTTTCTTCATGGACGTAGGAAATTTTTCGCCCAAAATATGGTAGTTATGTCAATATATTTCACCTTGGCTTGAAAAAAACTTTACTGATTTTAATGCGAGTATCAGCAAATGTTTAGGAACAAAATTTCCTATAAATTACCTAAACAATATTTTTAAGTATTTTCAACAGTTTCTGAGTTATTCATCAATTAAAGGGTCCGCCAAATAATTTTTTTTTTTTTTGAAAATGCTATAAAAAAACTATTGAATATTTTCTCAAATTTCTTTTTTTATTTGAAACTACAATCCTTCCAGTTAATGGAAAATAATTTCATTCAAATGGCTGCTTCGGCTGGCCAGACAGTATCCTACACGATCGATCAAATTTTTAAGCACATTATCGATTGTGTGCAGCTGTATTTCACCAATGGCTTCACGAATATTTTACTTTAAAGCGTTAATTGCCTCTTGCTTGTTGGCGTAACACTTATCTTCGACGCCACCCCACAAATAATAGTCCAACGGTGTCAAATCGCAGCTCCGAGGTGGCCAAATGACATCAGCTCTGCGGCTGATAATGCGATCTTCAAAAACAGGGCGCAAAACATCGAGTGTAGCTTCGGCTGCGTGGCACATAGCGCCGTCCTGTTGAAACCAAATGTTGCTAATATCCTCCTCTTCAATTTTTGTGAACAAAAATTCATTCAACATGGCCCGATAACGATCGCCAATGACTGTAACGGCCACTACTTGCTCATTTTCGAAGAAAAATGGCCCAATTATGCCTCTGGACCAAAATCCGCACCAAACAGTGACTCGTCTTGGGTGTATCGGGTTTTCAATGTTTGCGTGCGGGTTTTCTGTGCCCCAAATGCGACAATTTTGCTTGTTTACATACCCGCCAAGATCAAAATGAGCTTCATCTGAAGAGATGATTTTTTTTGGCAAAATCGGTATCTTCTGTAAGTCGATCACAGGCCCACTTAGCGAAGCGTATACACAACCATATTCGTTCAGCGGAAGGATAATACTAATTATCTGTCAAATCAGACATAAGCTAAGTGTTACCATTCACGAAATAAGCACTAGTGAAAAAGAACGTTAGATGGTGAACCCTTTAGTTGCGAAAAAAAAATTTTTCGCGCAAAATTAGAGCAATTTTTTGTTTTCAAAAAATAAAAACTTTTCAGAATGAAAACTACATTTTAAACAATTAAATTAAAGCTTGAAATTGTTGGAATAAAATAGACAATAAATCATCAAAATCGGTTGGCTATTGCTGATTTTATTCAAAACTTAATGCAGGTACGACACTTTGTCACAAATTAGAGGAAAAATTTTTTTCTTGCAAAATTAATGGATTTTTATCTTATTTTAGTTAAATGCGAAAGTCTGCTTAAAACATGATCACTTCACTTCAAATTTCTGGCTAAAATTTCTTTGGGGACTGTTTTATCTACTACTCTCTGGAATTGATTCGGTGGGTCGGTACTCATACGGCTGATATATAATGCATTTCCTCTGATAGTTAAGCGGCTATTAGATCTCTTTTAGGTGTAACTTTCAGTTCAAAACTCGTTAGGGACTGTCGTGATTCCCTTGGATACTCTTACATCAGTTTGGTGTCCACATTATTTGGGTCCTCGGTTACACGGCATTCCGGGTAACTGTGATGAGCTGGCTAAGGCGGGTATACTCCTTCCGGACAATCACCTACCTGTTAGTGTACCGCTCTCCTCCGTTAAGCTATCGATTAGACAGAAGTACTTATTGAACTCTCCTGGATGGTATGAATACCAATCAGTTATTTAAGTTGGATCGTGGGAGCATCTCCTTTACTATGTCTATGCCGATGGGGCATTGTATTGTGGGAAGACATGCGCAAAGGCTGCGCTTACCGGCATCTACGAAATCATAATTTCTGTAGAGTTTGTGGATCGATTGAGGAAGAGCAAACTGTGGCCCACTTCATATGCCAGTATCCGTCTATAGCTAGACGTAGATTAATCATACTTGGCTCGCCCTTTCTCGATAGCCTATCGGAACTATCAACCATCGATGTTAGGCTAATAGCCAGAGACCTTAGACTGTCGGGTTGGTTTCCGACATTATTTGAGGGAATGTACTTCTATGTGAGACGTCTGCATTACCGTCAAGACCTGTTAATCAGGACTTGGCGGCTGGCGCACTATGTGAGGTATATCACAACGGGCCACTATGGGTGTTCAGATGTGCCTTGACCCAACAAGGCTGCCACTCACTCCTAACCTAACGTAACCCAACCTAACCTGTCGCCTGTCCTTTGCTCGAAATCTTTTTGTATGCAATAATCCACATGAACCACTACTCAAAGAATCTTTTGTACTGACTTATATGTCCACCATGGGTAACTGTTTGAGCAATTATAACCTAATACCTACTCCTTAGAGGGTGCCGTGGTGTAGTAGTTGGAGCACACGCATAACAACACATACGACCAAGGTTTGAGCTCCAGCAGAGGAAATGCCGAAAGAAACATTTCATTGTGGTTTCGAATGTTTAATAAAAAAGTCTTCAACTTCCCTCCACAGATCAAATTGATTAAAGAAACTGAAACAAAGCAATGAATGCTTTGTTGAAAGCCAATATGCCTACTAGAGGAGTGACGGAGAAAGAAAAATATGTCCACCATATCAAGTGAAAGAGACTCTCACTTTGTCATTTACTGTGGTTCTGTAACTAAGAACAGATGCCTTGCTGTTCTTTGGTTGCACTTACAGTTTTAGCGAACACTGGAAAAACTGATTGATGATCACGTCTCGAATGTCCTCAACTCTGACAACTTCTGCACGGTACAGCACTCATACCTAAATGGAAGGCCGCTGAAAAAAGCCCTGACTGATAATGTCGGCACCACTCAGAAAACATTTGACAAAAAGAATTATATAATGGCATCCTTCTCATGTGTTGAAGGTGCTTTAATTTTAATTGGTTCTTTTTACCAAGCGGTACAAACTTACAACCAAAATTGTGGGATACTGTTCTGACATTTTGAAAGGAGGCCAGATACTTGGGTGTTATTCTGGACTCAAAGCTTACGGGGAAATATAAGTTTTGTGCCTCTTAGGTGACTTAGGACTTCTAAAAATCTTAGGATCTTACATCGCGGTCGTAAGGCCAATTCTTACTTTTTCTTACTGCTTTCGTCTGATAGAAGACGGTGAATTCTAGGTCTTACCTCACCATTCCGAATAACGTACAGAGGCTGTAATGTCTTGCTTTGAGATTTACGGAAGCACGTGGACTGTAGCATATTCGCTTGGGTCACGACAGTATCTAAAGGAAAGTGGGCGGACAAAATTTGCGATGTCGAATGGCTTATGCGGTACTTACCTTTAACTCTTTTAGACCGGGAACGGTTTGAGTGCGGGATGTGTTTTTTGGGACGACGCTATTTTAACCTATGCCACTGGCTTAAGGATAGAGGCGAGCGTGGGATGGGTTTTTACTTTGATGAACTTTCGGTCGCTTTCAGACTACAATATCTTACAGACAAAAGTTCATGCCATCGATAGTTCCAATGTAGTTGGGTCGAAATTTCCCCTCAGATGCATTCGCTCACTGTCCCAATGTGGGTGACACCGTGTTGTACTGATATGGGTCCCGAGGGTATTCAGGAGAATGATTTTGCTTGCTCATAAATGATCGACAGGGATTCTTAAATGGATGCGATTAAGCTTCTTACATGAGTATTTACTAAGCAATGTATGATTGGACGTATGTCTCAGCGTATAGGTTACCCACGTTATGGCTACTGCAGAAAATGTCAAGTAGACGACGAAGAGGAGCTGTTATAATACCTTCTTTGTGAGTGTTTCACTCTACGGGAGCTTAGACTGAGGCATGTTGGTGCACGTTTCGTCATTGATTTAGATTGTCGCAGTATATATCACTGACGAAATTAGTCAATGTTGTTGGGGGTATCGATTGGATCTTATTGGGACCAAATTATTTTTACATTCAGGTTTAGGTAGGGCTGGATTAGATTTTTCTTGTCTCTGATGTCTTTTATGTGTTTTCAGGCCATAGGGTCTCTGAGTTTTCACGCTACCCGCAGGCGACGCATGTAACGTAACCTAACCTTACCTAGAGTATTGCCAATCTCGGTTTTATCTCCGAAGATTGTTATTTTCGTACTTTACTAAATACTTTCTAACAATCGCAAGAAAGAAAAGAATGTCTTAGAAATGAACTTGACTGGCAATACTTTCTTATTTATTTCTTTTTTATTTTTTTTATAACATTCTTATCAAGTTACGCGTATAAGAAATTTGAAAATGTTTTTAAGTAACTTGTGTGGACCTAAAATATATGTTTAATTAGTAAAAGTTTTAAAAGTTATTAAGTTTAAAAATAAAGGTTGTTTTTTATGTTTTGAAAATGTACTGTATTAAGTGAAAAAGGTTGTAAAGATTTCTAAAGGAAGTGGAATTTAAAAAACTAGTCAACCTTCATCAATTTCTTATCTTGGAGTCTATTTAATCTAAAAAAAGGTAAATAAAACCAACTTCACAAAAACTATTTTGGTTTAAATGAAGGGTAAAAAAGCATATGAAAGAAAAAATTCTTCAAAAAAAATTATACAAAAAAGTTGCTGTTTAAAAAGGCCTATAATTTGTTTAATAAAGTTGACTATTTTAAAAGCATATGGGTACTGTTTAGTACAAGCTGTCTATTTCGTTTTTTATTTGACTTTTATTTTTATACATTATTTTGTACATAAAATTAAGGTTTTAAAGTTTAAACCCAACAATTTTTCTTTTTTGTAAAGAATTTGCAGAAATTTTCACATTTCTTAAGCAAAATGGATAAAAAATTTCAAAATAAAATGTTGACCAGAAATATGAAAAAAGTTTTTGTAAATGGCTGATAAGCAGTTAAGCGTTACTAATTTGATTAAAGAAAATTTAAATAGAAATTAAATTAACGGGTTTTTTTTTTAACCAAAAAAAAATAGAACTTTTTGTTTTATTAAAATTCAGAAATTTCTTAAAAAAGTTATAGAAAAAGTATTCAACTATTTTTTGTTTGCTTTGTTTTTTGCTTAGCTGATAAACATGTTGGTGAATGTAAAGAAAAAGATTGCTTTCATGCTGTCATCTTAACATGTTTGATTGAAAGATTGTGAAGAAAAATAAATCAAATCAATGCGTACATGCGTACATGCGTTTCCTTTTATTTTATTTTGGGGTTATTGTTATTACTTCGAGCCATTTTTATTATTTTAAAAGCGTAACAACAATTAATTTTTTTTATTCTATAATATTTTTGCGATACACGCTACACTTTTAACTTTGGTGCGTTTAGTTTAAGACGATTATAGACGTTAATTTTCTCTATGTCATACGCTTAAGCCTATCACCTACAAACAGTGGTTTCAATAAAGGGTCTGCCATCTAACGTTTTTTTTCAACCAGTGCTTATTTGGTGAATGGTAACACTTAGCTCATGTCTGATTTGACAGATAATTAGTTTTATCCTTCCGCTGAACGAATATGGTTGTGAATACGCTTCGCTAAGTGGGCAATCGCAGGACTTACAGAAGATGCCGATTTTGCCAAAAAAAAATCATCTTTTCAGATGAAGCCCATTTTGATCTTGGCGGGTATGTAAACAAGCAAAATTGTCGCATTTGGGGCACAGAAAACCCGCACGCATACATTGAAAAGCCGATACACACAAGACGAGTCACTGTTTGGTGCGGATTTTGATCCAGAGGCATAATTGGGCCATTTTTCTTCGAAAATTAGCAAGGAGTGGCCGTTACAGTCAATGGCGATCGTTATCGGGCCATGTTGAACGAATTTTTTGTTCACAAAAATTGAAGAGGAGGATATTAGCAACATTTGGTTTCAACAGGACGGCGCTATGTGCCACACAGCCGAAGCTACACTCGATGTTTTGTGCCCTGTTTTTGAAGATCGCATTATCAGCCGCAGAGCTGATGTCGTTTGGCCACCTCGGAGCTGCGATTTGACACCGTTGGACTATTATTTGTGAGCTGCCATCAAAGATAAGTGTTACGCCAACAAGCCAGAGACAATTGACGTTTTAAAGGACAATATTCGTGAAGCCATTGGTGAAATACAGCTGCACACAATCGATAATGTGCTTAAAAATTGGACCGATTGTGTGGCCGTGGCAGCCATTTGAATGAAATTATTTTCCATTATTAACCGGAAGGATTGTAGTTTCAAATAAAAAACGAAATTTCAGAAAATATGCAGTAGTTTTTTTTATAGCATTTTCAATAAAAAAAAAAAAAACTATTTGGCGGACCCTTTATTATGTTCTACTTCCGCTTAGGAGCCAAAGTAAGGTACTGAGTTTTAATATATGTGGGAGTATAACAGTTAATGTTGAAGAACTTACAGTTAAGCTGTTAGCAATGACTTAGGCCTAGCCTTTGAAGTATGAATAGTTTTCTGGGTGCTAAATACAAGTGCCGAAATCTCTTGTAATCGCATTTTATGCAGCTACAGTGAGACTGCAAGTGCGTGAAACTGATAAAGGGTTTCATACGAATCAGTTGTCATTACCCATAGAATTATATAAGTTTTTCAGTCCTACCAAGAGGTAAGTCATATCCAAGTAAATGTAAAAAATGTAAATAGGCGTTAAGCTCCTTTATGATATACATTATCACTTAATTAAAACATGGTAACTGTGGTCTATTCCAATATTGGTGCAAGAGTATTAATTTTGTGCAGAGTTTTATATCAAGCGAATGCCGTGCATAGCGGAAGTATTATAATCTTGCCAAGGAGGACAACAATAGAAGGAGTCGTCGTAAATAAATGAAATTTCGTGCAAAAAATGTACTAAGAAATTAAGACAACGTACACGCTCACCGCCTACATAGCTCTTTTAATTACTGATATAAATAAACAAATTCCACATAACAGGTTTTAAACACACAATTTTGTGGATTAAAAAAAAAATTTTAAATGTATTGCAATCTGGCGAAATTTCGATGTTGTACTGCAAATTGTGAATTTGAATAATAATTTTAATTTTTTGTGGATTAATATGTTATACACATATTAAGTGGTAATTCAAATTATTTTTAGCTTCTTATTTGTCTCAAGCTATTAAAAATTGGTTACATATGAAAAACTCTTTAAATTATAAATTATTTTAATAAAAAATTTTTCAGTTCTAAATTTATTTATTGGATAGAACATGTTATATAGTTTCAAATTACTAAATTAAAAAATATCTATTTTTATATATATTGTTACAAAAATAAGGTTGGGCACCCCAGCATTTATTACATCGCTAAAATAAATAAACAAAAGCTAGAAGAACAACTATACGTGCTGTTGACAAATATCCAAATCTACAGAAACAACCATTATCAGAGATCAAGTAGTAAAAATAACACGGCAACAACAATAATTAAGCAGCAAAGGAAACAAGTAACAGACAATAAACAAGCAACAACAAATACTAAGAGCTGAAAGAGGTAGATGTTCACATACGCATGACTACAAAAGAACTAAAAATAAATTTAAAGAAAGAAATGGAATCTACCTGAAATATCGAGAGGTTCGAGAGCTTTCGATATGTTCTTTACTCAGCTATATAAAAAGCACATCGATGCGAACAGCAATCAGTTTAAGTAAAGTAAACTCAACGAGTACAGTTTGTGTGAAGAGAGTTTATAAGGAGTAAACTCGTGGAGTGAATCGTGAAGTAAAAAACCAGTTTAGTTGGAGCTAACTCAGTAAAGAGAGTTAAGGTTGGATAACATCTGGGTGAAAAGGCTGTGATTGAACCTAAGTTATAACCACGATCGGGTTGGAAGATCTTTAGGAGGAAACATCTGTCGAGTAATTGCTGTTGTTTACAAAGTTATAAACAGAGAGAGTAGTTAAGAATAAAAATTGTTATTGCCTGTAAAAAGATTACAAGCAGTGGTGCACATAACTGTGTTGAATAGAGGATTTTTAATTAAAAGCAAACACAAAATTTATTTCATTTTAACTACAATCTACGAACTCAAAAAACATGTTTTCAAAAAGGTAAAAACGTAACAATATTTTTTAATACTCTTTTATAGTTTGGAAAATTTAAATTTTTTCTTGAAAAAAGTGCTTTTTTGCAAAGTTAAAAAAAAAAAATAACAACAATAAATAAAATATAATTTGTTTTTCTATTTCATATATAATAATCTAAAGTAATTAAAAAACGAAACTTATAAAAATTACTTTAACAACTAGAGTTCTTACATCTATTTTCCAGAAGCATCCAAAATATATTTTTTATATAGTTTTTTTATTACAAATTCCCCCTTGACCACGATATTCGATGATAACATCACCTTGGAGCGTTTGGCAAACATTTCTCTGATTAAACATTCGAAAACGACTATCGGAAGCGCAACGAAAAAGAACTCATTGAGTTCATTGGGTTCAGCGTGTGGCAGCAAATCTTTCGATCCCTAACCCTTTACTTTGCTCTCTTCTTTTTTTGCTTTTATTTTCTTCTGAGCAAACGGCAAGCTTTTGCCTCTGCATTTTTTTTCACCGCTCAATGCTAAAACGAGAGAAGTTTCTTATTTTCAAAAACCAAGAAAACAGAAACAAAAATAGAAAAATATCAGTATATACCCGATATACGTGTTCATCTGTCTCTGTTTCAGTGACGACTAAAAGCAAGAGCATAAGAATATATGTGAATGCTCTTTCAAGCATTTTTGTTCAGCAAACACAAATATTTTTGTATCGAAAATTCTTCACTAATAACGAACACTCGAATATCAGGTCATGTAGGTCAGCTGAGTTTAGCGATCTTTTGAGACAATATTGAGAATTAATCGAAAAAAATGTTCATTGTTTTATTCAGCGGACTATTACTTTTCAAAAATATATGGTGTATAAAGGGTGGGCCATTTAAAAGTTTAAATTTAAAAATGCAATAAACTAAAAACGGTTTGAATTTTGCCAACTTTATTTTATTGTTGTACTTTACAACACAATTGTTTCGTTTAGAAATTAAATATTATTTCTATCATAAGCTGCCGCGGCTAGCCTCACGATGCCCCATTCAATCGCATCAAATTTCGAGAAATATTTCGAGCATATGTGGTCATATCTCGACAATGGCATCGCAAATGTTGGTCGTCAAGTTCTCATTTGTCTCCAGTTTGTTGCTAAAACACTTGTCTTCAACGATGCCCCGCAGAAAATAGTCCAACAGTGTCAAATCGCAGCTTCTTGGCGGCCAACTGACATCACTTTTTCGCTTAATTACACGGCCATCGAACGTGTGACGCAATAAATCGATTGTGGCCTGAGATGTGTGGCAAGTTGCATCATCCTGTTGCACCGTAATGGTTGGGCTGACCTCATTTTCAAAGAAATATGAGCCCATGTTGCTTTCGCTCCACAAGCCGCACAAACAGACACTTGTAATGGGTGCATTGGCTTCCGTAAGACCACGTTTGGGTTTTCTGAGCCCCAAATATCTCAATTTTGCTTATGGACGTACCCACCAAAATGAAAATTTGCTTCATCAGAAAGGATGATTTTTTTTATTTTTTTGCAATTTCCGACCAATTGTCTTTGTTGTGGAAATAAATTTCCAATATATGCTATCGTTGCTTAAGCATAAATTGTTGCATGTCTTTCAGAAGAGATAATATACTGAATTTTGTGACAGAATAAAATAACATGCATAACATCATTGCCACATTCCAAATAGTCGCTGGTTCAAATTTAAACTGATAGATGACTCACTCTGTACTATCAAAATCCGTGATGAGTGAGTTTTAGCTTTTTTCTAAGGGTCGACATACTGTGAGTCATGTCGAAGTAAATGGCTTCAAATGAATACATACGTTTGTAAAGCTGCTATAAATGTCGGTACCAGTAGTGCCTATCGAAGGTTTTACTTACAGAGTATCAAAGTATATAGAAAAGGTTAAAGAACGAAGCATAAGAAAATGCACATGAAGAGTCCTTGAAAGTTTTTATGTATGATTGGTATTGAATGTAAAAAGTAATTTTAGCTTAAAATCCACCCACGCTACGTAATGTTACTTAAAGAGTTTTAATGTTTAGATTATGATGGTTGTCTCTTGGCTTTGAACAAGTCTATACTAAACGGAAGCAAACTTCAGTCCATGTAATATCATGACTAATGATCATTTCTATCGTTCTTATAATAAATTTTTTAATATCCAGGTTTGTGTAGGTGCCGCAATAAGTTGTCTATTGCCACAGTTATTTTTATTTTTATTTTTCTTGCTTTACATGTTTTGGTTAAGAAAGTAATCACTTTTCGAAAACTATTATTCACTGTCATAAAAGTTATAATAAGACAACAAATAATACACAAAGAAACTCGAAATAAAAAGGAAAAAGCAATAACAAAATAAAATTATACAACACGATAATGGGTGATTATCACTTTATAGAACACTTGAGAACAGGCTTAAGAACAACACATTATTAACACAAGCCTCAAAACTAGCAGTTGATCAACATGAAGTGTTTAATGATTTTAGCCTTTATTTGCTTTATAGCTTATTGCCAAGCCTCTGTAAGACTTTTTTGTTTTTATTTTTTGCAAGAAAAGAAGAACTGTTTTAATCTTGACTATTCTTTCCAGCTCCTGGACCTAAATGAAGAACAAAAAGCCAAAGCTAAAACTTATTTCGAGGAATGTATTAAACAGGAAAATGTTTCCGAAGAAGAGACCACAAAATTGCGCAACAAAAATTTCGCTGATCCCTCACAAAATTTGAAATGTTTTGGCACCTGTTTCTTTGAAAAGGCAGGCACTCTGAAGCATAATAAACTGCAACATGAAGTGGTTTTAGAAAAATTGGGTTCCATATTGGGTGAGGAGAAAACCAAAACTATTTTGGAGAAATGCAAAGACGTCAAGGGCGAAGATCGTTGCGATACAGGCTTTAAGCTTTATGAATGTTTTGAACAAACTAAAACGGAATTAGTGGCTGCTTAAGGGTATCATTTAGAACAAATAATAATAAGATGTGATTTAATAATGTATTTAAAATAAAAAATGTTTCAAAACTAAAATAGAAGACTTCATAGTGTTTTAAAGCAAAATAAAAAAAAAATAAAAAAAAATATTTGAATGATTTAAAGAATATATAAAATATAGTGGGTGGTAATCAAGTAGTTTTAAAACTAATGTCACCTAAAGTGTCATATAGTGAAGAGTTTGTCATTTACGAACATGGATATTTTAATAACGGAAGGATTATAAAACTTACTGCAAAAGTGGTGATTGAAACTTGGTCACGTTTTGATCAAAATTTTTTTCAGCGATGATTAATTCGACAAGCAGATTATTGAGCCACTGTATCTGCAAAGAATAGCTGTTGGATGCGCTTTATGGTCTAGAAGTTTCATTGTGCGGTATTTTTTGAAAATAATGATGGGTGAACTATTACTGCCAATCAGTGTTGCCATAATTTTTTTTAGAAAACCTGAAAATTTCAAAGAAATAACTGATTTTCAAATGAAAAACTGCACATATTTAAAAAAGTATCGGGTACGCTCGGTTAACCGAAACTGAGTAAACTTTTTAAAGACAAATCAAACCTAATGCCCCAATTACTTTCACCTTTTAATAATTCTCAATTCAGACAAGATTCTGATATTTTTTTCTTATTAATAAAATTCTCTGATTATAATCAAAGAAGTAATTTGGAAGATAATTAAGAAAAAATATCAGAATCTCAATTTCGATTTCTCGACTCTCTTTACTCAGTTTCGGTTTTCCGAACATACCCAATAATCCATTTCATAGTGTATGTTTTTCATAACAAATTCAGTGTGGTAGACATACATAAATAATATAATATAATAATGTATTCATATTTGAAACTTTTTCCCCGACAAGCGGAGCCTCCAGCGGGTATACCAAATTCATGTTCGGTGAATTCAGTAGGACTAGCCGTTTTTTTATGTTAGCTCTTGTTTTCGAGATATAGGGTTATTTCGATAATGGTGGAGGTTGCACGACATATATTCGAGTAACTCAATATCGGTTCAGTTTAGTGAATTAACTAAAAACTTGGAATTCCGCAATAAAATTACCATTAAGTGGGGCAAAAACTTTTTTAATCTTCGTAATCATTTAAGAAATATACTCTTTTTTGGTTAGTTTTATTTACGAAGTATGTAACTTGGTTCCACTGTTCTTTTAGCAACAAAAAAACAAAACTGTCTTAGACATAAATGTAAGTATTACACACCGTGTGAAGTCTCTCTTTCTTTATGATCAGTGGTCAAAAAAGGGATACTTATATTGTCGCATTAACAATATAATTATAACAAAATTGAAATAACAAAATTGAAAGCAAAACTTCAAAATCTGCACAATTAACAGAAAAACAGATTTTTTAAACAAACAGCATCAAAACTGCCCAGTCCTTCAGAAAACTGCAAAATACAGATAAGTCTACACATTTGGCCACGCTGCTGCCAATTCAAAGCGCTATAATTGTATGAAAATAGACTTTTTTTTGCTTACAATAGACGATTATGAACAGGAAGATATGTGGATTGAACAATTTATAGAATAGTAAATTTAGTGGTCGCGAATTTCTGGACTTAGTGACGTAAATTGACCACCGCCATCATGCCATTTCATGTCGTTAAACTTTTATTGTGAGGCCACGTCAAAGATCATGTCTACGTGAACAATTTCTCAACATTGAAGCATTTGAAAATAAATATCTGCCAAGTTATCGCAGAAATATTGCCTAAAAGTGGTCGAGAACTATCTCAATGTGATCGTCTGCTGCATTACGAATTATACATAAAGGCAAAGTCCAAGCATTATCTTAAATTTTCCATAATATTTCATGAAGGAACATGGGGACTTCCGTCAGTCACTGAGCTGCACCCGATTTTATTTTTTGAACTCATTCAAAGGGACTTATAGTTTAACGCCGGCTCCGAACGGCAAATGCAATTTCTAATAGTAGTGATACTCATAACCAGTTATTAGCTAATGTTATGAGGTGATACCGCTGTCGAAAAACTTTTTCTTTTTAAGATGGTCTGGCCTTGTATTGAACCGATGACCTTCTGGTTGGTAGACGGGTGTCTTGCCTACCATACCATAGTGAAAATTCAATTTTCAATTAGACTTTTATGTAAACTAACAAAATTGCCACATATGGGGCTCAAAAAATCCACAAACAGTCATACAAAACCATCACACCCAAAGAAAGTGATCGTATGGTGCGATTTGTGGTTGGGCGGCATCATCGGCCCATATTTGTTCGAAAATGAGCAAGGAAACGCTGTCACCGTGAATTCTCTGCACTACGAAACCATGATAACCTAATGTTGACATCAGTGAACTTTGGTTTCAGCAGGACCAAGCAATTCAGTTATTGCATGAGAAATATCCAATTTCGCGTAATTTCTCGATTTACCGTCTAGTTCTTGTAATTTAACGCCACTGGATTATTTTCTCAGTGACCATTTGAAAGACCGAGCTTACGTGAACAAAGCCCAAACAACTCGCACTCTTAAGGATGAATTTCGGCGCTGTATTGACGAGATAAGCGAAGCTTTGTTGTAAAATGTGGTTCTAAATTTTGTGAAAAGAGCGTACGTCTGTCGGCGTGCTAGATAAGGTGGATATATGTCCGACATCATATTAAAGGGTCCGCCATATAACGTTTTTTTTTCAACTAGTGATTATTTCGTGAACGGTAACACTTAGTTCATGTCTGATTTGACAGATAATTAGTTTTATCCTTCCGCTAAACGAATATGGTTGTGTATACGCTTGAACAACGCTGGGAAATATTGCGACATTACTTTGAAAATCATGGTAATGTTGCAGAAAGAAAAAAAAAGGAAAAAAATCATTTTTTCATATGAAGCTTACTTTGATCTTGGCGGGTATGTAAACAGGCCAAATTGTCGCATTTGGGGCACAGAAAACCCGCACGCATACATTGAAAAGCCGATACACCCAAGGCGAGTCACTGTTTGGTGTGGATTTTGGTTCATAGTGATAATTGGGCCATTTTTCTTCGAAAATGAGCAAGGAGTGGCTGTTACAGTCAATGGCGATCGTTATCGGGCCATGTTGAACGAATTTTTGTTCACAAAAATTGAAGAGGAGGATATTAGCAATATTTGGCTTCAACAGGATGGCGCTACGTGCCACACTCGATGGTTTGCGCCCTGTTTTTGAAGATCGCACTATCAGCTGCGATTTGACACCGTTGGACTACTATTTGTAGGGTACCGTCAAAGGTAAGTGTTACGCCAACAAGCCAGAGACAATTGACGCTTTATAGAACAATATTCGTGAAGCCATTGGTGAAATATAGCTACACACAATCGATAATGCGTTAAAAAATTGGACCGACCGTGTAGGCTACTGCATGGCCAGCCGCGGCTTCCATTATTAACCGGAAGGATTGTACTTTCAAATAAAAAAAGATATTTGAGAAAATATTCAGTAGTTTTTTTTTATAGCATTTTCAAAAAAAAAAAATATTTGGCGGACCCTATACACTACTAAATTCAATATATTTTTTTATATTGGTATGAATGAAACTGAATTTACCAAAAAAGCAAATGTGTGTTTTTAAGCCAATTTACTTCCTAACCTCAAATTTTCCCACCCTTTGTAAGGAAACGGGATACCACACGAATTTAAGACACTTCTGCATCGCAATATTTCTGGCTATGAATGCTGGATCTATTCAGACAAACCCAAGACCAAAAATAATATGCAGAACTCGTTTAACCAATGTTCTGTTTTCTGTGGAAGCAAGAGTATCCCTTCTATTATGAGTTTCTGATTCTTTTCAAAGGAACATTGGCCGAAATCAATTAAAAGTGTTTAAGAAATAATTACATAAAGGTTTGGTTTTTTATTGTTTAATTTTATTTTTCAACAAATAAATTTTAAACTTTTTTTCATTTTTAAATAAATACTCTTTTCATTTTTAGATCACTTATTTCAAATTCTTAAGCAAGCAATTCTTGTTTGGAATCTTCGAAGCATTTGTAGATTTGGAAACCGTTATCACAGCGACCTTCACCCTTGACATCCTTGCATTTGTTCAAAACAGTCTTAGTCTTCTCTTCGCCAATGAGGGCACCCAACTTTTCCAAAACAACATCTTCCTGAATTTGATCGTCCTTCAAGGTGCCTACTTTTTCAAAGAAACAGGTACCGAAACATTTCATGTTTTCTGAGGGATCAGCGAAATCCTTGTTACGCAAACGTACAGCATCTTCTTCGGAAACATTTTCCTGTTTAACACATGCATCGAAATATTCCTTAGCTTTGGCTTTTTGTTCTTCCGACAATTCGATGGGCTATTGAGTAGAGAAATAAAATAAGAATAAATTGTATTGTTTTTTCATCCAATTTTTAAAAAATTACTTACAGTGGCCAAAGCCTGGGCAATGAAGCAAACAATAGCTAAAGAGACGAATGTTTTCATGGTGATAACTTTTTAGACTTTTTTTTGGCAATATTGTCTTAAGGCTTGTTAAGAAATTTGTGATGTTGTGGTAAAACTAAACAGGGCTTTTTATAACAAGTACTCCGCCTCAAACAGAACATGATTGTTCGTAAAAAGTATAAAAAATAATACAATTAATCGCAGTGGGTTCTGTTGTTTTTTTAATTATGTTTTTTGAAAATTTTGTTAATTTTTTTTTTCTTGTCGATAGTTTCGTTCAAGTATTAGAAAGCTTCGATTGTCAAGACTTGTTTGACTCTCACCCTTATGGAATTTTTTCTTAATTTTTGTTTTGTTATATATGTTTTTGTATTTATATTTTTTTTTTATAAAGGTCTTGTTTATTTTTATTTTGTTTTTAATTTTTGTTTTTAATTTTGTTTTTGATGACGTAAAAAAACTGTCTGGTTATACTCTTTCTCCTACACCATCTGTTTTATTGTATGTATTTCAGGTTATTGTTTTAAACCATGTAGCGCCTAATTAATTATTCAAAAGTTTGGCCTGAATTTTGCCAGACGGAAAGTACTTATTAAGATTAATTTGATAAAATAAAAATTAAGTTGACTTTTAGCACGCTTATGTCTGGTTTCCAGTAAAGTTTAAATTTCTTCAAAATCCATTAGAAAAGGGTATTATGAAAGCAGTCTGATGTGTAACAACTTTAAATTTATTTTAAGGCCGAATTTACATTTTTTCTTTCTTTGGTTATATCAATCGAAATGAAAACAAGATGTTAGATTTTTGTTTTAATCATGGCTTGGTTGACACTTTTATTTTTCAAATATACTTTCATTTTGATATAAATTATCACAACATAAAACCGTATAATTATAAACAAAATAGGCCCTTTTCAGAATAAATTTTGTTTATTTATTACAGGTAGTGGGGAGCCACAAATGGTCTTAGTACTCCCACTTAAGAAGGTAATCACCCAAAATAAAGCTAACGCCACTCTGAAACGCTTTCAGAATAGAATACCTTCAACCTTCCGTATGAAAACCTCAATGGGCAGCAGACGAAATATTTATATCCAATATTGAACTCCGTAAACGGTCGTGCATGAATATGTGCCAAAGCAACACATTCACAGAGAACATGGTCCGTTGTCTTCTTTTCCTGCCTGCGTAGATGGCAACAAATTGAGGTTGAAGAGGAGATACTTCAGATATTAATAGCCCACCAGATCAGGATTAGCAAAAACACGGGTTTTAAACAAAAAACCCAACTCACCGGGTTTTATTGGGTTTTTTGAAGTTTTTTTTTTGGGTTTTATTGGGCTTAATAACTGCTCCCAAATTTCGTTCATTTCGACAATACTTTTTGTTTGTTTATACAATGACGTTGTTTTAGTATTTATAGTGCAATTTTGCATTCTTAGGGGGAATAAGGCGGCATTATGTACTATAGGCTGCTAAAAATCGGTGTTCGTATCAGACTGCACTTTCTTCATTTGAGACGTGCATTATGAGCAAAACGGTCGGCATATAGAGACAGACATGATTAAGTTATTCTTTTGCACTACAGCACTACGACCAAATCACTGCGTTTCGAGAAATATAAAATCAGCTTCAAAGTGGATTGCCTCAAAGACGAGAAGTTTTTCTGAGAGTGGATTCGGAAATTGGCCCAGAGGTAAACCTGCAAAACAATCGATAATACTATCGATAGTATCGATAGTTTAGTTTTTGGCTGACCATCGATAATTTTTTTTCACTATCGATACTTTTTTTCACTATCGATAGTGTCACTAGATGTACATAGTTAAAGTCAAAAATTTCAAAAAATTTGTTCGACGCAGGTTGTTAGAGGTCTGTAACTTTTCATAGTAATATAGGGACACAGTTTAACAGTTTCTTAAATTTCTATTTATTCAACTCAAAGTATGAATTGTAACTAAAATATGTTCGTACATACGATTTGCGTTTGCTCCAAACAAATTAATCTTCATTTCCTCAGACCATAGCATGTTGTTCTAACTATTACGTGGCAGATGTTGCTTCCATTTGCTGAGGAATGATACATTTCGAGGACTCTTACCCACGAGTCTAGTTTTCATAAATTTTTTTTTTTTTTTCATATTATGCCACTTGAAACAGGAGAATAAATTCATTTTTGAGGCCTTTCGATGACTTAATTAAATTAATTAATCTTTGAAGTACGAATTAAAAGTTTATCAAAACTGACAGTTGTTCTACGCTCTCGTTTCATAGGCTTTGCAGTTTACTTCCACTGGCTCTTATTAATTGCTTTAGTTTTGGAGCACTTCATGGTCTAAACAATTTTCGCTAAATATAAGGATTACTCTTCCACCAAATCTTCAATACATCAAATTTTATGATATACTGGACAAAAATAAAGTGTCCCTATTATTTGTTTCAACACTGTATATTTATTCTTTCCCTTTCACTTAAATTCTAATATTGTTGCCACAAGTAGCACCCAAAAGAATCCGATGGTATCGATATTTTCGATAGTTTCAAAAAAACCATCGATACTATCGAGTGGGCCGACTATCAATAGTTTTGCAGATCTACCCAGAGGTGCAGAAAAGATAAAAGCAGTGATTTGAAAAATTTATATTTTGATGAATTTGTTAATTCATTATCTCTTTTGAGATAAATCCGAATTAATTTGTGATCGCAATACGCATTTTATTTGTTTTGATTGTAAATAAACTATGAAAACGTTTAAATAAAAAACCCACTCGTGGTTTTTTAAATATAAAACCCAATAAAACCCGGGTGGGTTTGATTGGGTTTGATTGGGTTACCCAGTGGGTTGCCAAACCTGTCCAGAATACATGTGTGGTTTATCAGCAATATTACTTTTTTTTGTTGAGCATTTCATTCTTCAGCAAAGTTAAATAGTCGAGTAAACATTTTGACGCATTGAATTTTGCACTTATTTACATAAATTTAAATAAACATATAATAACGGTATACTCTAAGAGCAAAACCGGCTTAATATATACTTATTTTAACGTAGAATTTTTTTTAATAAGGTGACCATACATAACATTTTATAGTTTGGATGAATTGAGCAAATATTTAGGTGACCTTATCATTTTGAAGCACACCTTATTGCGTTTAGTCGAACATATCTATATATTCAATATAGACCATATACATCGACTATCTGTGACATAAGCCATTGCAGTGTAATCAGTCTAAAAAACATTTTTTTCATGCACAAAGCCTAGCTACTAAGTGCCTATGCTAGAGCGACTAGTCAATGATAGCTAAAAATATAAATAGCATGCTACGTAAAAATTAAAATTTGCAATGTACGAAATAAATCAAGCCAGAACATAAAAAAACTAATATCCATAAGTGTTAGGCTATCCCAAAACATGGACACCAAAGCTTTCAAATTCTTAAACCAAACAATGGTTGAAAGAAGAATACAAAAAATTAAATAAAAATCGCAAATAAACAAAACAAAAACAAAATAAATAAATAAATAAATAAAAAAATCTGTTTAATGTATATATACATACTCGTATAACACTTTACAAAAAAAAAACTGATTTGTTTTTGCATGCTTCTCCCGCATAATTATGTTCTGTTTGTGGAGGAATTCTTGTTATAAAAAGCCCTGTTTTGTTTTAACAGAACATCACAACTTTCTTAACAAGCCTTGAGACAACATTGCCAGAACAAATATTTTGAAAAATTATCATCATGAAAACCTTTGTCACTTTAGCTATTGTTTGCTTCATTGCCCAGGCTTTGGCCAACGTAAGTAATTATTTTTAAAATTCAAAAAAAGCAAAACATTTATTCTTATTTTATTACTCTACTAAATAGGCCGTCGAATTGTCGGAAGAACAAAAAGCCAAAGCTAAGGAACATTTCGATGCATGTGTTAAACAAGAAAATGTTTCCGAAGAAGATGCTGCACGTTTGCGTAACAAGGATTTCGCTGATCCCTCAGAAAACATGAAATGTTTCGGTACCTGTTTCTTTGAAAAAGTAGGCACCTTGAAGGACGATCAAATTCAGGAAGATGTTGTTTTGGAAAAGTTGGGTGCCCTCATTGGCGAAGAGAAGACTAAGACTGTTTTGAACAAATGCAAGGATGTCAAGGGTGAAGGTCGCTGTGATAACGGTTTCCAAATCTACAAATGCTTCGAAGATTCCAAACAAGAATTGCTTGCTTAAGAATTTGAAATAAGTGATCTAAAAATGAAAAGAGTATTTAAAAATGAAAAAAAGTTTAAAATTTATTTGTTGAAAAATAAAATTAAACAATAAAAAACACTTTTAATTGATTTTGGCCAATGTTCCTTTGAAAAGAATCAGAAACTCATAATAGAAGGGATACTCTTGCTTCCACAGGAAACAGAGCATTAGTTATACGAGTTCTGCATATTATTTTTGGTCTTGGGCTTATCTAAGTGGATCCAGCTTATATAGCCAGAAATATTGCGATGCAGAAGTGTTTTAAATGCATGTGGTATCCAGTTTCCTTATAAAGGGTGGGCAAATTTGATATAAGGAAGTAAATTGGCTTAAAACACATTTTTTTTTTTTGGCAAATTCAGTTTCATTCATACCAATATAAAATAGAAATATTGGATTTAGTAATGCGATATGATGTCGAGCAAATGTTTTCTTGCACGTCGGCAGATGTCCGCTCTTTTCACAAAATTTTGAACCATATTTTGCAACAAAGCTTCGCTTTTTTCGTCAATCCGAGCTGAATTTCATCTTTCAGATTGTCTGGTGTTTGTGGTTTGTTCAGGTAAGCTCGTTCTCGCAAATGGCCCCGGAGGAAATAATCCAGCGACGTTAAATCACAAATACGAGACCCGATGACAGTTGACATCGCCAAATTGAGAAAGTATGCGACTGGGAAATTTTTCATGCAATAACTGAATTGTTCCACTGGCTGTGTAGCTTGTGGCGCCGTCCTGCTGAAACCAAAGTTCACTGATGTCAACATTAGGTTATCATGGTTTCGTAGTGCAGAGAATTCACGGTGATAGCATTTCCGTGCTCATTTTCGAAAAAATATGGGCTGATGATACCGCCCAACCACAAATCGCACCATACGATCACTTTCTTTGGGTATGATGGTTTTTTATGACTGTTTGTGGATTTTTTGAGCCCCATATGTGGCAATTTTGTTGGTTTTCATAACCGTCTAATTGAAAACTGGTCTCATCCATAAAGATGATTTTGTTGAAAAATGCGTCGTTTTCGTTTAGTTTTTCAAACAGTAAATTTTCACAATAAAAATTTTTTATTCAAGAGTGTAGCGTTCCATAGTTAATATTTCCTAATTTTTTACTAAATAAGTGACAGCTGGCTTGTTGACAATTCATCATTTGACAGCTAATTTACTTTCTAACCTCAAATTTGCCCACCCTGTATTTATTTTGGCATTTGTTTTTGGCAGCAACTCATAATAGAAGGGTTTCACCTGCTCATTCGACATACGTAGCATTGGTCAGCCGAGTGAAGAAGGCCGCCATAGCTCTTTACACCTCCGAGAGGGCTGTGAGCGAGATCTGAGAGCTCAGGCCTGCATCAATCTATTGGCTCTATAAGGACATAATGGAACTTATTCTACTTTACGACGCTTATGTGTAGTGGACGCTTTGTAAGTATTAGTGCAATTGTAGACTGATATACAGGGTGCGCAGACCTGTTCACCAGAGTAATCTGCTGCTAACAGGTCACTCAGTAAGTTCGTAGCATAAGTAAAAACACCAAATTTTGACAAAACTCGATTTTATTATTCAACGTAGTTGCCTTCAAGGGCGATACAACGAATACAGGAATTTTCTAACTTTCCGATATCACTTTTATAGTATGATTTCTCTTTCAATATAGTCCCCAATTTCAGCAATTACTTCATCATTGGACTTAAACTTCTTTCCAGCAAGTATTCTCTTGAGATATGAAAACAAATAAAAGTCGTTGGGAGCTAAACCTGGAGAGTAGGCTGGGTGGGTAAGCAATTCAAAGCCCAAGTCTTTCAATTTTGCCATGGTTTCATTCATTTGTGGCACGATTTGTGAGCTCATGTGGCACCCACTTTAAACAGATTTTGCGCATATCCAAATGTTCGAGTAAAATGGTAAAAACCCTACCATTTGATATCTTTAAAATGTCAGTTAACTCGTGTACCCTCAATTTGTGATCGTTCATAATTAATTTATACATTTTTATGATGGCTTCTGAAATAACAGCCTCTTTTAAGCGTCTGCCGCGCTTTGTGTCATTCGTGCTGGTACGACCACGTTTAAATTCAGCAAACTACTACCCTTCCATTTGCCTCGATGGAACAGAGTTCGGATAATGTTATCAAGCCATTGTTTGGTTTCCAGTGTATTTTTTCATTAAAAAGCAATGCTTTATCAAAAGTCGAAATTCACTTTTTTCTTCTTTTCAATAACAAAAGTTGCTTCACATAAATTGCTGTGACTCACTAAACAATAGACAGATTGCTGTAAAATTTATATACGTATGGACTGATTGAGTGACCTGATAATGTGTTGCTGACGAACTGGCTCGATCAAGTACTGCGCTTATAATTGTCGAAAGGGAACCTAGCTCCAGTTAGGCTAGATATTCTCCGGACGAAGTATGGCAAGGTTCAAGATCTTTGCAGGAACTGTGGTTCAGAGGAGAAGGAAGAGGCTGTCTTTTACCTCATTTCTCAGTGTCAAGCCCTTTGCTATCAGACGAGGGAGATCTTTGTCTTTCTATTTCTTGATATATTTGTCTGAACTCTCTAAAATGAAGGTTACCGCAATTGCGAGATTTATTTTGAAGTTCAAATGCTTTCTCATGGAGACTATTCAATCCCTGGGCTAGCTACTATACTTGTTGTATCACATTGAGCTCAACCTCTGGTCTAAGTGGGATTTCATCTTTCTACAAAGGTACCGCTACCTAACCTAACCTAACATAGCCAGGTATGTCTTTTAGTTTTCATAGCCAGTAACGAATTGAAAGGCATAAGTGTTTCTTAACATATTCTATTTCAACTCGTGTGGTATCCAGTCTTTTTGTTTTTGGAAAAAGCCTGTTTTGCTTGCACACAACTTAAAAATCAATGATTGAGTGGCTAACAACGATTTTGCAAGTTTGACAACAACCTTCATGCAGTCATGTCAGTAATTCTTTATCTGTATACTTTTTTGATTAACCTTGAAGACCACTATCTTTTGATTTAAAATTAACCCTACTCCCGATAATTAAAACTAATGGAACATATTTAGAATAAGCTTTTGTTAGTAATTTATGTGTTTCGTCTTTTTCTTTTCTTAAATTGAATAAGTAAAGTAAAAACTAACTAACGAGTAATTTTGTGGTTAATCCAAATTAATCATCAAGCAAAAAGTGGGCGGAATCGGATAAGTGGGCGTGACACCTCCCAAGCACAGTAAATATGAATTTTTATGGATCTTTGGAACGGTAATAGTGAAGGGTTCAGAATTTTGTCTAAATAATTTCGTAGTGAATCCACATCTTCAGTGGAAATATGAGCGAAATTGAATAAGTAGGTGTATTACTACGAAGTAAATACTAATTTTTGTATATCTAGTGAATTGGTTAAGTGGGAGTGGCACCTCCCATACAAAGTAAATAATGATTTTTGTATATCTAGAGAACGGTTGGAATGGTAGATTCTGAACTGAGTCTAAAGGTTCAGAATTTGGTCTAAATAATTTCCTAGTGAATCCACATCTTCAGTGCAAATATGAGCGAAATTGAATAAGTAGGTGTACCACTACGAAGTTAATAATGATTTTTGTATATCTAGTGAATTGGTTAAGTGGGAGTGGCACCTCTCACACAAAGTAAATATTGATTTTTGTATATCTAGAGAACGGTTGTAATGGTAGATTCTGAACTGAGTCTAAATGACTTGATAGTCAATACAAATCATAAGTTTTAATGCATTCCTTTAAGTTTTTCTAATAAGTAGTACCTTTTATAGGTATACAACAGAAAGGCTCCATGCAATACGAGAGGGCTTAATCTAGTGTTATATAGATTAGTAAAAGCACAAACCATTTGTAAAAGATACACCATCTGCTGAAAATTCGGCATTATTAAGTTATACACCCAATAATATACTATTTTAGGTTAACGAATTTCAGTTACTTTTTAAAAAACCAAAGTAGCTCATAAAAATAAATTCACCCCCATTCTGCGTATTGGTTACGTCTCCACATTCAGTTACGTTTCGGCCGAAAAATAGCATTAAAAAAAAACTTAAACTGAAAAAGAAGAAGGCAATCAAGTTCTCAAAATTATAGGAACGTCTAAAATAGAAACAGAATCATAAGAACATTATAATAAAAACTTAAAATGCATTGCATACACTAAGGTTTCAATAAAAAAACGCTCAATTTTTGTTGGTCTTATTCATTTCTATAAAAAAATTTTACATTTTGATTATTATTATTTTGTATTTAATAAAATTAAAATTAAAACTAATTAACCAAAAAATGTAAGCAATTTAATACATTTATGGACTACAAAAACTAAAGTCGAAAGATTCGTCGTCACTTTAACAACTGCGAAAAACGTAGCTACGCTCGTAATACGGAATACATACAATCGAAAGAACTGAATGGAATCGAAATTTTGAATACGAAATTTTTCAAACGCAAAACATTTTTATTCGTATCGAAATGCAGAATAGGGGTGATTATTTAAGTTTGTGGGCATTTCTCCAATATAACTGGAAAACAATACGAAAAGTTATTTAAA
Organism: Wohlfahrtia magnifica; assembly: GCA_023159175.1. Lineage (NCBI taxonomy): Eukaryota > Metazoa > Arthropoda > Insecta > Diptera > Sarcophagidae > Wohlfahrtia > Wohlfahrtia magnifica. The sequence continues at coordinate 249,051 of JAKWBJ010000130.1, forward strand.
CTTATTACGATTACTTACCAAGTACATGTCTAAGCATTTTTGAATAAAATAATTTTCGTGTTTTAAAACTATGGCTTTTTAAATTGACTGACTATTTTCCTTATAAAAATCCCACAGTGGTATGGAATAGGCAGCACAAATTTCTAAAAGTACAAAACAAAAAGTTTTTTCCGAATAAATAAAAACATAGAAAAAAACATATTAAAATGAAGAATTTTATTGTCTTAGCTGGCATTTACTTCACTGCTATAACATTTACTGAGGTAAGTACTCGTATTACCTATAAGGAAACCTTGTAAGAAAACAATTCCTTTTCTCAAATAGGCTAGCAAATTGACCGACGAAAGGTTGTTCGGATCGGAAGAACTCTCTGTTTTAGAAAAGAAAGACATACTTGGTGAACATGATAATAAGCAAATTTCGGAAAAGCATGCTGTTATTAAGGGTGTTGTTAATGGTGAAAATGACTCTGAAACTGGTACAAATACCAGAGACAAAACATTGAAGAAAAACTATAATTTTATAAAGCCTTTGTTAAGACTCATTTTTCAAATTTGTGTTAAGTTGAGAATAGTTTGGTTGGAAGAAGAATTAAGAAAGTTCGTTATAGGGCTAGTTTACACTATTCTATAAGCCGTACGATTTTCATTGGATTTTGTAGGAAAAAAAAACCCTAGAAAAAAATTCGTAAAATTATGTAAATAAAATTTCAATTTTCCATCCCTGATTATTTTTGTGCTTTTATAATAAATAACACACAAATTCATATAAAAAATAATTAGCCTGGCCCACGTCGTCGAACGTTATCGTTTTAAGCTACAAACAGCTGATTTGCGGTATACTAATACTCTCTAGTCGAAAGAAAATGAATGCGAACGATAACGTAAGCATTTAAATACAAAATTTCTTATGTTTGTACGAACACAAATATCAAAATCACTCATTTGTTATTTGTTGTCGTTTGTAATATGAAATGTTAGCTGGAGCGCTCTGGATTGCTTTTTTTTGTAACCGGCTTCGTTGCTAGGTATTTGATACCTATAAAGACTTCAATTTATAGCCACCATCGCATAAAAGAAGTAAAAATTATTTTCATATTTTTTTTTTTTTGTTCATTCGTTTAATAATTTATTTACAGTACGAAAAATTAATATTCGTACACATTATCAAAAATCATTTTTTAATCAAATAAGTACTTATAAATAGTATTTTATACGCGATTATAATTAAAGCAAAGAAAAGAGAGCATTTTAATCATAATTTTTTTAACAACGAAATTCAAGTCAATTCGTTTTTAAGGTTGTTCGAATACGTATTTAAAATACTGTATTTTAGGTACCACAGTTACATTTTTTATTGGAAAATTTCTACATTTAAGCGCTTTTTTTTATATTAGTCACTTATTTATAGAACTATTCGTACTCTATGACAAACCAGTTATTTGTTTGCAGTACGTTTGAAACGTTAAGCCGAGCGATTGATTAATCGTGTGGACCAGGCTGTAAACTGTTCAGAAAATTTTATAAAAATTATAAACGCCACACGTATTTTCTGATCTTTCATAACATAACTGTTATAGTTCCTATTCTATATTGATTTTTTTACATGTCGGAATGCAAAGTTTTAATGTGTAAACTGGTCTTTATTAAGATGAGTTCAAAAGTAGCCCTTTAAGAATATTTTCATATTCAAAACATCCTATACATATGTATATTTAAGTTATTAAAATTATATATCGCACTTGATCAGCAAGAGTGTATTAAATAAAAATTTTAAAATTTTCAGTGGAAGTGAAATACTGTTTGTGGTTACATTTTTATTTACATTTCTATTTCCACTTTTGTATTAACTCAAAATAATACCTTTTTGGTGATATTAAGCAAGTCACTACACTATCACGAAAATGGTCTCAAATGTGGTTTTCGAGATGAAAGAGTAATCGGAACACGTCGAAATTTTCACAGTCGATAGATATTGTTGTTGTTAGTTGATTTCTAGTAAAAAGTTAAATTTTAAAAATTTTGAGTTAATACCCTCTTGTTGATCAAGTGCGATATATAAAATTAACTAAGAAGTACCGGAACTTAAGTACAGTGTGGAAAAAATATGTCGCTGACACCTTAATATGTACATTAACTGCTCGTTTAAATTCGTTTAAAAATTTAACTAAAATTGAAACGAGCTTTATTAAACCAAATATATACCGTTTTGATCCATAATTTTCTTTTAGTGTAGCGCTATTATTTTGTTCCGTGTAGAGCTTCTGGGTTTTCTGAGTGTACAACTGATCTAATTGCATTTTGCATATTTGTACCCTTAATAGAGTTTTGTAAAGATCGAAAAGATTATAATCCGCACTATATGACTGGTTTCTGCCGGGTCATCAACATGTGTGAGTCTGTCGTTGTCATGATGGAACAAAACAAAGCCATAACCTTCACTCACACATTACCCGTTACCATTCGCCTCAGAAATTGTTCATTTGCGTTCCGTTTTAGCGGTGAATCGCAAATGTATTTTCGGCCCATTACATTTTTCACTGTTAATTCATGTCGCACTTTAAATAGTTGATAACTGTTTGGTGATGGATGCTTAGTTCGCTAGCGACGCCCACGCTGCTTATGTGACGGTTTTTCTAAATTTTTTTCCGAGATTAATGATTGACTTGACTTCATATGAATTATCCCGACAATATCTGTTTTATTTCTCATACACTTGCAGGCCTACAGAACAAACTTGATAGACTATATGAAAATGCGCAAAGAATCGGGCTGAGGTGAAACAAAATCTGTGAGCATTGGAACAATAAACTTTGAAGATGGGGTTCGCTTCACGTATCTCCGAAGCATTATTGGGAGCATTACAAAAAGAATAATATATAACTGTTCTTAAAATGTTGAAATAAGCATAGTTTTAATATAAATTGGGCTACTCAAGGTTGTCTTAACCTTAGTCTTATTTTAAAAAAAAATGTGTTTTTTGATTTTCGTATAAAGAATTTTTTGAATGCAATTTCATACTATACGCAATTAAGGCCCTAATTAAGCTCAATTTACCATACAAGACCACAATTTATAAATTGCTTAATTAGTACTAAATTGTACAATTATTTGAATAAAATTAAAAATGCAACCCTGTGTGAAGAATGTAGGAGTGATAGCCATCCCGTATTTTTAAGACAATAGAAGAAAATAGGAACTGCATAAATAAAAATAATTGATTAATGCTTAGTTTAAATAAAGGTTTTGATAAATGAATCACTGACATTATCATTTTGACTCATTGCATTTTGGACTTATTTACATACACTTACATCATAATATAACGGTAAATCTCTAAGATCAAGACTGGCATTATTCACGTATTTGAATTTGGAATTTTTTTGAATAAGGTTACCGTACGTAACATTTTATAGTTTGGATGAATTGAGCAAATATTAAGGTGACCTTATCATTTTGAAGCACATCTCTTATACAGTAAGGAAAATATATATTCGTACAATTTTTTTTTTATTTGGTTTTTAATAAAATAACAATTTAAAAATGATACTTTTTATGTGATTTTAAATAAGGGGTTTTATAGGTTAAAACAAATAAAGAAACGGCAATAAAAGCATTTTGTTTTCTAGAAAAATAAAAATTCAAGTGAATAATTTTTTTAAGGTTGTATGAATAATGACTTCTCACACTATACAATGACATAAAAAATAAAATATTATCAAAATGAAAAAAGTAAACAACATTTTTTTTATATTGAATTTAAGTTTTTTCATTAAATTTTACATTGTTTTTAACGCTAAACTTTTATTAGGTCTAAGTTCCCTATTCTTAATTCCCAAATTAAAGTTTTTATGAACAACATGTATCTCAGCATTTTCAGCTATCAAATGCTAATTGTGTAACGTTAATTGCGCTATGTGTGAACACAAAATACAATAGCGCAGTTTAAAAATTAATTGACTCAATTAAAACGTATGTATATACATGGTATTAAGCTAAAACATACTAAACTAATAAGTACGTACTAAACTAATAAGAACATATTTTTCTGTAAAAAGTTGCGGCTTAGTGGGTAAAAGTACCAAAGTTAATTTATTTAAAAAAAAGTACTTTTGTACCTTGTTAAATATCAGTTTAATTAAATAAATTGCAAAAAAACGAAATATTTCCCTAAATATCCTTAATTTTGCTAACAGCCTATAGTTAAACATTAGGCAATTGTAGAAGCAAGATGCTAACGTCCACGTTTGCTAACAGTGCTAACATTAGAGAAATTTTTTTCTTTATTCAATTTAAAGTAACAAATTTTTTTCGTTATGTACAGTGTTTTTGAAAATCTACCAAAAATACTATTTACTAAATGGTTTTTAAATAACGAAAAACTACCTATTTTGTTCCAATCGGACCAAGCGGCAATAGTGCGCCTGTTCTAGTTTTAATAAAGAAAAGTACCTTAGCATCTTTCTAAATATAAGTTTAATTACAGATATAGCAAAAACCGGCATACTTTCCTAAATAAACTTAATTTAGGTACCAGCCTGTAATAAAGTGTAAGACAGTCGTTGAAACAAAATGCTAACATCCCGATTGGTTAAGTCAAAATTAAATATACGGAAACTTTGTTTTTAAATTTTTTTGAATTTTATTTCATAACAATCATCTTCACCATCTTACTTGTATACATTTAATACTTTTTGATTTCCTTAAAACTTAAACGTTTAATTCTGTTTTGGCTTGTTCGAAGCATTGATAGATTTTGAAACCGGTATCACAGCGACTGTCACCCTTGATGTCTTTGCATTTGCTCAAAACAGCCTTAGTCTTCTCTTCACCAATAAGGGGGCCCAATTTTTCTAAAACAACATCTTCTTGTACCTGGCCGTCCTTCAAGGTGCCAACCTTTTCAAAGAAACAGGTACCGAAACATTTCATGTTCTCTGAGGGATTAGCGAAATCCTTGTTATGAAGACGTGCAGCATCTTCTTCGGAAACATTTTCCTGTTTAACACATTCAGCGAAATGTTCCTTTACCTTGGCTTTTTGTTCGTCACTAAGTTTGAGGTCCTTTAAAAAGAGAGTGAACCTATTAAACCTCTAAATCTGATATTAACAATCAAAAGTTAAATTACCGCAGCAAAAGCACCAGCAATGAAGCACAACACAGCTAAAGTAATGAAAGTTTTCATGTTTGTTTGTTTTCTTTAGAGTTCAGTTATGAGACTGTTGAGTTTTGAAAAGATTCAGTGGCTTTTATAAGAAGATTTGTTTTGCAAGCGTTAAACGAAAAAAACAAATAAATAGTCGCTTGTCAATTAAATCCAGTTTTTTATTTTATTTTTGATTTTTTTATTTTTATTTTATTTTATTTTTTTATATTTCGTTAGTGTTTGCCAATTATTTTTATTTAATGTTTCTTTTTATTTTTGTTTTTAGTTTTTGCAATTATTTAAATTACTTTTTGTTTTGTTTATTTTTTGTATATAATTTAGGAAGATAATAATTCTACGAAGTGCTAGAAATTACCCAAGAAACACGCTGTAGTACTAAATGTCTAAAATCTTTATGGCTTTTAATTGATAAGAATGTGTTAAGAAGTGTTGCTGTATTTTTTTATTTTTAATAATTTAGGGAACTAAAATGTTTATTTATGTCAGACCAAGTTTGAGTTGTAGTTTCTTAAACTAGACTTAGACGTAGTTCTGTGTCTTTATTTGATTATCGTTTTAAGTTATAAATAGAAATACATAAACTCATCAGCATAAAATTGCTAATTATTGAATAAATAGATCTTTAGTTGAAAATAAAAACTTGTCGCTTTACCTTGACGGTTTCACGTTCGAAAACAGTAGAGATCAAAATTGATTGCTTCGCCTGGTTATAGCAGATCAAAATAATGAAATTTCTCTCAAACCAAACAAATCTTTGATATCGATTTTTACTCTTTTTTTTACCAGTTTTCGGTTTGGCCATCTATCGATTTAAATTTGGACCAGCGGTCATTCTATTCTGTCACAAAATTCAGTATCTTATCTCCACTGAAAGAAATGAATCGATGTACAACGTTAGGATTTATCGGAAATTTATTACCGAAACAAATACAATTGGTCGGATATTGCAAAAAGATACAAAAAAAAAAAAAAAAATAAAATAAATTGAAAATAATCTTTTCGCATGAAGTTCATTTTCGTCTTGGTGCGAACGTTCAAAAGCAAAATTGCATTATTTGGAGCTTACAAAACCCAAACTGGGTCTTACAGAAGCCAAAGCACCCACTACGAGTGACTGTTTGGTGTGACTAGTTTAGCAGATTGGCCCATATTTCTTTGAAAATTAGGATGGTTTAACCATTTCGGTCAATGGAGACACCTGTCGCACCATGATAACCGATTTTTTGCGCCCGCTCTGCATGGTATTGATGTGAGCGATGTTTGGTTGATGATGCAACTTGCAACACACATTATGCCACAATCGATTTATTACGTCAAACGTTTGATGGCCGTTTAATTATTTGAAATGATGATGTCAATTGCCCGCCTAGACTCTTTTTTGTTTTATGTCCATAAACCAGAAACACTTGAGAATTTGAAGTCCATTGTTAGTGATGCGATTGCCGAGATACTACCCCATACACTCGAAATATTTCTCGACAATTGGTTCGATCGATTGGTGTACTGTGAGTCCAGCCGCGGCAGCTATTTGAAAGAAATAGTATTGCATCTGACTGCAACAATTGTACTTCGCAACAAAAAAATAAATTTGGCAAATTCTCAAACCGTTTTTGTTTTATTACATTTTTAAATTTAAATTTTTTAAATGGACCACCCTATACTATGACGACTCTGAAATTAAAAACTCTGAACCATGGAAAGTTAAAAAGAAAAACATTTGTTTCATCTTTTAGGCGGTTTGTGGATGCCACGCCAATAAAACTGTTCGTCTTTTCGAGCCAACTAATTAGTCACCCAATTTTCGACTTCCTTGTAGGAATCGCAGTGCTGCTCAGCTAATGCGTGTCACATCGATGAAACTAAATAGTAGTCGAAAGGAGCCAAACCTGATGAATACGACGAGTGTGTTAACAGCTTCCAGCCTAATGCTTTGATTGTATCCAGTACCGGTTTTGCTTTGTGTGCAGGTGCATTGTCATATGGCAAAATTAACTTGCCGTGTCTTGTGGCTCATTCTTGTAGTTTTTCCATCAATGTATAGTTTAAATTGATCATTTTGTTGTCGGTAGCGATCTGTATTGACGGTTTCATCAGGTTTTAAAAACTCGTAGTACACCACACCTTTCAATTCCCACCAGACACACAGCATTGTCTCGACAAGCATACGATGCGATTCTTCAGCACCTTTCTTCAAATTAAAACAAAAATTTAATGCTTTGCGCAAATCAACATTTTCTGGTATAAAATTCGCCATCTTTCACACGATGAACAAATAAAATATGATGCTGTTTGTTCACTGATTTGATGTATACTGAATATGTTTAACAGATGTCATTGCCAACACAAAAAAAAATTAAGGCGAGTTTACAATGAATGTTCCCTATGGAGGCATTTGTATATTGACGCTAACTTCATACCGGTACAACTGGTAATGCCTGAGCCATGCCATTATATAAGAATACCTATATCACTTAAATGACTGGCTTAGACCAGAACGCTCTAAATTGACGGTAGCGATTCATCGAGCGTCATTTGGGAAAAAATACGATCTATCGACAACTCCAGACCACAGTGCGCAACCAAACAGTCAACTTTTCTGAATGCAATGAAATTGTGCCGCTGTGATATGGTAGATATGACATCAGCCTATATATCAAGAGGTTCTCTTTTCAATCCCAACCCAGACCATCTAAAAATTTTTTAACAGCAATATTACATCATATCATTGCTAGCGACTGGTTGTGTGTATTTGCTCTATGAAAAACTTCTCTAATTTATCTATTTGCCATTTGAGGCCGGTGTCAAACTGTAGGTCCCTTTAAATGAGTTTAAAAAACAGAGTGCAGGGTGCAACTCAATAATTAAGAGAAGTTCCACTTGTTCCACTTGGAAGCCCCTGGAATTACGTATGTATGTATGTAATAACTTTTCCACAATTACTTCTCGGTTCTACGAGAAACGTATTGTAGACATAACCACCGAATGAGAAAAATGATGAAAATGTTGTTCGCAAAATCAGCATTAAATATCTGTTACTCTAGCATCCAATCAGAATATGTGTGAGGTTGTGCATGGTCAGTCGGTTTTAATTGTGGCATGAGTTGGACTTTATATGCATGGAGACTCAAACATATGCCATAACGAGCTGTAAGATAGGCCCAGTAGCTGAGAACGTCAGTCTGTTGATTGGCGATCACCCGTTTACATGCTGTTTATAGACTTCGAGATGGTCTTTGATACTCTCGATCACGGGACGATATGGAAGGTGCTAGAATACAAAGGCACACCACCGAAAATTATAGCCCTTATTCGGGAATTGTATTGCAGAGCTACTTGTAGAGTTCTGCACTAAAATCAACTGGGTGACAATATAAGCACAAAAGTTGTAGTGCGACAAGGAAGCGTTTAATATTGTGCTGAATGTTGTTATGAGAAATGCAACCAACGCAATCAACGGAATAGCATGGGAAGGACAGCATGACATGGTAGAAGAAATCAAACTGCTAGAAGCATATGCTGCAAAATCTGTTATAAAGATCAACTGCACGAAGACTAAGTCGATGCGAGTAAACGCATATCATAACCCTGCATTCCTAATCGACAGCGTACTAGTTGAAGACGTCAGCAGATTCTGCTGTCTAGAAAGCATTATCGACACAAAAAGAAGTTTCTCTGCTGACATTTAACGTCGTTCTGTGGCCAGTGACAAGGCAAAGACTTATCGCTACAGAAATTCTTAAGCGCAAATGGAATTAAATTGACTATAAGCAGCGGAAACCACAAGATGATCTGTCACGAAGAGCGCTAGATAGTTGTAAAAGTGACAGGCCAGCCCATACTTGGAGAAGACAATAAGATGCAGAAATTACGACAACAACGAAAGCCTAGAGAGATTAAAGTTTCAATTTTAAAAAGAATGATTGGAATTTTCCATATTGAAAGGGCGTAAATAACATACATTGAGATGATGCAGACGTCTGACTACATTTGTATCGATATCAGTCTCTTCAAATTTCTGTATATTCTTTACACCATTTTAATAATTTTTAACTATTTTAACTAGTGGTTAGAGCGCACGCATAACAACACAAACGTCCCAGGTTCGAGCCACACCAGAAGACATGACGAAGAATGTTTGATAAAGAGTCTTCAACTTCAAAAATGTGTTTTTATGCCAATTTACTTCCTAACATCAAGCTTCTCCACCTTTTATGTGGATACTACTAAGTGGACCTAGTTCTCTGTATGTGCCAAAATTTATTTAAACAGTTTTTTTTTTAATTTTAGTTTAAAACAATATTTAAATCCAATTTTTGTTTATATTTCTTTTTGGAGGGTGTGTACAAGGTATTAAAAATCTAAATTTTTTAATTAATTCCTATGCTGTTCTTGTTGTTGTTTCATGTTTTAACATTTGATAGACTTTAATTCCCTTCTCTGTGTGTTTTCCGTTAATAAACTTCATTTGTAACGTATATTAAAATCTTTTCTTAATTTTCTTTTACTTCCATAATACCAAGCACTTACTACACTACTCTGTTCCTTAAGATTATGTATATTCATAGTCCCCACTTTTCCTTCGCCATATTTTAAAATACTTTTATTTGATTTTAATGTTGTTTTCATTTCATTTCGTTTTAGTTTTGTCTTGCTTTTCTGCTTTTTTGCTTTTTCCAAATTCCATTCCATTTTTTTTCCCCCACTCAATATTTGGTTTGGTTATGTGTGCATTTTTTTAAATGTCATTTTGCTGTCAACTCGTGGATAATAAGATTACAACAATGTAGAAATAATAGGATTCGCAAAGTTCTTTTGTCGTTTGGTTTTTCTTTCAAGTTGGTTTCAACACAGCAACAACTGTAGCTGTTCAGCTGTTATTTGTTTTTTTTCTCTTGTGTCATTATTATTGTAAAAGTATTTCTTTCTTTCAACTCTGCAAACTTATAAAGGGTCCGCCATATAATTTTTTATTTTTTTTTTTTGAAAATGCTATAAAAAAAACTACTGAATATTTTCTCAAATTTCTTTTTTTATTTGAAAGTACAATCCTTCCAGTTAATAATGGAAACTAATGTCATTCAAATTGCTGCCTCGGATGGCCATGAAGTAGCCTATACGATCGGCCCAATTTTTAAGCACATTATCGACTGTGTGCAGCTGTGTTTCACCAATGGCTTCACGAATATTGTCCTTTAAAGCGTCACTTGTCTCTGGCTTGTTGGCGTAACACTTATCTTTGACGTCACCCCACAAATATTAGTCCAACGGTGTCAAATCGCAGCTCCGAGGTGCCCAAACGACATCAGCTCTGCGGCTGATAATGCGATCTTCAAAAACAGTGCGCAAAACACCGCGTGTAGCTATGTGTGACACGTAGCGCCATCCTGTTGAAACCAAATGTTGCTAATATCCTCGTCTTCAATTTTTGTGAACAAAAATTCGTTCAACATGGCCTGATAACGATCGCCATTGACTGTAACGGCTACTCCTTGCTCATTTTCGAAGAAAAATCGCCCAATTATGCCTCTGGACCAAAATTCGCACCAAACAGTGACTCGTCTTGGGTGTATCGGCTCTTCAATGTATGCGTGCGGGTTTTCTGTGCCCCAAATGCGACAATTTTGCTTGTTTACATACCCGCCAAGATCAAAATGAGCTTCATCTGAAAAGATGTCTTTTTTGTCAAAATCGGCATCTTCCGTAAGTCGATCGCAGGCCCACTTAGCGAAGCATATACCCAACCATATTCGTTCTGCGGATGGGTAAAACTAATTATCTGTCAAATCAGACATGAGCTAAGTGTTACCATTCACGAAATAACCACTAGTTGAAAAAAAAAAACGTTAGATGGCGGACCCATTATTTTTCTTTTGTTTTTGTTTTTTTTTCTTTTCGGTTATTTATTTAAAACTTAAGGGAAATATGATAATGATGATGAAGGTCATGATGATTTTTGCTATTATTTTTTCATCGAAAGTTGAAAGAAAGTAGTTTTGAAAAAATGTATTTTTGATTAAGTAAAAAATATTAAATTTTGTTTTTTTTTTAAATTTATTTATAAAAAGACTGTTAATAAATTTAGCCAATGTGATGAAATTTAAAAAAATAAATGTTTCTTATCAAAGGTTTATATATTAATATATGGTGTATGAAATTAAAAATAAATCTGAACAAACAAAATAAAAATTCAAAAAAAATTACATTCAAAAATCACATATTTGAACAAAGAAGAACGTGCGTATTTCGAGTGCTAAGCATGAATATAAAAGAATAAAAACATTTGAAAGCAAAGCAAGTAAAAAAGTTAAAAAATATTCTTATACAAGAAGTGCAGCGGATGGCATCTTATATATAAAAATTAATGTGAATGAATAAATGAACGGCTGACCCGATTTACTTGAAATTTCTACAGTATCTCTCTGTATATTAAGGAGTGATTGGGGACTCATCTGGCGTGCCGTCCGTATCATATACGATGGGCTTTTCGTCGCTTGTGCGGCGTCGGTGTGATATAAGACGGTCATGTCTGTTGTTGGACAGAGTAAGATTCTCACGTGTCAGAAAATTGCACTCTTGGCATGTGTTCCGGTGTGTCGGACAGTCTCTACAGACGCTTTGAAAAGTTTTGTTGGTGTACCACCGCTTGACTTGGAAGTGTTGCATCATAGCATTGCTTTCAGGGTCAAGAGGGGATTGCCACTTGGCTTTCTGTTTCGGAGCTCGAGAATGGGAGAGATAGGTATAAGGCCCTTTTGCAGGGGTGCCTCGTAGATAGGTGGCAGACGAGATGGACGAACAGCGACAAGGGAAGGATGACTTATGGATTTATTCCGGACGTTACGTTCGTACGGGAACACCCTGACTTTGGCTTTGGCTTGAGTCTGGGGTTCATACTGACGGGACATGGCTCTTTCAATGCATTTTTGCATCGAATTGGCCAGACTGAATCAGCTGACTGTCGGTGTGGGAGGGGAATTGAGGACTGGAGGCATGTACTGACTTCGTGCCCTGACCATGTTTACGTTAGGGATTTAGACAGTATGGGTATTACTCATACTGGGGGGTGTGGGATTTCAGTAGGGTATTGCTGGACGATCGTACTTATGGTAGGCTGGGCGTTTTTGCCCTTGAGGTGTTTAGGCGTAGAAGGACGGCCCTCTTAGCGGTCTCCTGGCTAGCCTTTTTCTAGCTTGGCGTCCCGCTGGAGTGTTGACGGTTGGTGTGTTATGCTGCTTGCTGTGATTGTCTGCTGCTTGCTGTTTCCCGGCCTGCTGTTTGCGGCTTGATTCGTGGCTGCAGTTTTGGGTGTTGTGTTTTTGTACTGGTCTACTTTTGACTGGTTGTCTTCTTGTTTTTGTGTATTGTGTCCTTGGTGCACGATGTCACTTTGAGTTCTCTCGTGAGGGTGGCTCCGTTTATTGTTGTGTTGTTTGAGTGTTTCTTGTTTGTTGTATACACTCGATGTTTTGCGCCCTGTTTTCAAAAAAAACCCTATATTTTTTAATTTTTTCACTTTATATTTTTTTTTTTCTAATGCTAACTAATTCGTGAATTATGTGGACTTTCGCAAAATGGGATTTTATTTTAGACCTATGGTTACTTCTGAAAAGTTTCTTAGAATTTTCCGTAGATTTTATTTCTGCTATACGCTAGGGAGATCGGACGTTTATTATTCGTCCGGTTTTATAACCGGTTTTTTTGGTTTTGTCGTATACGGTTTTTTCAAAATCTTCATTTTTCGAATACCGAATAAACCGGTTAATTTAATTAAGTATAATTTGTATACGTTTGTATATTTTTTTATTGAAAATATGCTCATCGTTTAAGTATTTGTATAAATTTAGGTATTATTTTTGTATAACCTTGACAACCTTGAACATCTCACAGAGAATGTGAAAACCACGGTAGATCGAAAAAGATATGCATGCTTGAGCAACAATAACTTTCTCTCATCTGCTGTAAATAAATATTGATATTTTTTGCATTTTTTGTTCTTAAATCATGAACAACTCAAAATTTTTAAATTTTCAGAAGAGGTAAAGAACTGTTTCTAATAACATGGTTTTATTTAAATAATCAAACTGAGTTCCACATTGACCCCAACCATCTTAGATAACAATTTACTTATTTTTTGTTTAATTTTGTGTAATAACTTGGCAAATAGGAGGTAATTTTGAGCTGCGACTGTTTAATTCAAAATTTATTAACATTTTTTTCATTTAGTTGTGTGTATTATATCAAATTGTGCCCTTTTAACTGTAAATATACTTTGATTAACTCAAAATTTTGTTCATTAATAACGTCACAACTCGAAGTAATACTCGTACAATTTATGTGAAAAAAGAAACTATTCAATTACTCATAATCTCACTGTTACTACTGAAAATAGTACTCTTTAGTTGATAATGTAAAAACAGTCATAAGAACAATTTGTCATATCAGGAAGACAGTGATCCAAATAAAGTTTGCGTAGTCGTTAGAGATTAGATCTATGAATTGGTATATGGAAAAAATGCGATTCATTTAGTGAGTTCATCATTTAATGTGCGCTATGGAAAATAATAATCAACTAACCTCATTGAAAGTGACCCACAAACTCCGGCTCCGAACGGCAGATATATTAGTTAGTGAAATTTTTCACAGCGTAAATAGATATAACCAGTCGCTAATGTTGTGCGGTGATATCGCTATTGAAAATTTTCTGAAGTGTGGCCTGGAATTAAACCGACGACTTATTGGTTGGTGACACACACACACTATTAAGTACAGTGCTGTTCGAAAACTAAGCAACCTGTCTTATTATTATTACTAATTGATTTATTCAAAAAATAGGGTGTTTTATATAGAGGTACAGAACTTTATGTTGCAACAAAACAACGATGGATTATTCGATTAACATGAATTTTATTTATGCGAAAGATAATCTTTTGGCATTACATTTTAAATATGATTTCTGGTATATGACCGCCACTATGTAGTCCAATCTGGACGTCCAATTTTCGATGACTTTTTCCAACATTTGTGGCCATATATCGGCGATAACAGAGCGAATGTTGTCTTCCAAATGGTCAAGCGTTTGTGGCTTTACCGCATAGATCAATGACTACATAGCCCCACAGAAAGTAGTCTAGCGGTATTAAATCACAAGATCTTGGAGGCCAATTCACAAGTCCAAAACGTGAAATTAGGCGGTCACCAAACCTGTCTTTCAATAAATCTATTGTGGCACGAGCTGTGTGACATGTTGCGCCGTCTTGTTGAAACCACATCTCCTGGATATCATGGTTATTCAATCCAGGAATGAAAAAGTTAGTAATCATGGCTCTATACCGATCACCATGGACGGTAACGTTCTGGCCACCATCGTTTTTGAAAAAGTACGGACCAATGATTTCACCAGCCCATAAAGCGCACCAAACAGCCAGTTTTTCTGGATGTAACGGTGTTTCCACATACACTTGAGGATTACCTTCATTCCAAATGCGGCAGTTTTGTTTGCTGGCGTAGCAATTCAACCAGAAGTGCGCGTCATCGCTAAACAAAATTCGCTTATGAAAATTGAAAAAAAAAATTCACTTATGAAAAATGAAAATTGCATCACGTTGTTCAAGCGTGAGTCTATTCATCATGAATTGCCAAACCAAACTGAGAATAAATCACTTGACAGCTGTTAAATCGGTCGCCATCTTGAAAAGTAATGTCAACTTAAAGTTGTATACCTCTATAAAAAACACGCTTTAAAATATTTAATTTTTCTTTTCTTAGGCGCCTAAATTATAACTATAATAACAAACTTTTAATATCATTCTCTACCACGTAATACAAACAACAAAAACGAAATTAGTTTCTTCAGTAGATGTTCGAGACTCAAGCAACTTTCATTACTTAGTTTTTTGGCATAGCCTTTATGAGATTTGTTAGAATTATTGTTAGTATTGATTGCCATTTTAATTTGAAACTCTCCATCAGTATCTGCTTATTTTTAAAACGAATTAAGAACAATTTTATTTAAATAAAAGAACCGGTTATTTGAATAATTATTAACCGAAGACCGTTTTTTTTTTTAAATTGCTATTTTCCGAATTATTCGAAAACCAGTTTTAGCAAAAAGTCGAATAATCCATCTCCCTACTATAAGCCTTTTCAGTTTCTTTTTTCATCCACACAATTTCACCCACCCTAGTGCATATACTGTAGATTTCTCTGCAATGCCAGATGGGTAAAACAAGTTGATATATAGAGTAAGAGTTTACTAGAGGATGTCCGCCGGGAAGGTATACTACTTTGGCTGTTAATTTTTGTTTATATGAAATAGAATGGATCTTATATTGATAAATATTTTATGATGATTCCTCCTGACCAAATTACACACCAGACTGTCACTTTTAATGGATGCAAAGATGACTGATGAATAGTTTGAGACTTTTCCATAGCCCAGAACCGACCATTCAAATGAAAATGCGCCTGGTCACTCATGAAAATTGATGATTGATTTTGATAAAAATGTTTTAACGCTTAAAACATGTTCGTTTACTGAATATTTTTGCATAAACAATTTGCCATGTCTCTACTTCACGACAGCTAAATATGAAGTGTCAAGACTAATGTTTAACAAAATGGCGCCACAACAAAGTAGTATACCTTCCCGGCAGACACCCTGTGCACCTATGTTTTCTGTCTTTATCATAATTTTTTTAGGTCAGTTTTGATATATACTTTGTGTAAAGTGCTTAATTAACTATGATAATCTCTATAAGCAGCTCTAACAATAGTTTTTTTTTTTTGTTTGTTTCGAAAATGACACAACATAAAAAGAACGAGTTATTATAAAACATCTGGTATAGAATCAAGATTTTCAAATTATGACATTGTTTCTTAGAAAAATCTAAATTTTTAATTTGCTATATCAAGTAGTAGTTATTAAATGAACTTTGAACTGCGCATATTGAATTCGTAATATAAATTTTGAATTCTAGTTTTTTGTTTTTATTTCAATATTAATGAATAAACATTTTTGATTAACTTTGTAAAATTTTTGTTTAATTGACTTCTTTTTTCCTAGTGAGCTTTGATCTGTTTTTTCTGGTTGTCTTCGGCATTCAAATAAAGCGCGTCTAGACACGCGTTGTCTGAATGCCGGTAAAGTTTTAAGCAAATGTCGTAAAAAAAATATAAGACAATTTGGTAAAAAACCGGTTACCGGCTAAATTTTGTGGTTGTTGCTATTGTTTAATTCGTTGCGCTGGTTATTGTTAAACAAAAAAGTAACAATTGTCCGATGGTAATAAATCTTTAAAATACACCGATAAAATACTAAAATAACTATTTAGCCATGCTTTCATTTTAAAGTTTGAATTTTGATGTTTTTTTTTATCAACTGTTGATAAATGGTGACGCTTTGTGACATTCTCTAATTCTACATTTGAAGTGAGTATGTTCTAATGTGATGTCATTTTATTTGATTATTTTTATTTTCTTAAATTTAATTGTTGGCATGTGTTTTTGTTTATGCATTTAAATTTCTTGGAATACACTCTGATTTACATTTTAAGTATGAGAAAATAATAGCGCATATCACTCTTTATTGTAAATTTGCAATTTACTACATATGCTCCGAATTTCAGCAACAAAGAGTGAGTTTCTTTTATGGAACCTTGAGCAAATTAAAAATATTAAAACAAATAAATAATAAATATTTATTTGAAAGTATTGTCAAAATAAAGCGTGTTTTTCATAGAGTTATAGAACTTTAAGTTGGCATTACTTTTCAAGATGGCGACCGATTTAACAGCTGTCAAGTGATTTATTCTCGGTTTGGTTTGGCAATTCATCAAGAATAGACTCACGCCCGGCGTAGATTCGTCGAATGGGCCCAAAACGAGATTACCGTTGTTCCCGATTTTCATAAGCGAATTTTGTTTAGCGATGAAGCGCACTTCTGGTTGAATGACTACGTCAACAAACAAAACTGACGCATTTGAAGTGTAAGTGGAAACACCGTTACATCCAGAAAAACTGACTGTTTGATGCGCTTTATGTGCTGGTGGAATCATTGGTCCGTACTTTTTCAAAAACGATGGTGGCCAGAACGTTACAGTCAATGGTGATCGATATAGAGCCATGATTACTAACTTTTTCATTCCTGAATTGAATAACCATAATGTCCAGGAGATGTGGTTTCAAAAAGACGGCGCAACATGTCACACAGCTCGTACCACAATAGATTTATTGAAAGACACGTTTGGTGACCGCCTAATTTTATGTTTAGGACCTGTTAATTGGCCTCCAAGATCTTGTGATTTAACACCGTCAGAATACTTTCTGTGGGGCTATGTAAAGTCATTGGTCTATGCGGTAAAGCCATAAACCCTTGACCATTTGGAAGACAACATTCGCTGTGTTATTGCCGATATGCGGCCACAAATGCTGGAAAAAGTCGTCGAAAATTGAACGTCCAGATTGGACTACATCCGCCCCAGCCGTGGCGGTCATATGTCAGAAATCATATTTAAAATGTAATGCCACAAGATTATCTTTCGGATAAATAAAATTCATATCAATCGAATAATCCATCGTTGTTTTATTGCAACTTAAATTTCTATACCTCTATAAAAAACACCCCTTATATATATATTTTTTTTCAATATTTCATTTATTTTACACCTAACCCTGTCTCTACATGATTTTTTACATGATAGCTTTTGGAATTAATCTACCGTGTAAAAACAGCATTAAGTGTTTTAGGTATATAAACAAAATAAAAAACATGGCTGTTTAAGTATAGCAAACTTAGAATGATTTTTTGTGTAGCAAATGCCACTTTCATGTAATTTGTTGTTGTGACGTAGCAAAATGTAGCAGATATGCTGGGTTTGTTACATTTGCAACAAATAGTGATTTCCCCTAGTATGAAATTATGTAAGTACTTATTTGAACATATAAAATTTTAAGTATTATAAGCTCCGATATGCTTCTGTATTTCTACTCTGATAACCAGGGAAACCAGAAATATGCAATTACATGTTTTTTCTCATGCATCCGATCTACTTGAATGTAAGCTATTTATCCGTTTGAGGGACTTTTATCAACTTTGGCATCGATCTGTTGGTGCATATTTCAGCGTATTTTTCTCATAAAAGCATATTTTGCATATTTTAGTTTAGTTTTCGTATTTTAAGGGCATATTTTGAAGTTTTGTGCTATAAAACATTTTTAGAACAAAAACTAAATTTTTGCTTTAAATTCTAACCAAGTCATGGTTTTTCTGAAATGTAGTCGTCTCAATGGTAATTAATGGACTTGAGCAATTGATTTTTCTTGCTGCAAAATTCAGTTTAACATTAAAAAGTCATTATAAAAGCTTCAATCAGTGGCCTCACATTAGTTGAGCAGATGGAAACATAAAATCCTAAAGCATATTCTTCAAATCAAGTTTTAAAACATAAATATAGACCTTTAAATATAGTGAGTGATTTTTTAAGAGCTTTAGGATTTGAATAAAACAAAAAATAAATAAAAAATAAGAGAAATTATGAAATCTTTAATTGAGTCGATATAATTGTTTAAAGATGATTTCATATACGGCTCGAATGGTTTATAAGCTGGGTCCAAATTGGCATAATCTTCCCAACTTATCGGCCGGTATCTCACGAATAAATTCATCCAATGCGTCAACCATAGCGGGCTTGTTCTTTACGACATGAGTCATAACAGAGCTCCACACAAAATTGTTCTAAGACGTTAAGTCACACGATCTAAAATTTAGTAACTCCGTCAAATTTTAACCGATTTTTAAAACTTAACTAAACAAAATTTCTTAATTACACTGGTCAACAAAAAATTTCCTGGCCTTTGAATAAAGCTATATGTATAAAACTTAATGATTTTAATGCACTAAATTCAAATCCATTTTAAGTTTTTTTCAACGGGCTCAAAATTTTTTTTATGGGCGTGGCAAATTTTGCGCCCAAAATATGGTAATTATGTTAATATATGTATTTCATCATAACTTGAAAACGACTTGATCGATTTTAGTGCAAGTACCAGCAAGTATTTGGGAATAAAATTTCCTATAAACCACCTAAAGAATATTTTGTTTGCATTTTCAACAGTTTTGGCGTTAGTTCATAACCTAATTGTGAAAATTCGAGACTTTTTTTGTCAAAAAGTCATAAAAAATTTTTAAAAAAGAAAATTTTACATGTTAAGCACTTAATTAAAACTTAAAAAATTGAGAGTAAACAAGCTATAAATCATGAAAATCGATTGGCTACTCTTGGACTTAATCAAAATTAAGTGCACCAATATCCGCGAACAATTGTTTCTTGCAAAATTAGTGGAAATCTTTTTTTTTCTCTTATTTCTAAAAATATAAATTTTATATTTTAAGCATTTAAATGAAAGTCAGATATGTGGAAAGTTAAATAATCAAATCAGAAAAAGACATCTGTAATTTTCTGATAAATCGAACTTATTAAAGGGTAAAAAAAAGTGCACATTAAGAAACCGTTCAAAACATACGTTATAATCGGAGGAAAAATAATCTTTCTGACAAATTTTTCTTCTTAAAACAAATTTTGTTGTTTGCCAAACCTCATCATCCGCTGAAAAGTTGTGTGCAAAAGCACATTTTCAACAAATGCACTTTGGGGTGCTTTTTCGTTCGTTCATAGTAGATTCTTAGGAAATATGTAGTTATTACGGTATACCTTGGGATCTTTACGAGATGAAATCTTCCAACTTTCCACTTGCTATTCGGATATCAAATTGCACATTAAGACATAAAATGAACTTCAAAGAAAGAGTGGGTATAACAGCTCGCATAAATAAAACATATAAATATCGTACATCCAAATAAATAGTGCCGCTGTGGTATGGTACGTAAGAAACCCGCCTACCAACCAGAAGGTCCTCGGTTCAAAAGAAAAAGCTTTTGAACAGTGGTATCACTTCATAACAGTAGCTTGCAACTGGTTATGAGTATTACTACTACTGAAAGGTTCTCTGATGCATTTGCCTTGTGCAACTTATTGACTGAGAGAAGTCCCTTAATATAGCTGCGGGAAACGTCAAAAGTAGTCTTAGCATTCTTTTTATAAAAATAGGCAGGTGGAAAAATAACATATAGAATTTGGCAAAAAGGGAATTTATCCCCCGTATATAGGGTTTGCCATTTAAAAGTGTAAATCTAAAAATGCAATGAAACAAAAACGATTTAAAATTTTGCGTTTTTTTGTTGCTGTGAAGTACAATTCTTTCGGTTAGAAATGAAATACTATTTCATTCATATGGCTGCCGCGGCTGGCCTCACAGTACCCTATACGACAGAACCAATTTTCGATAACTTTTTTGAGTGTATGGGGTCGTATCTCGGTAATGGCATCACGAATGTTGGCCTTAAAAAGCTCAATTGTCTCCGGTTTGTCGGCATAACAGTTGTCTTTAACGGCGCAGCTTCTTGGCGGCCAACTGACATCACCATTTTGGCTAATTAAATGGCCATCAAACGTTTGTCGCAATAAATGGACTGTGGCATGAGCTGTGTGGCAAGTTGCAACATCCTGTTCACATCAATACCATGCTCAAGCGTAAATCGATTCATTTCATTCATTGAAGATAATGTACCGAATGTTGTGACAGATTAAAAACAACTGCTGGTTCAAACTTAAATTAATAGATGGCCTACCTGGTTTAATATAGTACATATTCGGGTATGTTCTCTAAACCGAAATTGAGTGAAATTGAAATCGAGTAAAACTTCAAATTGTTCTAATTTCCAAATCAGATAAGATTTAGATATATTTTCTTATTAACTCACTCAATTATCTTTCAAACAACTCATTTGAATATAAAGAATTAAAAAATAAAATAAAATAATTTTCACATTTAATCCTTTTTTCATTTTAAGTATTTAAAAATTTTTTGGTTACGAAAATCAGGTTTAAGAACCCATGTCGTTTATTATATCGCTAAAATAAGTCAACAAAATGTACGAAAACAACTACGTGCTTGTTTACAAATAAAAATAAACCACAACAATAAAGCCAGGAGGCAACGAAACAAATAAGAAACGACAACAACACAATTAGCACTGAAATAAACAAGATGTTTACGATCAGATCGTTGCATAAGAACTGAAGAAGAAGAAATGTAAAGACATGGAATCTACCTGAAATATCGAGAGGTTCGAGAGCTTTCAAAGTATTGTTTACTCAGCCCTACAAAAAGCGAATCGATGCGGATAGCAGTCAGTACAAGTAAAGTAAACTCAGCGAGTTTATCGGTTTGAATTTATTGAAAAGACGGTTTAGTGTGGACAAATTCTGGTCTAAGGGACCGTTTGGAAGATCTTTAGGTATAAAAATCTCTGTAATCGTTGTTATTGTTTTACTCTAAGGTGTAACAAGAGAGAGTAATTAAGACAAAATTTTTGTTGCCTGTGAGAAGGTTACAAGCAGTGGAACACACAACTAAGTTAATAAAAGATTATTGGATTAAAACCGAACAAAAATTTGTTTTTATTTAATCTATGAACTCATTTAAAAAGCGTTTTTAAAAGGTAAAAAAAAGATGGATTACCGGACAACGCCCGTTAAAATATCAAAACATTTGTTGAATGCATATTATTACACAAGCAAACTAAGCTCCCCAAATGATTAAAATTCAAACGATTTTACCAATATATTATAGAACAAAACATGTGTCACAATATTTTTAAAGTTTAGAGACATTTGTTTTTTATTTATTTTTTATTTATTTTTAATGACTCACGACACATTATGAATTTTAATACTCAAACATATATTTTCTTACAGTGCATTTAAAAACACAAATAAAGCATCGAATATAATGCCAAATCACTGCTGAGACTATAATAAACATTAAAAAAAATGAAAAAAAAAATTTGAATAAAAAACACCAAATCTCTGCACAATTAATCAACTTTAGAAAATAGTAAATAAAAACAAAAACAATGAAACAATGAAACGAAATCACAAACAAAATTGAATTTCAAATTGACTGTGTGGTGTGTTAATAAAAGACAAATAAAAAATAAATAAAAAATAAAAAATATAAAAAAATAATAAAAAAACAAGAATATAAGACAATTTGTAAAAATCATATATAAATATTATTTTAATTAGTTTCTCAGAATTGAACAGCAATAATTTTCACACGATTCTCATATTAAATAAGTAATAAAAATATAATTATATTTACTTTACAAATAATTCAATAAAAATTAAAATTTATTCCATTACCTCATAAGTCATAGGCCCTTTAGTTTTCATTTAACAATTGTTTGTACATTTGTCTGTCTGTATCTCTGTCTGTCTCACTAGTTTGTTAATTTTATGTGATTTTTTTATTTTCTATTTCAAAACCAGATTCATAAAAACTTCGTGTTTGTTTGTCGGTTTTGTTTGCCTTCTATGACATTCTGTTTAAGTCTTATTAGAAGCTCAAAAGGTCTTTGAACGTTAAATATTAAATAGAAAAAAATAATAATTTTGTTTTGTTTTTTTTTTTTTTTTATTAGATACACTCAGCAAGTGGGTCAATACTGACAGCTATCTGAATTGTATGTATTATTGAATTGTACTGCCTTTAGGCGTTTCTCTTCTCATTTCTTTTCAAGTACTTAACAATTGTACTTTTTTAAAAAGTACTTTTTTGAACGGTTTAAACCAATCGGTAAAGTTGATTGTTTTTAAAAGAAAGTCATTGTCTGACAAGCTTACTCTGAACCTTATAACTATTAAATAAGTTACTGTTGGTAGAATCTATTTGAATAATACCCTACACCGTAAAGCAGGTTTTGAGCATATTCAGTCAAACGAGAACAATCTTAAAACAACAAGAAACAACTATGAAAACTAGCCATGGTGGAAAATCGTAAATTCAACAACTTTCAATATATAAGCAATTTAGATTCAAAATCAATGTGGACACAAATTTGATTTTAAATTGTTCATTATTGTTTTTTTTTATAAAGGCCAATCTAAAATCTAAAATTAAAACTTTTAATTCAAAAATGTGCAACGTTAAATTAAAAATGTTCTATAATATATCAAAATACCAACATTTTTAAATCAAAGTTGAAAATATTCAAATCAACATAGCACAACTTAACCGCAGTAGTACAGTTCCAAGCCTTTTGTTTAATAAATTTTATTCGAAGTAAATAATTTACAATAAAATTTTTGGAAGGATATAAAAAATCACATATCATTTCTATATGTATTTGATAGATGACTTTGTGCAGAAGTACTCTCTTCTGCTAAAAGAAGAATTGAATTTAAAAAAAGAAATTCATAAATATATAGCTTATCAATATGATATTTCCACGCTAAAATACTAGCTACTCAAGTTAGACCCTAGAATACTGCAATAGGGTAGATGGCAACTATTAGTTTGTTTTATTTTAGAGACTGTAGGACTGTTCCTAGGGAACTTACGGACCATTATGTGGTCCAATTATGTTATGTCGGGTCGCTGCTGTGTCAGCCGCAACAAAGTTGCCAGCGAACTGGCAAGACCACATTCGGAGAATAGGTCTTTACCTGTAGAACGATTGATGAGAACACCAATAGGATGGGTTTCGGTAAAATCCGAAAGCTCGTGGAGTGATAGGAGTAATTGCAGGTTATCTAAACCCGATGGCTCAAGCTGAATAAATTGAGAACTCAGTTACTCTTAGAAGTGTGATATTTATATGAACGAGCACTGTCTTTTACAGGGAAATGGTACTTTATGGGAAAACAATACTCTGAACTTCAATGGGATGTGTAAGGTGTATTAGCTTATTGCCCGCCGATGCCCGAGACTCCATGTGTAAAAATAGTATATTGAAATATATTTACTTACCTTGTAATATCGGCAACAGTAGTAATAAATAAATATTTTCTATTAAAGATGTAAACTTTTTTACTGGACTTACTTAGATTTCATTATCACCAAAACTAATTTTTTTTTTATAAAACTACAGAAATTTCTTGTTTGTATAACTTTATTCTAAAATGTTCAACGTTATTATAAAATGGTACAAATTCAAATTGAAGTACTACAACGTTAAATCAAAGAATCTTAATCTCAAATTAATAATGAGATTGAAGTTTAAGCATAGACCACCATTAATTTAATGTTGTTTGACCATTTGAATATGTTCAACAACATGCATAATAATTTCGAAAGTGTTTTCCATTGAATTGAAAATCTCCCATTTGAATTTAAAAACGTACGGCTTTAAATTTATGTTTTTAAAATCGACATTGAAACATTTTCAACTTACGATTGTTGTCTTTGATATTAAACTAATTCAGAGATCTAACATTTTTACGTTTAATTTAATGTTGCATATTTTCAAATTAACAAAAAAATTGTTGTTTTAAGGAAGACTACGTTAATTTAATGTTCAAAAAAAATTCTTGTTGTAAAATTTTATATTCAACGACGACCCACTTCGATTTTAAAATATGATTTTTCTCTCTGTTTCAATTTTGGTCGTCTTGGTATATCAGTATACATTTGATTGAACTTTCATAGGGTCCGCCAAATAATTTTTTTTTTTTTTTAAAACAGGGCGCAAAACAATGAGTGAAGCTTCGGCTGTGTGGCACGTAGCGCAGTCCTTTTGAAACCAAATGTTGCTAATATCCTCCTCTTCAATTTTTGTGAACAAAAATTCGTTCAACATGGCCCGATAACGATCGCCATTGACTATAACGGCCACTTCTTGCTCATTTTCGAAGAAAAATTACCCAATTATGCCTCCAGATCAAAATCCGCACCAAACAGTGACTCGTCTTGAGTGTATCGGCTTTTCAATGTATGCGTGCGGGTTTTCTGTGCCCCAAATGCGACAATTTTGCTTGTTTACATACCCGCCAAGATCAAAATGAGCTTTTTTGGCAAAATCGGCATCTTCTGTAAGTCGATCGCTGGCCCACTTAGCGAAGTGAAAAAAGCGTATACACAACCATATTCATTCAGCGGAAGGATAAAACTAATTATCCGTCAAATCAGACATGTGCTAAGTGTTACCATTCACGAAATAAGCACTAGTTGAAAAAAAACGTTAGATGGCGGACCCGTTATAAAGAATTTAAAAGGTGGTCCCCAAAAAGGTAAAGCAGGTGGATTAAGTTCCATGGGACGGCTCATTTTCAGTTAGTCTTATGGTAAAATAGGATTTAAAATATGTTAGAGACTGAGCATTGATGAAATTTGTACGGTAAGGGGCACTAAAGTGTAGCATAAAGCTAGGCTAACACGATTGTCGCAAATGTACCAATAAACACAATTTCAATTGTACTTTATTGTCGCTAAATATAAAAATAATGCCAATTTATGCTGCGAACGTATAGTCAACTTCGATTGTCGCACAAGAACACCTTAAATATTGGCGCACTTTTAATATTTTAATTGCCGCATTATTACCTATTGGGCAATCACACGATTGCCGTACCAATAATTGGTACACTGCGACAATCGTGAAACCCCAGCTTAAAACTCTGAAAAATATCTGTTTAGCCGACTGTATTTGGTAACGAAACTGACCTGATAACCTTACATGTAATCCGTTATGGTGGGATAGTTTAGACCATAAGAAATTTAGCGTTTATATTGACAAATAGATTAAAATGGTCAGCTCTACTTTGAAAGTAATTTTGAGACTGTGGTTTGTAATTTACGAGGCTGTTCCAAATGTAATAAAATTACAAACGACACAAGTTTGAGCCACAGCAGAGGACAAGATGAAGAAAAATTTAATTGTGGTTTCGAATGTTTTATACAGAGGCTTCAACTTCCATCCAGTCAACTCCGTCTAAAAAATAAAGCTTAAGTAACCCTAACCTTTCCGTTACATGATGACAAACATCAGACGAATAATCAGGAAAATACGCCACCTACTAAGAAAGAAGTACAATGCTAAAATAAAAATCACCACCAATTAGCAAGGATCTTCACCACTATGCAAAATCATATGCAGGAAACTACAGTGGATTAATCACCTACTGAGCTTGAAAGATCAAATTTATTAAAGAAACTGAAACAAAGCAATGCATGCTTTGTGGAAAGCCAATATGCTCCCTAGAGGAGTGATGAAAAAAAAGACACATCCGTCTAAAAAAGGACACCTGATCTTCCAGTTTACCTCTAGCGATTATGACAAATACCACATGAATTATACGAAGAAAACTCAACTCAACCTCCTAGGAAAATATTACAATGCTAAGTAAGGATCACTACCACCACCTAGCAAGTATATTCACTACTATATAATCATATAGAGGCGAGGTACAATAGATTAATCATATACTTAGCTTGAAAATCAACTTGATTAATTAAACTGAAACAATGAAATACATGCTTTGCCGAAAGCCAATATGCTCTCTAGATGAAAAAAAAATAGTTTCTCATATGGGGTTTTCTTAAGACGCATATCCATAGTGGCCATCAAAGTCAACATATCAGCGGTCAAATACAACCTGATTTATGTGGCGTAATTATTAAAAGTTAGGCAACTCGAATGCGAGCCACCTAACAAAGCCATCACGGATGGTGTGACCAATCCATCCCTAGTTTCTTTTCCTTATCTGTTGCAGTATGGGTTCCTCATTAGTCATGCTTCACAGTTCTGTGTTACTTATGGTGTTAGGCCAGAATATTCTGCATATGATTCTGAGGCACTTGTTAATGAATACCTGGAGTTTCTGTGTGATGTTATGATTCTGATACAAGCTAGGTTTCACTGCCATACAGCCGTACTGACTTAACACATGAGTTGAATATACTGAGCTTAGTCCGCTTGGATATATGTGAGCTTCTCCATACTGACTTCAGTTATCCAAATACCACTCTCGCTTTATTGAGTCTGTTTCTGCGTCACCGTTTGTAGTCATTGTACTTCCCAGATAGCAGAAGCTATCTACATACTCGAGTGGTTGATCCTGTAACATGATGGTTTCCGTGCTCGTATTGTTTATTCTCAAGGCCTTGGTCAATCTTTGCCTTGGCCAATCTTTCTAGGTCCTCCAGCTTCGACAGTATATTGAAAATCTTAAGCAAAAGTAGACAACTGTCATCCGCATAGTCCAAGTCTTCGAGTTGGCGTGATAGACTCCATGTGATCCCTTTTCTTTTCGAACAGACTTTGCTCATTATGTCATCCGGCACGATGGTGAATAGCTGAGGTGATAGTGGGCATCCTTGTTTAACTCCAGCATTGGTATGAAATGGTTCACTGATGTTCCTGTTGTAAAGAACGCTCTGATTATTCGAATTATCTTCTGGGGTACTCTGTTGTTCTTAGTGCTTTCCATATTGCCGTTCGCCTAATGGTATCAAACGCTTTCTTGATATGATATCTTACACACACTTTATTAAGAAGAGTTTAGTGGAGCACCTTTTATGTAAAAATTTTCAAGATTTTACTTTCAATTTTCTTATCGGTGTGGTGAAAGATTTATTTTTATTTACAAGATTTTTTAAAAATTAATTTTTTTTATAATTTTTAACTAATATTTCTTTGTTAAAAAAAATAAATTATGGTTTATCAGAAAACATAGCTTTTTATTTTAATATCTCTTCAATTTTTCTATTCCTACTTTATTAGCAATTGCCTTACTAGTAATTACTTTGCTATTCTTATAATATGTCTTTGTAACTAATCTTATGCTTTTATAAGCGTTTATTTATTTTCAATTCATGGCAAATAAATTTCAGTGACTTATAAAGATTTTCATTAAAATTACCCCATAAAAGTAAAAGAAAAATAAATAAATCTGTACGAGTAAGTAAAGCGTGTTTCTTATAGAGGTATAGAACTTTAAGTTGGCATTATCTTTCAAGAAGACGATCGATTTAACAGCTGTCAAGTAATTTATTCTCAGTTTGGCTTGGCAATTCATCATAAATAGACTCATGTCTGAACAACGCTTGCAAGTAGTGCAATTTTCATTTTTCGTAAGTGAATTTTTTTTTTTTCAATTTTCAATTTTTTCAATTTTCATAGGCGAATTTTGTTTAGCGATGAAGCGCACTTCTGGTTGAATGGCTACGTTAACAAACAAAACTGCCGCATTTGAAGTGAAGGTAATCCTCAAGTGTATGTGGCAACACCGTTACATCCAGAAAAACTGACTGTTTGGTGCGCCTTATGGGCTGGTGGAATCATTGGTCGGTACATTTTCAAAAACGATGGTGGCCAGAACGTTACAGTCAATGGTGATCGGTATAGAGCCATGATTACTAACTTTTTCATTCCTGGATTGAATAACCATGATGTCCAGGAGATGCGGTTTCAACAAGACGGCGCAACATGTCACACAGCTCGTGCCACAATAGATTTATTGAAAGACATGTTTGGTGACCGCCTAATTTCACGTTTTGGACCTGTGAATTGGCCTCGAAGATCTTGTGATTTAACACCGGTAGACTACCTTTTGTGGGGCTATGTAAAGTCATTGGTCTATGCGGTAAAGCCACAAACGCTTGACACGCTTTGGAAGACAACATTCGCCGTGTTATTGCCGATATACGGCCACTAATGATGGAAAAAGTCATCGAAAATTGGACGTCCAGATTGGACTACATCCGCGCCAGCCGTGGCGGTCATATGCCAGGAATCATATTTAAAATGTAATGCCACGAGATTATCATTCGGATAAATAAAATTCATGTCAATCGAATAATCCATCGTTGTTTTATTGCAACTTAGAGTTCTATACCTCTATAAAAAACACCCTTTATAAGAGTTACAAGCAACTATTTCTACGAATATTCTGCACTACAAACATATGTTATTGTCTGTTTGTGCTTTTTATATGTTAATAAAAAAATATATTAGAAAAAAAACAAAACCAACTACAACATTAAAGAAAACACACACACACACATGTAAAGAGGAAAACATTTATTGTATTTGTAATAAAACCTAATGGGTTTTTAAATTACATTAAATGAATATAAAAATACTCGTATAAGAATAACAATGGCAGATAGAGAGAAAGCGAACAAATACGAGTGAGAGCGACATAAAAGCATACAAATTTATATGGTGATTTCGATACGGGATTTTTATTTTTGGTGACACTCACACATACATACACACTTGAAATTACTTTCTCCAAACTACAGGATTACACTTATACGAACGTAAAGTAAGACCAATAATACAGAGCGTAATACACTACGAAAGAGTTTATAATGCATTAAATTTGTTTGCAACAACAAAAATAAACGATGTAAGGCAGCAAAGGAGAAAGTAAGATTTTTATAATGGGAGAGGGAAAAAGTAACAGGACAGCTCAGTTGCTTAAAAGAAAAAAATGTTGTATCTTAACGAGTATTTGATGATGCCGCGAGGAATTAAATATTAAAAACTATGCAAAATAACCAACATATTACACACACACACACACACACTAACACGTCAACACCGGTACTTTCGCCGAATGCAATATTCTCATAATGGCTTAATACACACACTCGCACACACTATATGGGTGTTTTGCATACATTGAGGCTTTGGTTGAAAAATAAAAATAAAAAAACAAAATTAAAAAGACTTAATTTTCTATAATATTAAGGTTCTTAGATTCCGACAAAAAACGGAAACTAGATGTACTCGTATAATAATTTCCCAGCGGTACCAACTAAAAAAGGACAGCTCGGAATATATTTTTTAAAGAATATTTTTATTTTTATAAAACTAATCCCAAACGGAGAGAAAGCTGCCATTTAAAATCAATAAATTTTTAGAACAATGAACGCCGTTTTAAAGACTTTCTATTTTTAGCGATTTGCAGCTGTTAAGAAAGACATAAAACAAAGAAATACTCTAATATGCTAGAAATTTGCATGTGGAAATGTGTAATGTGCTTACCATTAGAACTGGGGTATCTGAATTGCAATTTACAGATACGCAACAGCGCTCTGAAAATGAGTATTGAAACCATTAGATTAGCTTAAGTTAGATTACATAATACATTGGCTGAAAAGCCTCGGGCCTAACAAATGGCGAAAGTTCTGTTGCAACTACCTCGTATTCAGTTATTGCTAACCTTCAAAAGACAGCTGTTAAAATATCCCGAAATTCTATTAATTAGTTTGTGGGTTATTGTGCCAAGAGAGACGCTACTTTGGTTATTTTCAGAACAATGGATCAAAAACAATTTCGTGTTTTAATTCAACGCTGCTTCTTGATGGAAAAAATACCGTTCAAGCGAAGCAATGACTTGAAAAGTGTTATGGAGACTCTGCTCCATCAGAAACAATATTGAAACGTTGGTTGGCTGACTTCAAAACTGATCGTAGAAACACCGATAATGCAGAATGTAATGGAAAATATCCACAAAATCGTTTTGAATGATTCAAAAGTGAAGTTGCGTGAGTTAGCTGACATCGTAGAGATATCAAGAGAATATGTTGGCTTTATATTACATGAGCGTTTACCTATTGGTCAATGTTGACCCAAAGCAAGAACGTGTTGATGATACTGAGATTCTGGCAAAACTGTTTACATACATTGAACTTCAAATTGCTTACACATCCACCGTTTTCGCCAGATTTGGCTCCCAGCGACTACTGGCTGTTCGCAGACAACAACAAAAAAAATGCTCGCCGGTAAAAAATTCGCACGATTGAAGAGGTTATCGTTGAAACTAAGGCCTATTTTGAGGCAAAAGATAGAACGATATTGGTATTGAAATGTTAGAGCGGCGCGCTAATGATTACATTGTTTTGTTGGAGATTACGTTGCTAAATGGAGCCAATTTTGAACAAAAAAAGTGTTTTCTTTGTTTCGCCCGGTGCTATTGTGTACACTCTTACTATCGAGTCAAGCCCTCTCTAAAACCGAATGTGAAAGTCACCTGGTTCTTATAATATCCAATCTGTAACGATAACAAAATTGTCTAAATTCCTCAATTTTATAAACCTGAGACAGTTCAGATCATGGAAGATGCATGAATCCAGCTCCAATGGAGCGAGTTCGGAGCCGGCATTAAGCTGTAGGCCTCTTTCAATGAGTTTAAAAATAGAATCGGGTGCAGCTCGTTGACTGAGAGAAGTCCCAATGTTCTTTCATGGAATGTTATGGCAATTAATATAATATATTAAATAAGAATGGAAGGATAGCAATAGGGCAACGGTTCCAACAGTGAACGAAATGGCGATATACAGCCATAAAAGGCTTACCGTTCCCATGAAGTAATACCGAAATGCAGTTGAATGAGGTCCAGATATGTTTATGGGCTTATATTTTAGTACGCGCATGTTATACAGTACGGGCTGTAGGTATCTTCTGAAGATTCCACACCTCCTACGTATAAAAAAAGGATAGAGATAGAGATAGAGATAAAGATAGAGATAGAGATAGAGATAGAGATAGAGATAGAGATAGAGATAGAGATAGAGATAGAGATAGAGATAGAGATAGAGATAGAGATAGAGATAGAGATAGAGATAGAGATAGAGATAGAGATAGAGATAGAGATAGAGATAGAGATAGAGATAGAGATAGAGATAGAGATAGAGATAGAGATAGAGATAGAGATAGAGATAGAGATAGAGATAGAGATAGAGATAGAGATAGAGATAGAGATAGAGATAGAGATAGAGATAGAGATAGAGATAGAGATAGAGATAGAGATAGAGATAGAGATAGAGATAGAGATAGAGATAGAGATAGAGATAGAGATAGAGATAGAGATAGAGATAGAGATAGAGATAGAGATAGAGATAGAGATAGAGATAGAGATAGAGATAGAGATAGAGATAGAGATAGAGATAGAGATTGAGATAGAGATAGAGATAGATATAGATATAGAGATGGAGATAGAGATAGAGATAGAGATAGAGATAGAGATAGAGATAGAGATAGAGATAGAGATAGAGATAGAGATAGAGATAGAGATAGAGATAGAGATAGAGATAGAGATAGAGATAGAGATAGAGATAGAGATAGAGATAGAGATAGAGATAGAGATAGAGATAGAGATAGAGATAGAGATAGAGATAGAGATAGAGATAGAGATAGAGATAGAGATAGAGATAGAGATAGTCCTGTTTAGGGATGGGAATGATAATGGATATTTTCCATACACTAGGAAAAACAGTTTTTGGAAGAACTCTCGGCAGAATAATCCTAAAAAACTTGTGATTTATACCATCAACACCAATGGCATCAGATTTTACCGCAGAAAATTTAGCACTGACTTCGCAGTGACTTATACAATGAAAACTGAAAATCTTCTCAATGGGAGCCGTACATAAGTTAGAATATAAGTTGTGTGTGGGTCGAGGTGTACTTATATTCACAAATGATCTGAATCGAGATCATCGACATTCATTCCGATATCACAAGTTGGGTTATTCTCTTTTCTTATACCGATTTTCCGGATTTCCCACCATTTAGACTTGCTATCTATGGCCGATGAAATTTTTGTTTTTAGCTTTTCATAAAGTATCCTTTACCTTCCTTCTACTTCCATATGATTATGTAGTGGTGAAAATCCTTGCTAAGTGGTGGTGATCTTTACTTAGCATTGTATTTTTTTACCTGTGGATGGTACTTGACAATACCTGATCATTCGTCCAATATTTATGAGCCTCTTTTGTGGCTGTTGTATGTTATGTGTTAGTGTTATTATGCGCGCCTGCCGCCATTTTTACAGGAATTGGCCTTTCGTGATGATCAAACTCACGATACAAGAAACATTTGCAAAATTCCCTTTTATTGTAAACCTCCAAATAGTGTCAAAAGTTGGTCACCTTTTTCTTCTCTTCTAAAAAATAAAGTTGTACTGAAATCTTGTGTTGGTAGTCATTTTTCTTTTTCCTCTTTAACACGTTAGCGAATGTTGTTGTATGTGTTTGCCAAAGAATATATTAAACAATATATTGTAATAATACAATGGAAATGATTAAGTTTTCCGCATGCGAGCACAAATTACACGGGCAGCGATATAATACAAACTCGTACAAAGCAAAACCCCATACTCTTAGCTTTATGAAGCTTAAAATGAAGTTGGAAAAATGTACAACAACAAAAAAAGCGAAAAATAAAAATGAAAACTACAGAAAAAGGGACACGTTTGCAGACCCTACCATCTAGCCATTTAGTAGCACTTTACACCAGAGTTTACTTCTTACAATGTTTGCTAGAATGTGCTACAATAATAACGAAAAAAAGGCAAACAAAATAGTAAAAAAAAATATAAAATCTTTGAAGTAAAAAAATCCGTTTATGTTTAATACCACTACACAGCTACTCAAGCATTACACAGCAGCTACAAGAGCAAGAAGAACATTCTGCTTTAAAACGCAGTTTGGTTATCTGTTCTCCTCTTTTTTTCTTTTTTGGCAACACTTCACTGAAGCTGATGCTGATGCCAATGATGGTTAGTTGGTAAGTGGCTGTGGAGCTGGTGTCTAAGTTTTAGTATTAAAAACCGAGATTTTTTTTTCAAACAGCCAAAGCAAGAAACACTAGAAAACAAAGTAGCAAAGTAGAAGAAAACTGTTGCATATTTAAAACTTGAAGCAACGCTTACCAACACACATGCCAACAGCTGTTAAAGCAACACTAAAAGAGCAAAATAGCAGGAAAAAAAGAGGACGTTTTAGTCAATGTCATATAGAGTAAAAGCAGCATAAAGAGCCAGACATTTGCCAGAGTTTCTTTTTTTTGTCATTTTTATTTTTTTTTAGCAGCAGTATCATAAGCAATGTTTTCTTTTTTATTGTTGTTGTTATTTTCTGCCTTGCCCCTTTTGTATTGTGTTGCATATTAGATGTATAAGTATAATGCAACAATATGCTAAATTTGTTTAACAATCCATTTCTCGTTTCTCTCTCATTTTGCTTGGTTTTTCTTTTGGTGTTTCGTTTCTTGTTTTTGCCTGGCTGGTATTTTTACTTTCTTGGTATCTGTGTTACTCTGTTAGATAATGCTAAACAAGAACAATAACAACAACAATAACAATAATAACGGCGTTACGTTGCAGGCACGTTGGAGCAACAATTTCCCTAAAGTAGCTGTAGCCATTTTAACATATGGTGCCAGAATAAAAGACATAATTGCGTGAAATGTTGTAAAAAAAGAAACCGAACAAAAAATATCGGAAATGGTGTTGCAAAAAGACTTCAACGAATTTGAAGGCACCCTACAAAGGTTACGAAATGTGATATTGTAGGCAGAGTGCTTGCACACCACAGCGAAAAGAAGACGAACAAATTTAATTACGGTGTCGAGTGCTTAATTAAATGACTGTAGGGACCAGCCAGACAAATTCATCTAAAGAAAGTCCTCCTGACATTCCTGGTTACCTCTGGCGATGATGACAAACATCACATAAATGTTCAGGAGAAAAAGCTACCTACTGGGGAAAACGGCAAGGCTAAGTAAGGCTCACCATCACCATCACTGGCATACCGGTGACCAGTCCGTGGCCGTAAAGGGGTCGAAACTGGAGGCGTCACACGTTTACATTTACACTCATGTGTAACTAAGCCTGATCAGAGGTATTCTGGTGGCACGGAAATCGGAAGACCGATCTCTGCTTGATTGTTAAAGCGCAAGCAGAGCGCGAGCTCGGTGTGGTGTTGTATTTCCTCCGGGTGCTGTGACCCATATCCCGGCAGGACCTTAGTCTCCGACTCCTCACCAAAGTGTGAGGACGTTGGTGGACGCATCATATTCACTCGTGCCATTGGGGCACCGTGTGATATGCCGCACGACGAAGACTCACGTAGATCTAGATGACACCACACCAGTTGGCAAGGCCTCTAGGAATACAACGGAGGTCAAATACCGAGGGATATCTATGACCGAGAGGATGAATTTCCTGCTGTATATCCAGAGGATAAGGGATAAGGTAACTGGATTGATAGAAGGAATCAGACATATCCTTAGGAGTGATTGGGACCTTAGCAGACGTGCTGTATGCACTATATGCGGGATTCGAAAGAGTCAAGTATGTTAATGGTCCAAATAGATGTGATAGTAGCCTTTCGTCAATTATTAATGAATTCTCGTTGGAAAATGACAGGCACGGTGGACACACAGCGACAAGGGAATAGTGACTTATAGGTTCGTGCCTGATATTAGGTTTGAGAGTGTGTGTCAGATGTATTGTCATTTACATCATAAAAGATATCGAACCTGTATTAGATCCAGCCGGTAGCCGTGAGATATCTCTGTAAGTCATTAAGTTAAGACCCAGAGAGATACAAAATGTTTGTATCTCTTAACAGCTGGCACTGATCCATTATTACAATTACGAAAATAGTCATTGTAGAGGACTATAAGTCAACTCTCATGTTTATCTGGCACTGAACATCCACTAAAGTTACTTAGAACGGGACTTACACAATCTCTGAAAGCCTCGGTCTACGTTTTAGTGGATGAGATTTGATATTACAGTTTCAGATCAAATCGGAAAACAAGAGATAAAAGAAGGATTCGTTAGCCTTTTTTATATGGTTACGAAAATGAAAACGCCTAAAAAGGTTTAAAGCTGTAAACTTTCTTAAGAAACTTATTCTATTGATTCGTGTCAAGGCTACGACAACCATGTCAATGCAATTTTTATTTGAAAGGTGGTGCCAATTAATTTTGGGTAGTAAGATTTTAGATTTCAATTAACGTGTGTTATAGAAGGTTGTAGTATATACTAGAACATTCGATATTAATATCAATTTAGTATTAAAAACAGAGCATTGTGCCTCTTTTATATTATTACGAAAATGAAAATGCCTAAAAAGATGCACTAGCATTTGTTCATTTAAAGCTATAAACTTTATTATGGAATTAATTCTATTGGTTTGTGTCAAGACTGTATTTATTTGAATGGTTGAATTAACAAAGCTGAAAGGAAGATTGTGAAATATAATAGAACATTAGGAACTAATGTAAATTTACTGTAAAAGGGCGCCACATGATGCTTAGTCGGTCAGTTATAAATTAGCAGTCATAGAGTAAAGTTGTACTAAGAATTGAACAGGTTGGACACTGAACAAATCTAAATTGAACTAAAGGACTTTATAAAGTAAAACTACAAATTCGATTCATCCATTTTACAGGGTGGGCCATTTAAAAGTATAAATTTAAAAATGCAATAAAACAAAAACGGTTTAAAATTTTGCAAAATTAATTTATTTATTCTTTTAAGTTTAACTATTCTTTTTAGAAATGAAATATTATTTCACTCATATGGCTGCCACGGCTGGCCTCACAGTACCTTATTCGATCGGATCAATTTTCGAGAACGATCCCAGTACAACGGTGTCAAATCGCAACTTCTTTGCGGCCAACTGACATCACCATTTCGGCTAATTGAATGGTCATCAAACGTTTGAAGCAAATCAAAATCGATTAAATCGATTGTGGCATGAGATGTGTGGCAAGTTGCAAAATATTATTTTATTCATATGTTTGCCGCAGCTGGCCTCACAGTACCTCATTCGATCGGACAAATTTTCGAGAACGACCCCAGTACAACGGTGTCAAACCGCAACTAATTTGCGGCCAACTGACATCACCATTTCGGCTAATTGAATGGTCATCAAACGTTTGAAGCAAATCAAAATCGATTAAATCGATTGCGGCATGAGATGTGTGGCAAGTTGCAACATCCAGTTGAAACCACACATCGTTCACAATAATACCATGAAGAGCGCGCACAAAAAAATCGGTTATGGTTGGGAAATATGAAATATAGGCCGGTGATACCTTCGCTTCACAAGACGCACTAGACAATCACTCGTAGTGGGTGCCTTGGTTTCTGTAATTTTGCTTACTAACGTAACCACCAAGATGAAAATGAGCTTCATCCGAAAAGATGATTTTAAATGATGATAAATTTCCAATAAATCCCAATGCTGCTAAAGCGTAAATCGATTCATTTTGTTCAGTGGAGATAATTTACTGAAATTTGTGATAGAATACAATGACATATTAGTATTGCCAGATTCGAAATATCGGCTGGTTTAAATTGAAACCGATAGGTGGCCCACCCATTATTATACGTAATTTGAAAGAACTCAAACGTTTTAAAAAGTTGAAAACGTGACAATATTAAAAATTTTATACGTTTTCTTTGGGAGACCCATTTAGAAGTTAGACAATCTGGAAATCAACTGCGATCAGAGCTTAAATAGACAAAAATCCTGTAAAGTTTCAATTAAATGTCTTAACAAAATTAATTTAATTTAGTTTCTTGATTGAAAACCTGTTGACTGAATTATTTATTAATAAAATAAAAACCTGGAACTGTTTTTCAAAAAAATTACTCAATTTGGCTTTAAAAATTCATTTTTTGATTTTTTCTTTCGGGTAAAATTCCTATTATCCTTGTTCTGCATCAAAATATCGTTATTAAACCCAGTAGAGTATTAGCCGTGTAGGTTGCTTTTCAATATTCTTCTTTTCTACATCTTTTCTCTTCATTCCCTATTAAAAGGCAAAAAGAAAAGTAATGGTATTATTTTGATGTGCATTTAGTTTTTATATTTTCATTTTTCTATTTTTTCTATTTTATTTTTTTTTTTTAGAAAATCCTCGTTATTTTTAAACCATTTTCACAAATGGGGCGTGTATATTAAAATCCTTTGGGTTCTTTTTCTTCACTTATAGCTTTACTACGTATGACATACAAAAATAAAAACATGCTACTCTGCGTGTATTAGAAAAAGATACAAACACTCAAACATATACAATACTTAGAGAAGTCCTGCATATATTACACACAAACACACACAAGCACACACACATACACTGCAGTTTGTCTAGATTTACATAAGGGATCCTGTGTCAACAATGTCAAGCTAATCTCAAATGGTTATTTTCATATGAACGACTGTGTTTTTTATTATTATTCCTCTGGATTTCTATTCCATTTTTTTTTTTTTTTTTTTTGTCTACATCATTATACTTAGTCGTTCCACTGTCTGCTATTTAAATTTTTTCACTTTGTTTTATTTAAATATATATTTACATATTGTATCGGAAGTGTTTTATTTTGAGAAAACAAAACAAGCACTCATTCCATATAGAGTTAAAGGCCAAAAGGGCGTGAGGCTTTCACTGGCATAATGTAAGTTTTGTTTTATTGTTTGTTTAGGAAAAAGCAGATTTAAAAATTTGTTTTACTGTGATTTAATTGAAATAATGTTTTTAAATTCGCTTGTTATTTTAAATTAAATTGTAAAAAAACTAAGTGTTGGCTTTTGAAAAATTAAAAAATAGTTTTTAGAATAAGTGAGAAAACTTTATCAATAAGTTAAAGGCGGTCGTAACTTAGTAAATGACAACATATCGGGTCCAACATCTAACGTATTTTTTTTCAACTAGTGCTTATTTCGTGAATGGTAACACTTAGCTCATGTCTGATTTTACAGATAATTAGTTTTATCCTTCCGCTGAACGAATATGGTTGTGTATCCAATGCGTTTTCGCTTCGCTAAGTGGGCCTGCGATCGACTTACAGAAGATGCCGATTTTGTTAAAAAAATCATCTTTTCAGACGAAGCTGATTTTGATCTTGGCGGGTATGTAACCAAGCAAAATTGTCGCATTTGGGGCACAGAAAACCCGCACGCATACATTGAAAAGCTGATACACGCAAGACGAGTCACTGTTTGGTGCGGATTTTGGTCCAGAGGCATAATTGGGCCATTTTTCTTCGAAAATGAGCAAGGAGTGGCCGTTACAGTCAATGGCGATAGTTATCGGGCCATGTTGAACGAATTTTTGTTCACAAAAATTGAAGAGGAGGATATTAGCAACATTTGGTTTCAACAGGACGGCGCTACGTGTCACACAGCCTCTACACTCGATGTTTTGCGCCCTGTTTTTGAAGATCGCATTATCAGCCGCAGAGCTGATGTGGTTTGGCGACCTCGGAGCTGCGATTTGACATCGTTGGACTATTATTTGTGGGGTGCCGTCAAAGATAATTGTTACGCCAACAAGCCAGAGACAACTGACGCTTTAAAGGACAATATTCGTGAAGCCATTGGTGAAATACAGCTGCACACAATCAATAATGTGCTTAAAAATTGGACCGATCGTGTTGGCTATTGCATGGCCAGTCGAGGCAGCAATTTGAATGAAATTATTTTCCATTATTAACCGGAAGGGTTGTGCTTTCAAATGAAAAAAGAAATTTGAAAAAATATTCAGTAGTTTTTTTTATAGCATTTTCAAAAAAAAAAAAAATAAAAATTTGGCGGACCCTTTACAATACTGTACCGTACGATTCTTAACAAAATTTCAAAAAATTTTATCAATTGTTGTTTATTTGTCATAGTCCGGCAATTAGTATTTTTTTCCGTCACTTCTTTAGGGAGCATATTAGATTTCCACAAAGCTTTGTTTCAGTTTCATCAGGCAAGTTGATTTTTCAATCCAAGAAAATGATTAATACACTCTAGCTCCCCTCCATATGGTTGTGTAGTGGTGAATATTGTTGCTAAATGGTAATGCTGAGACTTACTACGCAATGTAATATATTCTCCAAGTAGGTGGCTTTTTCTCCTGATCATTCGTCTGATGTTGGTCAGAGCTGAAAGGTAATTTTTTTTTAAGTAGAGTTGTCGCGCGGGAAGTGAAAGTTTCTTTATTAAACACATGAAATTATTAATTAATTTTTGTTTCGTCATGTCCTCTGCTGGGACTCGAACCTGATACGCTTGCGTTGTTATCCGTGCACTTTATCCTTATGTGTGATTTTTTGCATTCCAATATGTGCGATTTTTTGCATGATATTTAACCTCATTTACATCAATAGCTAGCTTGGTAATGTGTATCCAATCTAAAACCAGTTTTGCTTCTGTGTTTCTTTATAAATAGTTCAATTCCGTGCTAGGAAGCTTGTTGAACTAGTTTTAGTAAATGAAATGCGTAATATTTGGCGTGTTTTGCTACCCCCAGCTTAATTAGTATCTTAAACGCTATCTTAGTTAAATTTTTTACTCTTTATCCCCATTTTGTCCACTTCCGGTCAAAATCCAATCATTTTTTCCTCCTAAAAACACACTGTAGGTTCTGCTTTTTTAGCTGCATACAGTCTTCAAACAAACACACATTCATTTTCGCATAGTTAGATAACTAATCCTTAATTTTTGCCGTTCTTTACATAATATTAAGTATCTTATCTAATTCGGCCAGTTATTGTCTCATGATGTGTTCACGACTTTGTTTAAGTCTCACTTAAAAACTTCTACTATTACCGTTTTCAAGATCAAAGCCAATATTTGTTTTGTACGGGATGAACCACGCCCACTTATCCAATTCCGCCCATTTTATAACTAACGATTTGTATTGACTATGAAACTATTTGGATCAAATACTGAAACTTTAGTTTTAACCGCTCTCAACATATGTATACTAAAATAAATATTTACTTTTGTATGACAGGTACCAAGCACACTTGTACAACTCGGTCCACTTTTTGACTGATGTCTTTAATTGACCATGAAGTCACTTAGACGAAATACTGAAACTTTAACTTTAACTTTAACTGTTCTCAAGATATATTGAAATCAATATGTAGTTTATATGAGAGGCCCAATTCTCCAATTCCTCCCTGTTTTTGGCTGATAATTACACCCGTTACCTGGTACTTTTTGTTAGTTTTTATTTAGCAATAGTAGAGATTTGTGATCTACCAAAAGGTAGTAAAAGAAATCCATTCGTTTATCTCACTTCGCAAATCCTGCTCAACCCAGAAGCTGAGCCTAGGGAATACCTAAAAGTGTTTTAGGCCTAAAGAAAATCGGTGGAGCTTCTCTGTTTGCTGTGCGTCCAGCTCTTTTTAGGGTAGTTTTTATGACCAGGGATCCAACCTTATTATGTGCACAAAATTCATTTCATATACGACAGTCCATAACCACAGCGCAAAGCTATAGGCTCCGATTGAATAAAATTTAGTAGATAATAGAGTTCATTCTCATTGTCATTGTATTCCAATATCGTTAATCTGTGGCCTGACATAAAAATATATTATCGTCGACTTTCTCAAGGCTTTCTAGTATTTCTTGTGTGTCCCCATGTGTTGTCTCTTCAGTGCTCTGCAGCCTTCTCCATCATTTCATCGTAAACACAGTTTAAAAGCAGGGTAAAGAGAATATGTTGCAAGTTTCATATCAATCTCATGACGATAAGTCATTTTTCGGGCAGTTTAAAAGCAGGTTAAAGAGAATATGTTGCAAGTTTCATATCAATCTCATGACGATAAGTCATTTTTCGGGCAGACCAAGTTAGTTCGAAAATAGGCCATCGAATGCAAGAAAAAATTGTGGAAGAACAGTTGAACCTAAATATTGAATGAGCAAGTATTGTTTCTTTTTTTTTTTTGTTACTGTTCACCAAATTTTTAAAAAGAAATTTAGCTTAACCAACAAGTTGCTGTCCTCAAAACAGTGTAAACTTAAGCTAAATTTGTTGATGCTACAAATTTGTAACGGTACTTTGAATGATAATGACATTTTAAGAGATGTTGCAAATGTTGTCAATGAATTCATTTATTTAAAAAAATTAAAATGTGGGTTAAGCTTTTATGGCGGTTACGGCACGAAAGCTTCGAGAGCTCTCGAACCTCTGGATATTTCAGGTAGATTCTATTCCTTTACATTTCTATTTCTTTAGTTCTTATGCACCAATCTGATCGTAAACATCTTGCTTGTGCTTATTTTGTTGTTGTTGTTCTTATTGTGTTTCGTTGTCTGCTTGCTTTGTTGTTGTACTATATTTTTATTTGTAAGCAAGCACGTTGTGTTTTTGTGGCAATGTCACATACGACTGTA
Source organism: Wohlfahrtia magnifica (assembly GCA_023159175.1). Taxonomy (NCBI): domain Eukaryota; kingdom Metazoa; phylum Arthropoda; class Insecta; order Diptera; family Sarcophagidae; genus Wohlfahrtia; species Wohlfahrtia magnifica. Next base: position 291,031 of record JAKWBJ010000130.1, read on the forward strand.
GTTCTGATATTCGTAACAATATGTTTGTTTATTAAAAATATATTTTGTACCCGTTTAATAGGGCGAACTCTTAGTTCGAAAGTTAAGTAACTTTTTTATAATTATATTTTAAATTAAGATAAAGAGTATCTGAATAAATTATTCACTTTTTAATTTACTATAAAATGTTCAAACATAAATTTTAATTGAGTCAATTATGTTTTAAATTAAACTATAGAACTCGCTGTTCACATATAAAGCAATTAAGTTGACTTAGCATTAGACAGCTAATAATGCTAAGATAGATTTTATTCGTGAAAACTTAAATTTATGATATTGAAACAAAATAGTAGAAACAAAATAGTAAAATAAATAATCAAACTTTACTTTAAAAAGAATGCAATATTTAGAAAAAAACACAAATTCAATTAAGAAACATTTTGTTTACTTTTTTATTTTGATAATAAAGGGTCCGCCAAATAATTTTTACTAAATATTTTCTCAAATTTTCTTTTTAATTTGAAAGTACAATCCTTCCGCTTAATAATGGAAGATGTTTTCATTCAAATGGCTGCCCCGGCTGGCCATGCAGTAGCCTATATGATCGGTCCAAATTTTAAGCACATTATCGATTGTGTGCAGCTGTATTTCACCAATGGCTTCACGAATATTGTCCTTTAAAGCGTCAATTGTCTTTGCCTTGTTGGCGTAACACTTATCTTTGACGGCATCCCACAAATAATAGTCCAGCGGTGTCAAATCGCAACTCCGAGGTGGCCAAACGACATCAGCTCTGCGGCTGATAATGCGATCTTCAAAAACAGGGCGCAAAACATCGAGTATAGCTTTGGCTGTGTGGCTCGTAGCGCCGTCCTACCAAATGTTGCTAATATCCTTCTCTTCAATTTTTGTGAACAAAAATTCGTTCAACATGGCCCGATAACGATCGCCATTGACTGTAACGGCCACTCCTTGCTGAATTTCGAAGAAAAATGGCCCAATTATGCCTCTGGACCAAAATCCGCACCAAACAGTGACTCGTCTTGGGTGTATCGGCTTTTCAATGTATGCGTGGGGGTTTTCTGTGCCCCAAATGCGACAATTTTGCTTGTTTACATACCCGCCAAGATCAAAATGAGCTTCATCTGAAAAGATGACTTTTTTCTTTTTTTCATTCTGCAACATTACCATGATTTTCAAACTAATTTCGCAATATTTCCCAGCGTACTGTACAGTGTGTAAAATCCGCATTTTAGACAACCACAAAAAATTACTTGTTTTATTTTATTATTTTTCTAAAAAAAAGCAATATAATTAAAGTGCAGTTTTTCATTTGTTTTAAGTAATAAAATCTCTTTATTTAAAATTGTATAAAAAATATTTTTTGGTATTTATTTTATTAAACATTTATAATTTTAAAAACGCTGTTTGAAAATTTCTTTGAATACGGATTTGTCACTCCTCATTCCATATTCTTTGCAAAGTGTTAAATTGTAAATTCGTCGCAATTAATTACTAATTGAGCAATTTCTTAAAAGTGCTCTTGTATAGTAAATTGAGTTCAATTAAGGCCTTAATTGTCTAAAATCTCTTAATTGGCAATTAACGTTTATGTGTGAACATGATATTATTTTATTAAGAAAGGAATTATTCATTATTTTAAATCTTATTTCGTAACAAAGCTGTATGTTTTAAATTTCCAATTTCCTTATTTGCATATCGTGCATTACGAAAACTTTTATTATCAAAAAATATCCTCAGAATATCTAACAAATGAAATAAATATTCAATTTAATCAAGTCAAACAGTCCTTTTTATCATTAATCTTGTATGGCAAAGAAATAGAAAAATATAAAACAGTTTCTGTTTTTTTTTTTTTTTCTTTAAACTTTTTTTGGTTTCAACGTCTTGGTCAGTTTGAAAACATTTTACCATGACTTTTGAAACTTTTATCTTTTGGTAAAACATCAAATATGCTGGCCACGTTGACAATTTTTTCCTTTGAACTTCAAGTTTTGTGTGGCTTTTTTTCCTTAAAAAAAAAAACTTCACAATAAATTGTTAATGAAATATTTCGAGGAAAAACAAAGGACAAGTTAGTTGCTCTCTCTCTCTCTCTCTTTTGCTCCGTTTTTATATATTTTTAGGTGTTTTATTCTATTTTTTAGTTTTTATTTTAATATTGTTAAGTGACAACATCTTTAAGCCATAAATAACCACAAATATCCGGTACATGACACATGGTATCAACAGCAGTAACAACAACAGCGACAGCAAAAAAAAAGTAACAAAAAGGAATTTAAACATGCTAATGAAACATGTACAATATATATCAATTTGGACACATACAATCAACGTCCACACACACATACATACGTACATACATACATACTCTCACACTTTATTAAAAAAGAGAGTAAACAGGGAAGCAGAAGAATTCCATTTGTTGGAGTAAGAGTTTAAGCAAAAAAAGCAATCTGATAACAGTATTAACACAGACAAATGAAAAACAACCACATACAGACAGTAAAGCTTAACAGACACATACACACAGACACAAATCACATCCAATGGCCAGCAAAAAAAGTATGCAATAGATTTTTACCATAAAACCTCAAGCTTTTCGTTATTTATTTGAAATTTAAATGCAATTTAAATTCATTTTTCTCTACTCATACCAAATTTAAGCTCGTTTCTGTTTTTCTTTCTCATTTTTGAAGTTTTGGCGTATTTTTGTTTTTGTTTTCTTTAAAATTCCCCAAAGGTTTATTCGAAAGTCTTTTGTTTATCGTTTTTTGTTTTCCTAATTTATGTGTATATGAGTATTTGAAAAACATTAATGCATCATTATGAATGTACAAATGGTGGAGAGACAAAAAATATAATATAATACAATTCCCCCCTTTAAAAGTATAGAAACGAAACTGAGGAAAATTAAAAGTCCATGAAAATCAAAACACATTTTGTACAATTATCAAAATACCCCAGAGACATACTTTGACTTTGTTGGGTGTTATTTTGTACGTTCTACCCATCTAATGCCTTACAATGCGAATAAACTGTCTGACTTAGACAAAATGAATGAATAAATGGTAATGGTTGTAATAGGAGAGGCAATAATACGAGGGTGGTAGTAGACAAATATGAGTCATCTGATTTGTGTGCTCCTTGTTCATGTTGGTCATAGAGGTCTATGCTAAAGCTTTAAAAACAAGACACATCTGAGTTGCAGTTCAAGACTACATTATTTAATTTAATTTATATCTTAACACTGAATAGTGGTTGAGGACTATCAAAACCTCCTCAGCATTGTTACTTGCATTAGTTTTATACAAGTGTTCAAATGGCAAAAAGATCTATTTCGAATTTATAATTCTAGTACTTTGGAGAGAGTCAAGAAACCACCAAACCGATTGTTATTCCTGTTTAACAAAAGTTGCTCGTTGAAAAAATATTACTTACGGGAAAGTCCCATCGGTTTCCAAACCAAGTCAACGACCACCAAGTGTTCCATTATCAGTCATTCCCGTGTGAGTCCGAAACATTGTTCACCAGCCGTGGTAGCTTGTAATTCTTGACAATCTAAAGAGATAAAAGCTTGAAATTGGCTGCATAGTTTGAAAAGAAACACTCTATTCTATAGTGTAATGATGTTGGTGGTTTATTTTAAAACATGAACCAGCCATATGACAAAACTGAATGAAGATTATTTATTGATGGATCGTACGAACGGTTTAAAAACTCTTCTTTTGCATGGAAAAAAATGGAAAATGAAAACCATTCATACAAATTTTTCATGCCATTACTCAAATACAACTATAATAAGATTTGTTTTGACGACGCTGCACATAAAACTGGGAATTTTTAAGAACTTTGTAAAGGCTTTAGATAAAGAAGGTGCAGCATTTAAATATTTGTTAGAGGTTTTTCCTAAAACTATGCATATGCATATGCAAAAATCAAAGAAGGCGTAATTGTTGGCTTTCAGATCAGGAAGCTATTGAATGATGACAATTTTTCACAATGTTTATAGGAGAAGTAATATGCAGCCTGGAAATCTTTCAATAGCATCTTGAACAGTTTTCTTGGAAACAATAAGAATGAAAACTGTAGACAAATTGTTGCTGAATTATCGAAAAATTTTCACGAATTAGGTGCACGAATGTCACTCAAAATGCATTTTCTTAATTTGCATTTATATTTTTTCCATAAAACCTTGGTGCGGTAAGCGATGAACTAATGGAATACGCTCACCAAGTTCTAATAAAAAGTGAAGGAAGTTATCAAGGATTTTGAGACGAAAGAAAAATACAAACAACGTTCAAACAACGCTTATCACTTTTGAAAATTCATTGATTTACGTAAAAAACGAATAGAAAACATTTTTTGTATCTCGAAAACCTTACGTGATAGAGAAATTACTTATCAGATTCGGATTCAGCCCACCAAGCTACCCTAGGAAAGATATTTGGTTGCTCCAGTACAATATCTTGTTGGTTACTGTTGTAGAGCTAGAATCGAAATTCCTAAGCTCCTAGTGCACATAAAAATAGAATTCTTTTTTTGCTTACTTAACTAAACTACCGCTTAATTCTATGCATCTGAACTTATGAACCACCCTCGTTTTTAAAAGAAAATAAAACATTAACAAAAATACCCAGTTATTAAGCATGATTTACCCCATATTGTCAAGGTACAAAATGCAGAACTAAAGGCAAAGTAATAAAAACAAGATCAAGTTCTTTAAGACAATTTTTGTGGAAGGAAAAATTCCCCAAAAATTTATAGCCATTTTCCAATGTATCTTAACTCCTTAAATGAACAAATAATGTAGCAGAGTGATTAATGATGTTCAAGGCAGAATTTCTTTGTTATTCTTTGGCAAAAAACACCTGAAATGCTTTTAATAGAGAAACTGTACCTTAAAAGCTGTGTATTGGGATTACTTTAAACTGGGACGTATGTAAATACATCCTTTTGAAAATAAAAAAAAAATAGTTTAAGTAAAAAAAAAGTTTTTGTTGTTGTTCTTTATTTAAGAGCATTATTATTAATTTTTTTCAGATTATGAGGTTTCAGAACCGCCGATCTGGCAGGGCTGTCAGCTGTTAAACGTCAACTGAAGTGCAATTTATTTAGTGAAAGGTTTGTCATTTATTTATATTTATCGTTTAATACTAGAAAGTCGTGAAAAATTAGAACTGCAGTCGCAGTGCGGTGCGCCCTACTTTTTATAGACATAGTTTTTCATAGTTACCGGGACCTAATAACACAGTTATTGTTACATGTCTACTGAACTAAAATTTTTGGAGAAGATATATACGTGATATCGACTTGGAAAACATTAGTTATCTCGGCAGCATTTTAGCAAAGGCTCGTGTCTGCAGTGATGAAGTTACGTTTGGGATCTCCAACGTCAATTATTCTTTTGAGATTTTACGATTTATGTGGAAATCAACCGCTATCACTACGATCAACACATTCTCTTTCGCTTAAAATCAGCCTAATTTAATGGAAGTAATACATGGGCTGAAAAGTTCGGGCCTAATACCACTTTTTCACCACACCACAGTTCAGTCTTTAGTTGTTAACATTTTATGATATTCTATTGATTAGTTTGTGAGTTATAGTGCTAAGAGTGACGCTACTTTCGTTATTTTCAGAACAATGGATCAACAAAAATTTCGTGTTTTAATACTATACGGATTCTTCACGTAAAAGTATATCGTTCAAGCGAAGCAATGTCTTGAAAATTTTTATGGATACTCCGGTCCATCAGAAACAACAATAAAACGTTGGTTTGCTGATTTCAAATGTGGTTGTAGACATACCTATTATGCAAAACGCAGTGAACGTCCCAATGAGGCAGTAACACCAGAAAGCATCCAAAAAATCGTTTTGAATGATCGAAAAGTGAAGTTGCATGATTTAGCTGACACTGTAAATATATAAAAAAAAACGCGTTGGCTTTACATTGCACGAACATTTGACTATGATATAGCTCTGTTCCGCGTTCACTCTTACTGTTGACCAAAAATACGAACGTATTGATGATTCAAAACAATGGCAAAACTACATAAATTGAACTTCTGATTGAACCATATCCACCATATTCTCCAGATTTGTCTGCCAGCGTCTACCGGCTGTTCTCAGACCTCCAAAAAATGCTCAAGGGTAAGAAATTTCGAACGAATGAACAGTTTATTGCTGAAACTGAGTCAAAATATAAATCGTTCTTCAAAAGTGGTATTGAAATATTAGAGCGACCTCGGAACGATGGAGATTATATTGATGAATTTAGCTAATTTTGATAAAAAAGTGATTTTTTTCCTAGGCGCGAGACTTTTCAGTCCATGTGTTAAGTCCTCCAAAATCACATCACGCAATGCCGAAGCTAACCAGGCATTCATAAGGAATCGAACCAAAGTTCAAAGTACATTTTGGCTACTTGATCTTAAATGGCGCTAGATTGGTCACATGCTTTCAAGACCATATAAAAACATAGTACGAACTGTTGTAGGCCATAATAAACAGGTAAAAGACGCAAAATAGTCATCCTCTGCATAACTGTAGGCAGCAAAATTGAATTTAAAATCAAATAAATCGGTCTGAGTGAATAAAATGAAATATAATGATCGAAAGCTGGGCTTTATGGAGAAGGAGTTTGTTGCGGAACTTTTTTCTTCTAGGAACCACATAAGGCTCATAAATGCAGCAGCCGATAAAGATTTCTCGTCAATTAACCGATTATTAATACTGTAACAAAAATCAGATTTTTGAATCCCTGTTGTTTATTACATCTTTCAAATAAATAAACAAAAAGCTACGAAACCAACATTGTACTTGTTTACAAATAATTAAACAAACAAACAACAAAGCAAACAGAAAAAGAAACAAATAACAAACAACAACAGAACAAAAGGACTGAAATAAACAAGTCGTTTATAATCTGATGTCTGCATAAGAACTGAATAAAACGAAGTAATGAGAAGGTCTAGAGCACTTAGTCAGCCATATAAAAATCACATCGATGCAGAGAGCAGTCATTTGTAGTGAAGTAGACTCAGCAAATAGAGTTTATTGGTTTGAACTCAGTGTAAAGAGAGTTTAGTGTGAATAAACTCTGATTAAAAAGGTGGTGATCGAACTCAGGTTATGGAAAGAGTTTAGGTGCTAGCTGTGTGTGACCGTTATCATAAAACAGGTGTGAAGATTTTTAGATGAAAAAAGCTTTCTAGTAATTGTTGTTGTTTACAAAGTTGTCAATAGAGGGTAATTAGGAGTATTTGTTATTGCTTGTAAAAAGGTTACGAGTAGTGAAACACAAAACTGCGTTAATAAAAAACTATTTAATTACAAACTAAACTCAAATTTATTTTTACTTTAATTGCAATCTACAAACTCATTAAATAAAAACGTAAAACGGGAACATTACGAAAAAATATAACTGATAAAAAAGAATACATATTTGAGGCCAAATATGCCTATGGCTCAAGTGACCCTTATACGTCCTTCTAGTGTTAGCAACCGAAGAAACCTTAAAACAGTTAAAACTTACTAAAAAAGTGGTGATTTAAACGTGGCCGAAATTTCTCACGCGGTGATTACGCTAACAAGCAAAATTCTTGCATATGGGGCTCAAAGAACCCAGAGCTGATGGTGGAAAAGCAATTGCATTCGGAAAAAGTGGCTGTTTGGTCCGCATTATGGCCTGGAGTTGTCATTGGGGCATATTTCTGTATAAAAAGTAGCGTTTCCATCTATTTATAGCTCTATGGCTATACGACAACCGAATTTTTTTGATCTCCAATTGAAGATTATGAACTGGATGACATATGATTTCAACAAGATCACACAACACGACCAATTATGACGTTAATTCTAGAGAAATTTGCCGGTCGCATTGATTCTCGATTTCGCGAAGTAAATTGGCCACCAGGATCATGCGATTTGATTTTTTTTTTGTGTAGTTACGTCATACACCATATCTGCGCGTATAATCTCCTAAAGTTGGGCTATTTGAAAACCAATATTTGTCAAATTATTACTGAGATACTGCAAGAAATGTGCGAAAAAATGGTCGAGAACTATGTCAAAATGATAGCAGTATGCAAGAAATGGAAAAAAAATTTATGAACTTGAATAACCACAATATTTTTTTGGTGCGCTATGGTGAAAATGATATTAGAAAGCAGCTATAATTTGGAAATTTGTAGCATAAGGCTTAATGAAATGGAATAAATCATTTCAAAGTTGTCGTAAGATCTCTATCTCTATCTCTCTCTCCTCTCTCTGAGAATCTTTTTTTCGGACAGTCGGTCTGCGATAAGGTCTTTCGCTAATGTCACCTCGTCATCTATCCTAGTCCACGAATGCCGCAGATTTCTTATGCAAATCTCGGTTCATTCGAAGGTAAAAATTATATCTGTTCCGGGACACAGGGATATCGTCCGGAATTGCGTTGGTGACGAATTGGCCAGGATGGGTACTGAGCACGATACTTTCGAACAAGGGCCTATCATTAGTGCCCCGATTACCTCGATTAAGCTGGATATACTCCGGTTAGTTTATGTCGACGCTCAATATCGTTGGCAGCATGAAAGCAGGGCTCTGCTGGACCAACTTCGACGAAAGAAGGATTAAATGTCTTCTCTCCTTAAGTCGGGTGGTCATACACCGCACAATTGCGGTCATAACGGGTCACTGTCTGATCGGGAGGCATGCCGATGGACTTGGCATTCCAAGAGTTGGCATTGCAGGAGTTTTGATTTCGAAGAGGAGAGAGAGACTGTATTTCACCTTATGTGTCAATGTACGGCTCTTGCTGCCAGAAGGTTTCCTCCTACTTTTTGTCATCTTTGAATGAAATCTCCAGGACAAAGGTGGCCGCAATTGCGAGATTTATTTTGGAGGCTAAATGGTTTTCTATGGAAACTGTTTAATCACTGACTTGGTATTTATGTATGTGGCATCACAATTGACCAAATATCTAGCCTAAGTTGGAGTCCTTCTCTTTAGGGGAACCACCCCCTTACCTAACCTATCATAAGAAGCAGAAAAAAAAATTCTAAAAAAAACATATCCATAGAATCTGAAATATTGATAATATTTGAAGTTAGGCGACCATAGCGCATTTGCTTGTTGCATAAGCGATCATATATAATGGCAGAATCAGAGAATTATAATGCAAAAAAATTTCATCGGCAGCATAGCTTCATGAGTGTTTTATTTATTTAATTTTGTTCTTGAAACCATAAAATGGATAACCCTGTATAAAAGCTTTCAAACATAAAAAAACAACAACAAAATATATGTGCATACATACATTTCAAATATTTTATTCAAAATTTACAAAAACACCACTTGTTTGGTTCACAATTTTAAATTCCATTATTACAATTCAAATCTAATCACTTGTATAAATTGAATTATTTAACAAATAATTTTCTGGAAGGATTCTGGCTCTCCTTGGCAATTTCTTGAGAATAAAGCTTCCGCCTGTTTAATCTAAAACACACAAAAGAAAATTTAATATTCCATTTTCTATTAGAATTTGGCAGGCAACAAATTTCATTATATTTTTCAAAAAAAAGAAGAAGAAGAAGAAAGACTCAAGCAGTGACCATAATAACACTTAAGCAAATGGAAAATTGAAATTGCATTTCAAAATTTCTAATATTTGGAAAACATATTAAATGAAACGAAATGATACCAGGAGTACTCCTGCTGGCTGTCGGTAGTAGACAAAACAAAACAAAAAACAAACAAAAGTTAAAAGAAAATGCAGTGACATGTTCGCAGTATACCAATACTCACGCTCTTCTATATAAAAAAATATATAAATTAAATAAATATTTAAAAAGAAAAGCTTAAAGCAAAAAATTTTAAAATCAAACATAAATTCTTAGGATACTTAACATTCTTAAAACAACAACAACAAAAAGTTAGAGAGACAACGACCTCGTTATTGAAAATACTATCGAATAACACGTTATCAGGATAAATGTTTTGTATTTTATAAATGAACAAGAATGAAACGCCGCAGGACGCCTTAAGCGAAACCTAAGAGTATAATTTCTTTGCATACATTTAGGCAGACATATTTAAACACACACACGCACGTGTAACTTTGTCAGTGCTTGACAGCTTTCCGGGACTTAAGTAGTGAGAGCAAATCAACTATTAATGTAATATATTACAGAAAACCAAAAACACAGGGTGTTTGGCGGCAAACTTGAAAAAAGGCAACTTTAAGTATTTCTGGAATGGCTAAGTGGCAGAAATGTAAAGGACTAAAAAGACAAGAAAAACATCGTTCAAAGTAATCTCTTTAAAAGAACACATTGGGAATAAACTATACTTTTTTCAACACATACAACTCCTGACACGAAATTCTTATTCTTTTTGTATCAAATGATTCATTCCCATCCCTGATATGTAAGTATGCAAACTATATTTTAAAAAACGAAAAAGAGTAACCATCCAAGACTTTTGTATCGGGTGAGTCATTTAAAAAATTAAATTTAAAAAGGCAATAAAACAAAACGGTGTGAAATTTTGCCAAATTTATTTGTTTGTTGAAGTACAATTGCTCGGACTAGAAATGAAATATTATGTCACTCATATGGCGGGCCAATTTTCGAGAACTTTTCGAGTATACATCTCGGCAATAGCATCACGAATATTGGCCCTCAAACGCTCAACTGTTTCTGATTTTTCGGCATAACGCTTGACTTTAACGGCGCCCCACAGAAAATAGTACAACGGTGTCAAATCGCAGCTTCTTGGCGGCCAATTGACATAACCATTTCGGCAAATTAAGCGGCCATCAAACATTTGACGCAATAAATCCTGTTGAAACCAAACATCGTTCATCCGAAAACATGATTTTAAATGATGACAAATTTTCAACAAATCCCAACGTTGCTCAGTGGAGATAATATACTGAATTTTGTGACAGAATAGAATAACATGAGTAGTGCAGATTCAAAATAACCGCTGATTCAAATTTACATCGATAGCTGACCCACCGTAATTATCCTTACAGAAAACTAGGAATTCTATGGCAATTCTTTATTTTCCACATTTGATTTTTTAAAAAAGAATTTAATTTATTTCCATTTCAAAATGAACTCCCGCCCTAGCAGACTCTAAGGCCCCCCGGCAATATGTGTAATCTATACTGTAAAGTTTTAAAATATTAACGAACGTACGAGCATATATTTAGGGGGTCAATGCTGTAAAATCAACTTAAAAAAATCTCAAGGGGGTATGTGTGTGTCATTGGCAAAAACCAATGACAAATGCACGACCGGCAAAATAGCTATAGACCGTGTAAATACTTTTCTTTGATAAGACACAAAAAAACAATAACAACAACATTCCAAACAATAGCAGCAGCAGCATAAGAAAACGACACACGTCACTTGGCCGGAGGAAATAAAAAAAAATCGTATGAAAAAAAAAACGAAATAGAAGACAAGAACGAATACTCGCATTCTTGAAGGCATAAAATGTTTTAATAAAACAAAGAATTTAGCCACTGAAGTTGGTATGAGTAGGCATAGAGCGGAATTGGAGTAAGGCTTTTAGCCTTAAGAGCCCCAAATAATGCATTTAGGCTACTTGATTTTGGAAGAATTTAGCGATTTGTATCCTTTTGTAATTGGTCAATAAAGCGATAGTGGCATGAGATGTAATACCAAACATCGTTCACATCAATACCATGAAGAGCGGACACAAAAAATAGGTTATCATGGTGCCAGATCGAACCCAGCACCTGTGGATGTCATAATGTAAGGATCCCGGACAAGGGGGACTTATCTTAAACAACGAGCTGCACCCCATTCTATTTCTAGACTCAGTGAAAGGGACCTACAATTTAATGACGGCAAATGCGTTGGAGAAGTTTTCAATAGTAGTAATACTCATAATTAGCTATCTAATCTTATGAAGTGATACCGCTGCTGAAAACTTTTTTTTCAGGTGGCCTGGCTGGTCTTACCTACCATACCATAGCGGTACACCTATGGCCCTCGTGGTAAGAATTTGAAAATTGGATCTTACAAAGTGATGATGAGCGTTCAGGTTAATTCCGCTGATAGATAATGGATATGAATGTGTCTCACTGTGGTACGATAGGTAAGACACCCGCCTATCAACCAGAAGGTCCTCGGTTCAGTACTAGGACAGACCATTAAAAAAATAAAAAGTTTTTTCAACAGCGGTATCACCTCATAACATTAGCTAGTAACTGATTATGAGTATTAGTGCTATTAAAAACTTCTCTAATGCATTTGCCGTTCGAAGCCGGTGTTAAACTGTATGTCCCTTCCAATGATTCTAAAAATAGAATCGGGTTCAGCTCATTGACTGATAGAAGTTCCCGTGATATTATGTTTCAATCTTGGGGAAAATGGTATCTGGTTAATCAATTCATCGGTAGACTGAAATAAGTACTACGTAAAACTGAAGTACAGCGAAAATCTGCTCAGAGTAAAGGTTTCAATAGTAAACGAAACGGCGATGTATAGCTATTATGGGCTCACAGTCCCCATGAGAATACCGAAAGACAGTTGCATGTGGTCTGAGGGTGCTTACAGCGTGCGTGCTCTATAGTATGGACTGGAAGATTCCACATCAAAAGAAAAACACTACGTTAGTTCAAATATTAAATCATAATACCCAAAATTATATTGGCAAGACCCTTCAAATAAAAACAGCATTAATAGGGTGATAGTAGCCTTGACACAAACCAAGAGAATAATTTCCATAATAAAGTTTATCGTTTTAAATGTATAAATATTAGTGTATCTTTATAGGCATTTTGATTATCGTAAAATGTGGCTTTTCAAATATTGCCTATTTAAAAGGCCTTTTTTATTCTCCTCTTTAGAGTCCTTTTCAATACTTACACATACTTTCATTGTCTTCCTTTAGACAGTTTTGTAGACATTTTCGCCGCCACATAAATTGAATGTCGTTTTTGAAAAATAAAAATTTTTCATTTAATTTTGACGTTTTTTGGTGAGAAGGTGTTCCTCAATAGGCTGTGGTAGCGTAGAGAATAAACGAATATACATACATATGTATGTATACGAAGGCTTATCGATATTAATGGTGTGCTGAAAAGCGGAAAAATAAAACATATCTTGGTTTTCAAAAGGCAAAGAAGGAAATAAATGCAAAGAAAGAAAGAAAATAAAAATTTTCTCAATTTAAGCCATTAGATTTCAATAGTTTTTTATTTAAATTTAATATAAAAAAGAAATAAAAGAAAATTATGTAAATTGTAATGCCTGATGTCTGGATTGCTAGTCGTACTCATAAACCTACATCTCGTCTCCATTAATGATCCTTTTGATGAATGTGAGATCGGCTTCAGCCTATCAAATCATGCCTTTTCGATCTCAACACGTTTAAAATTTTAAAATATCGCCAACACACATAGAGGTGGATGTACTCTTGGCTACGTAGCTTTAGCAAATGTCAAACTGTGACACTAAGATTTAACAAAAATAAATAAATAAATAAAAAATCGGAACGATGGGACCGCCAGAGGTGGGTTAATCCGAGAACTTTTTGGTCAAGGTGGTATGGCTAGTAATAATTAAGCAATCGCATATATTTATCAGCATACACAGACATGTATAACTCCCTTGAAATCCCAAGTGGAGCAAGGAGGACTTTTCTCAGTCAATGAGCTGGATCTGGTTCTATATTTAGACTCACTGAAAGGAACCTGCAAATTTAACGTCGGCTCTAAATGGCATATTCATTAGTTAGAGAGAAGTGCTATAAGTTGCTGTCGCTGTTGAAAATTATCAGATGGTTTGGCTTAATATTGAACCGAGAACATCTTAGTTGATAGGCCGGTGTCTTACCTACCATACCACGATAGCATGAGCATGTTTCTTTCCAACACTCAAGCTGGATATGTCGACAACTTCTTTTTAATGCTCTGCTAGTGCTAAGCCATTAAGTCCTGCTATGTTTAACTATGCTTTTGGCCTGTTCCGGCCTTGTGTAAGTCAACCGGGCAGTTTTCAGTGCAATATCGTCCTCAAAACTTATAGGTTTTATTTCATTTAAGAATTAACATTAAATAAAATCATTGGATTGCAATACCCAATTTAATAAAAGTTGCCCAAAATTAGATACTTAAGGAACATCAGTAACTATATAGTATTGTCGGTAGCGTAAAAAACGATCTTGTCCTCAAAGTACTGCTGTGTAATATGTACCAGTTATTCAGGAAGATTCAATCTCCATATAGCCTGTTAAGGACGTTTCTGACATCTAGACCCTAAGTAAGACTGAAGAGTACAATTTTATTCGGCTCTGCATATGTATGCAGCCGAACGAAAACGGAAATACTCAACAGAGAATAACAACTATTTCGTTCAGTTGTGTAATAGCTTTTGATGAAAGCACATGTATATCGCTTTGAGTATTAAAGTTTTCAACGCACATAGCAAAAAACTACAAATGCGGTTTTTTCTTTGGCCACTCTCTATATAGAATTGCCAGAAGACAGTAGTTGTTTGAATATTTTCTCTTATTAATGGCCCAGCAAGAAGATATGGAGCTCCTATCCTTTTTCAGAGGATGATCGAAAAACATTTTTGACATCTCTCAGCTTTCTTTTACAGGTGATATATTATAAGATAGCAAGTTTCGAAATGTATCTATAAAATATACATCGACAGTGGGTTGGCATGGTGTAGTGGTTAGAATGCACACATAACAACCCAAGCGGATCAGATTTGAGTCCAGCAGAGGACATGGCAATAAAAGATGTAATTGGGGTTTCGAAAGAAATAAAATAAAAAGCCCCACTGGATGCTGGATGGTCAGCTAATCTTTGGCGATGATGTCAAACATCAGCCTAATGATCAGCAAAAAACTCCAATTACAATGCTAAGTAGGGATCACGACCACCACCACTTAGCAGGGATCTTCACCACAACGCGCTATCAAACGGAGGCGAACTAGAGTGATTAATCATCTTTTATATCAACTTGATGGAAAGCGACGGAGAAAGAGTGACGGAGAAAAAAACGCATTTGGCAGTTTAACACTTTTTCTATACTAAAGGAAATTTCAGTGGCTTTTATAGCATGAGTACACTTAAAGGCTGGAGAAATATTGCATCTACTAACACCTCTAAAGCTGGTAGCAAAAGAAGTAGTTTAGTTTTAACTCAGACCTACAATTCTTGCCAATCGTAATATTTTTAAATTTTGTTTTTGTTTCATCTTATCTTTTGAAGATGTTCTGTATCTTCAACAAATAATCGCTTATAAGGGATTTAATTTACAATTTATTGACATGCGCTTATCTACCAGGGTTAAGTTGTTTTTCATATAATTTTTTATTTATTTTTTTTTGTATTAAAATTTAAATTTTTATGCAAATTGTTATTTAATATACTTTTCATGCTGCTTTGTTTTTGTAAAGGAAATTTCACTTAAAATTCGTATCCATAGCAAATTGTGCAAAAGAAGTGAGTGTGCCCTGTTACTTGCAGTTCATTTAACTTGAAGAAAAAACAGGAAAGAATTCATTTAAAAATTTATGCAAAAAACCAAATGATAAAGGAAGTGGCAAGAAAGAAAACATTTACACGCATGCCAATAACAAATACAAGAAATTAAATTGACACATTTTTTAACATTTTTAAAAGCAATTTGATTTTTTTTTTTTTTTTTTTTTAATACGATTACAATACATAAATTGTAACTTACGTTTATATGTTAACAGACACCGTGAAAAAGAAAAAACCAAATTCAGCTTTATGCTCACAAATAATTGTATTTGTGGTGATAATGCTACTGGTGATGGTGGTGGTAGTGGTAGTGATGGCCATAAATAATGATAATTTTATTAACATAATTGATACTTAAACGAATGTACATCGATTGAAAAATTGAATTGTATGATAAGAGTACACTCATGTGCTAGCAACGAGCCATTATCAATATCTTTGGCAATGGAGTGAAAGAAGTGAAAGAAAATTTCGTTTCCTTAACCTTAACGTAAGGACAAGGTTATACAGAAAATATATTTCATTTAAAATTGATGGAATTAAATAAACATTTACGTTAAATGGGTTTACATTTCCGCTTTTCATGAGGCCATTACCTTGTTGATAGTGTGAAAAATAACAATAAAAATGTAAAGGTCTTTAGCAGTGCAAAATTACAAATTGTTTTTGTTATTTTATTTTTTTTTTTTTTTTGGAGAGCCATTATAATATGAGAAAATTAAATATTTATTTTGCATTTTTTAAATGTGTGTTTTCTAAGAAATTTAAGAAAAAAAATGATTATTGGTTACTCTTCTCAAGTTAAGCCTTACCTTTCTTAAATGTCTGTTTAGATTGTTCTTTAGTCTCTGCTGAAATATAGGTCTGCTCATCCATAACAACATCTACCAGGTGTACCGGTGACGAAGAAAAATTTAATTGTGGTATCGAATGTTAAATAAAGAGGCTCCAAACTTCCCTCCATACAAATCAATCTAAAAGAAAAGAAGAAGGAGACCCTGATATTCCTGCATACCACTGTCGATGATAAAAAATATCAGATGAGTGATCAGAAAAACACGCCATCTACTGGGAACAAGTTACAATGCTAAAGTAAAGATCACTACCAATTAGTAAGGATCTTCACCACTGCGCAAAATCATATGGAGGGAGCTACAGTGGATTAATCGTCTACTTACATAGAAACATGAAACAAAGCAATGAATGCTTTGTGGAAAGCCAATATGCTCCCTAGAAGAGTAAAGAAGAAAAAAAATCCAGGTTTAGCGGTACGAAGTGAGCGTTAAGATACAAATATCTCCATAGAAAACATTTATTGTAAAAGGGCCTTAACTTTTTATTTATTTATTTATTTATTTATTTATTTATTTATTCAGTATACCAGACATCAAAACAGTAAACTAAAAAAATCTTATTTTTTATCGTGTTAAGGATGGCGAATTTTGTACCAGAAAATAAAGTTTGGCAGAAAACATTAAACATTTTGTTTTCATTTGAAGAAAAGTGCTGCAAAGTCATACAGTGTTCCTGCTCTAGACGAAAAAAATCATGGGTTAATTTGAAATGACCATAGACTACGGCAGGAAGACTATAAAGGTATGTTGTACCATGAGCATCTAAGACCTTACGAAACAAATGATCAATTTGAGCCGTGCATTGATGGAAAAATGTCCAGAATGACCTACAAGACACTGCAAAGTAATTTTGTAACATGATAACGCACCTGCACACAAAGCAAAACCGATGAGTATACAATTAAAGCATTAGGCTGGGAGCTGCTACCACACCCGCCGTATTCGCCAAGCTTCGCTCCTTCTTACTACTATTTCTTTTCATCGATGAGACACTCATTGGCTGGTCAGCACTTGGATTCCTACGCGGAAGTCGAAAATTTGGATGACTTATTGGTGTGCTTCTAAAGACGACAAAAATTACCTGAAAGAAGGGAAGAATATGTAGCCAGCAATGGCCAATACCTTGAGTAAAATGTTTTTTTACTTTTCCATTAAAAATTATTTCCCTTGGGCACACGACTGCAATCGAGTATCAGCAAGAGATTTATCTGTAATATTCAAATATTTAATTAAGGAAAATATTAAAACCTTTCTTCCCATATATTATCACCGGTGGTTCCAATAAGGAACAAAGGTTGAAAGGGTGATGAAAGTTGTTTAATCTCACTCCAGCTCAGACCGTTGAATACGCCATCAAGCTAACGTCGCCAAGTGTACGACGGACAGATAGTAATTACTATGTCGCCCTAAGGAGTTCAATCAATAGTCACTCTGGCAGTGTCACTATGGTGCTTGCGCTGCGTGTGGCCAATTGTTCATTGATCGGTTTAAGGCTAAAGTTGCTTATTGAATATGATGCTCGTCTAAAATCTGCCGAGAATCTCTCTCTGGTAGAGGTTAAAGAATACTTGGATGGCATTTATATCACAGGTGCTCAGAAAAACCGATTCAACTCAAGCAAGAGATTTCCATACAGGCAGAGGAATTCTTCTATCAACATTAGCAAAAAGCTTTTATCTTTTCCTCTGTATTTTAAGTGTGCCGCTGCTCAGAGAGCAGTACCTTGCTATTGCGTGTGTTTTTTTCAAAAACCGCTTTTGCAGCCTTAGTTTCGAGGGATTTAAGTTTAGCTGACATTTTTTCTCCATCACTCCTTTAGGGAGCATATTGGATTTCCACAAAGTATCTGTTGCTTTTAAACTAAGTAGATAATTAATCTACTGTAGCTCCTCTTCATGAGATTGTTTAGTAGTAAAGATTCTTGCTATGTGGTGGTGGTGATCTTTTGTAATTTTTTTCGAAGTTGGTGGCGTTTTTCGCCAGATTATGCGTCTGATGTTTGTCATCATCGTCAGAGATAAGCTGGAAGATCTTCTTTATTCTTTTAGATGGAGTTGTTTAGAGGGAAGTTTGTTAGGCACTCGAAGCCACAAATAAATTTTTTTGTCATGTCATCTGCTGGGGCTCGAATCTGCGCCGCTTGTGTTGTTATGCTTGCGCTCTAATCACTTTACCACGCCACCACCAGTTTAGCTGATATATGACGGTGCTTATGAAACTTTATTTTTTTCTCTGTCACTCCTCTAGGAAGAATATTGGCTTTCAACAAAGTATCCATTGCTTTGTTTCAGTTTCAGTAATGAAGTAGTAGTTATCAATAAATAGATGATCAATCTACTGTTTAGTAGTAAAGATTTTTGCTAAGTGGGGGTCATTGTAATTTTTTTCCCAGTAGGTGGCGTTATCTCCTGATCATTCGCCTGATATTTCTCATCATCGCCAGTGTTAAGCTGGTAGGTCAGGAAAGCTGCTTTAGATGGATTTGTCTGTAGGGAGGTTGAAGTCTTTTTACTAAACACTCGAAACTGCATATTTCAGGCTCCCGAGTTGTTGATTAAACCTTTATCTAACACCTCTGTCTGCCCCAGTAGATTTACGTTGTATCGGGTGTTTTTTATGAAAGTATACAACTTTAAGTTGGCAACACTTTTTTAACTGGCTGCCATTTTGTCAGCTGTCAAATGATTTATGTTTAGCTCAGTCTGGCATTTCAATATGAATAGGTTGAGGCCTAAAAAACGCTTCCAAATGCTCCAAATGAAGCTGACTTTTGTTTGAATGGATATATCAATAAATAAAATTGCCCTATTTACAGAGATGATAATCCTCAAGTGTATGTTGAGACACCGTTTCATCCAGAAAAACTGACTGGTGTGCCTTAGGGGCTGATGAAATCATTGATTCGCACTGCTTAAAAAACGATGCTGGTCAGAAAGTTACAAGCAATCGTGATCAATATAGAGACATGATTACTGACTTTTTCGTTCATCAATTGAACAACAATAATGTGTAGGGGCAGTGGTTGTAAAAAGCCAGCGCGTGCCACAATTGATTTATTGAAGAAAACGTCTGGTAACTGCATAGTTTCACGTTACGAACCCGTGTATTGGCCTACAAGATCGTGCGAGTTAACGTCGCTAGACTATATTCTCTGGGGATATGTGAAATCTCTAGTCTACGCCGATTTGCACAAAACGGTTGACCACTTTGTATAAACAAACAAAAAATATTGTCGACTTGAACGAAATTTGGAAGCAGTAATAAAACCAAAAAAAAAAAAAAAAACCCAAAAAACCAAAAAACTAAATAAAACCCAGTAGGTTGGACTTTTTTTTAAAAAATCCGTTTTTTTGCCAACCACGATTAGTCTCACAACCACAAAGTCTCACATACAATTCAATATCCGTTACGTTTAAATTCTTACTGCCTTTGCTCAGTGATTCTTTTCATACTTTGATCGTCAAACATATTTCCATTGAATTTTATCGATCATTTCCATGTCCATTCGGTTTCAGTTAATGGTAGAGGTAGATCACTTTTTAACTTCTAGACACTGATTAGTTCAGTGAAACATTTTTCTAGAAAAGTCAGGATATTATCGAACTACTCTCTTCTTTGCTTAATTGTTGTTTAATTAAAATAAAATATTTTAATTTGTGGAATTAAAACTTCGCTTTACAGATTTCAATCAGTGTAACAAATGTTTTTACTATTTGGAGTTCCTTGTTGAACCAATTCCTTTCATTATTTATTTAATTTTATATTTTCCTGAGAAGTTTTTTTTTTTATTATTTTTTCGAAAAACTTACTATTGAATTCATTACATATTTTCTTACTCCCTCCACTCTCTTTTCCCATACACACAACCATTCCAATTGTTACTTTTTCTATTTTCTATTTTATTTGTTATTGTATTTTTCTATGCTATTAATGAAATTTCATTTTACTTGATGTACTGTAACTAAAATGACTTGAGTTGAGTTTGAAATTTTTAGATGTCGATTGTATAGCAAAAGGCAAAAAAATTTAAAAGCAAACGTACACTTGAGTATTGTAAGTAAAATTCGTAGAGGAGTCTAGACAGATGATATTGCCATTATAATTAAAATACTTTTTCCAATTTGCTATATGTCAATTTTACTTTCTTCTTATACGTCTTGTGTCATTGGCTTGATTTGTATAAAATTTCAAAAAAATTATTTCTTTTTTTCAAATACATTTTCTCTCTCTCCAAAGTATTTGCTGAGCTTTAACAATGAAAGAAAAAGTTTTATTTTTTATTTCTTTATTTCTATGAAAAAGTAAAATTTTATGCAAATGAAATTTCGGAGAAGAGCACAATTTTGCAATTCATGATGAATTTTTTTTTTTTTAATAAAATGCAAACAAATTCTATATTTCATGGTCAGTATAACGATAAGCTATAGAGAAAATAGGGAACAATGAGCACACACTGTTGGATAGGAAATTGAAAAAAATAACAATAAATTTTATAACAATTTTTGTTAATTTTTATTTTCCATTTTTTTGGGAATACATACATATGTAAATTAAAATTCTTTACAAATTTGTTTAAATAGAATAAATGGGGGATAAAGTAGGGTAGCAAGCGTATGAGCAATATGGTTTTCTAATTAAATATTAATCATACGTCGTACTGGCTTTAAATTTTTGTTAGAAGCAGATCAAAAAGACGCTTTAAGAACTTTAAGAAAGATGACGGAGATGTTTTTATATGGCTGCAAGTCTTAGAGTGCAGCCATTAATATTGGGTATAGAAGTTAATAATGTCAATTTTTTTTGCTTGAAAAATATATTTATTATAACATCAAAATGAACTGATACATATGAATTCCACAACCAAAAGAGCTGCACCGGTTTTGAGGTAAAAAAGGAATCAAACCAATTTCTGATACCCTCTTCTGAAGCGAAACGCCCAGTAAGGGCACTCTGCATTGATCGAAATAATTGGTAGTCATCGTTAGCCACTACTTTTTCCCATCATTCGGATAGCATATGGATTCCGCTCCAAAAGAACTGAGGTAAAGAATGAATAAAGCCAATTTCTTATACCCTATTCTGTAGTGAAGCGCTCAATAAGAGCGTCCTACATTGAACAAATGGTAGTAATCGTCAGGCAACACTTTTTCTCATCTTTCTGGTAGAAAATGAATTCCCCGCCCAAAAGAACTTTTCCGATTTTAAGGTAAAGAATGAATCAAGCCAATTTCTCATACCGTATTCTGTAGTAAAGCGCTCAATAAGAGCGTCCTACATTGATCAAATGGTAGTAATCGTCAGGCAACACTTTTTCTCATCTTTCTGGTAGAAAATGGATTCCCCGCCCAAAAAAACTGACAAAGACTGAATCCAACCAATTTCTGATACTCTGTTCTGAAGTGAAGCGTATTCCAGTAAGGGCGTTCTGCATAGGTCGAAACAAATGGTAGTCAGAAGGGCCAAGGTCAGATCTATAAGGCGGGTGAGCCAATATTTTCCACCCACTACTTACCTAATATTTTTTGAGCGGTCTTGCAACATGTGAACGAGTGTTGTCATGATAAAAAAGTATGGCTTCGTGTCTGGTCGAATATTCTGGTCGTTTTCCATTTAATTGCACTCTTCTAACGAATCAATTGTGTTCGATACAGGTCCCCTCTAATCGTCTAACCCGATTTTAATAGCTCGTAATACAAAACACCCTTCTGATCCCACCAAATACAGAGTATTACCTTGATGTCATGAATATTCTGCTTCGGCGTTGAACTGGCTGGTTGGCCGGACTTAACATGTGACTTTTTGCGCTTGAAGTTATCATAATGTATAAATTTTTCATCATCAGTAACAATACGTTGCACCAATGACTTCTTTTTCTAGCGTTCAAGCAATATTTCCCTTCAGGGTTTCTCGACTTCAATTCATATGGGACCATATTTTCTTGCTTTTGAGTGCAATCCAATACTTTTAAAGGTAGTTAAATGGCTTGTTGTGTGACTTTCAATGACAATGCAAGTTCTTCTTGCTTGAATACACTCTTCATCGAGTAATGCTTTAAATTCTTCATCTACAAACTTTGTTGGCTGACCAGGCCTCTCCTTGTCTTCTGTGTTGAAATCATCACATTCGAATCGTACAAACCATTGTTCACAAGATTTTTGAGTTGGTAGGCTTCTATCATCAATTGATAAATTTCAGCAGCCGTTGTCTTCAAATGAAAGGAGATTATCAGGCTTCCCCGCCAAAGCCTATTTTTTTGAGGCATAAAATTTGATATTATTACAGCGATTGAAAAAAATGTGTGTTTTAACTTGGGCGTCTATCGAATGCTGGGTTATAATGACAGATGTTTGAACTCCAAAATACCATTCTTTTATTATTGAAGCAAACCATACGTGATACTTATGTAATATGATGTCAAAATCAACATTACTAACTTGTATATCCAATCTATGAGAGGAAAAGTCCGGGGCCTAACAAAGCAAACGATTTTTTTGTTCAAAACTACATTTATTCCTCAACAAAATCTCCATCAAGAGCAAGGCAATTATTCCAGTGCCGCTCTACTATTTCAATATCACTTTTGTAGAACGATTTATCTTTTATCTAAAAATAGCCTCAGTTTCAGTGATAACCTCAAATTTCTTACCGACGAGCATTTATGGAATTCTGCGAAGAGCCAGAAGTAGATGGGAACCAAATCTGGTGAATACGGTCGTTGTGGAAGCGATGTAGTTTTGCCACTGTCTTGATTAACTTGTGACACGCTGTATGGTCTGGATGAACCAAAATTAATTCTGCGCCATATGCGGCCGTTTTTTTGAAATTCTGGTCTTCGTACGCTCCAAAAATGTTGTATAGTATTCAGTGTTGATAGTATTTCTTTTTTCAAAACAGTAGATGAATATTATATACTACTCACTGCTGAAAATAGACGAGGTTCATCTTACAAGCACAGATTCAGTACACGATCGTTTTCATCCGGAGTGAAATAATGGGTCCATATTTCATCATTGTCACATATCAATGCAAAAAATTCCGATTTGTTACGTTGAAACATAGAAAAAAATCTGTTCCGAATCATCAATACGTTCTTGTTTTTGGTCAAGAGTGAGAAGAGGCGGCATCCACTTTGAATAGGACTTCTTCATAGTCAAATGCCCATGCAATATAAAGCCAACACTCTCTTCTGATATCTTTACGATGTCAGCTAACTCATGCAATTATTTTTTCGTTTATTCAAAACGATTTTGTGGTATTTTTATGCTTTCCGTAGTTACCGCCTCATTTGGATGTCCACTGCGTTCTGTATCAATCAATCAATCAATGTTTAATTATTGTTTCTGATAGAGCGGAGTCCCCACAACACTTTTTAAGCCATTGCTTCACTTGAATGGTATTTTTCCCATCAAGAAGCAGTGTAGAATTAAAACTCGAAATTGTTTTTGATCCATTATTCTGAAAATTGGGGGCAGTGTGGTGTAGTGATTAGAGTGCATGCATAACGACACAAACGACCCATGTTCGAATGTTTAATAAAGAGGCTTCAACTATCCTTCAAATAATTTCATCTAAAAAATAAAAAAGAAGTCCTCCCACATAACTCTGGCGATGATAAAAAACATCAGACATATGATCAAGAAAGCGCGCCACCTACTGAAAAAAATTACCATGTTAAAGTAAAGATCACCACCAATTAGCAAGGATCTCCACCACTACTCAAATTCATATGGAGGAAGCTACCGTGGATTAGTAGATGATTACTTAGTTTGAAAGATTAAATTGATTAAAGAAACTGCAACAAAGCAATGGATGCCTTCTGGAAATCCAAAATGCCCCTGAAGGAGTGACTGAAAAAAAAATTTAAATTACATAAGTAGCTTCACTCTTGGCATAATAACTCACTAACTCATTAATAGAATATTATGAAATTTTAACGGCTTTCTTTTGAAGATTAGCTCTAAATGAAAAAGAGGTGAATGTAATGAGTTTCATTACATGTGTTAGGCCAAGGACTTTTTAGAGCATATGTTATGTATCAATATTCGCAGGAAGCGAAAAAAGACCCAGCCAGCGTAGGAACTATATTTTTTTTAAACTTGTTTTATTCCTATGCTAAGCTACTTTTCTTTTGTTTTTAATAATGCTTTCGTAATTAACCGAACGTACATAACCTTGATAACTTTTCACTTTTCAACTAAAAATTATAAACCATTTTTGCATATTAAAAATTTTCACTTTTAATTTAATACCATTATGAATATTTTCTACTCTATTATTACCTAAGAGGTGCTCTATCATCTAACATACTTACCAAAAATAAAAAATAAAAATAAAAACATGTTAACATTCATCTTTTTTTCAACAAAAAGCCTTTTCTTTTTAACTTGAAAATGGTTCTGTACCAAAAAAAAAAAGAAAAAAAACTTTACTTTTCTGTAGCATAACTTAAGGCTCTTGTTATACAAACGAAACACCATCAGTCAACAACTACTCTTACAGCTCTACACGTACAAAATGTTAACAACACACAAATACCAAAACTTATACTGGTATTGATAGTTGCTGTAGTAGTAGTTGTGTTATACGAAATAAAAAAAGTAAGAAATCCAGTCAGTACTCAGTTTCTTTTTTTTATAATTAAGTACCTCTTGATGTCATGAAATGCGTAAATCCTACTTAACCGAAAAAAAAGATGAAAAGAAAGTAAACTCGAAACATATTCTTTATAAATTTTAGTTTAAAAAGAAATATTTTATTTTTAGTACAGACTCTACTCTACTACAAATAAAAGATGGTTTGGAGTTTTATATGATAAATGTTTCTAAGTGGGTTAATTGTTCAGTAAATGAAAAGCTTAGATATCGTGCTGTGTTTTGCTTTAAAACCATATTAAATCGATTTAAGTTTTCTGAGTAACATTTCACCAGCATTGTCTGAGACAACTGGGTCTCTACAAGTAACTTCAAATATATTTTATTTCAAGAAGTAGTCTTGATTTCATTTAAGCTTTTTCGTTTTCTTCAAGCTTCAGTGCAGAGCTGTCTTGTTCTTTTATTTACTTGTAGCATAGCAAATACTGCAATATTGTGCGCTTGTCTCTTGACATATATCCCATCAATCTCTATTTCCTCTTTCGCATTTTTCTATCAACAGGAATATGGTTGGCTCATGACCAAAGTTCGGTCTTCGACCTTTAAACCCACTGTGTTTTTTTATGGATTTGCTTTGATTGAGAAAGGATTTACTAACTTCCGCAGTCGTAGAGTGGATTGGAGATTTAACGTAGAATTTAAAAATGTCAACTTTTAAACCTATGATTACACCATGCAACAAGCAAAAATACATATCAAAGATATTTTAACATATTTTTTTCAAGCGCTATGGCTGTCTAACTTCAAAAATCATCAATCGGTTGGTAAACATATATTGTATTCCCGCTAAAGTGGAAGGACCTAGTTTTGAAAATAATAATTTTTTGTTGCAATTGTATATAGTGGGTGTCGTATACGCGATATTTTCATACACAAAATGTTGCTGATTTTTGAATAAGCCGACCATAGCGCATCAATAACATATAGCGGTTATCCAAGGTCAGAAAACTTGTACCATTTGTTGCATAGTGTTATTGCAGAGGATTTCTACAAAGCGTTCAATGGGATGTGCTCTAATTATGCGGTTTAATAGATCTTTGTGAAGATACGAGTACTGTAGGTTTTGTAGAAATCGAACAGGTCTTAGTGCTTACAAGCTTAGATATAACGTGTTCTACTGTTTGATACAGTCATTCTCATTAACTTGGTCTGGGTAATATTTTTCTGAGTACTTGTCTTTGTCACTTATGTTTCCAGCATTTAAAGATTACCTTTCATATGGAAATGACAGTGTGTTGGGAGGTATATATAGTCAAATTTCGTATAGCTAGTTAGCCTGTTACCAAGTCCGAATTTTTAAACATTTAGCGTTGATTGTCTTATTTCAGAATACGATATTTTGAAATTAATTAATTATACAATTTGTGACGGTCACTTCTTTGCTCACCACGTTTTGTGGTTGTGTAGGGCTTTTGCTTAATAGCGAGAAAGTCCAGAGTATCAAATTTTTTTTTCAACTCTAGGAAGACCAGGTATATGTACTTCTTTACTCACTTAAACCGGCTCTACAGTCTGTTGTTCGTGGTCCTGACCTGCTTAGTGAGTGCACATCATTCAAATCCAATAAGTGGCAATAAGTACAATAGCATTCATTCATTTCTCACAGAATACTCATTATACTCATAAATGATTCAAATCATTCAATTCATTCAACTAGTACTCATCAAGTAAGCAATCCATGTTGTTCAAAAGAAAAAGTATTAAAAGTACGGCAGCAAGCGCACCTCCCCACATTCGAATCATACTCATATGGCATCATCTATGCACAATGATTTCAGATGATCATAAATCAATAGCGTCATAAATGCTGATAAGTATGTTTATGAAGAGTACTTCAAGGTCTAGATTATGAATGCCTATGAGTAGCTATTGCAATGAGTATGAATGACTATAAATATTGTATAAGAATATATGAGTCATGATTCGAGTACACTCATGTTTTTAGTATTCAGCCTCCACTTGGCCCACAAAGTCGCGCTATCTCTAACACAATTGCCCTCTAATACTTTTCTTGCTGGAACGTTCATTTTCATTCGACTGATATGTCCCAGCCATCGTAATCGCTGTATTTTGATGCGCTTAACTACAATAATGTCGGGATACTCTTCATTCACACAGATTGGATCATAAGTTTTTCAAATAATTATTCTCTCAAATACATTCATTATTGCCTTATCCGCTTATGTCAGCACACGAATCTCCGCACCATATAAGCACAGAGATAGGACGAGCGTATTAAAAAGTGTAATATTCGTTCTTTGAACAAGGGTTCTGTTCTTAGTTGCTTAGCGAGTCCAAAGTAACTTCTATTGATCCTACTACTGCTATCTGATATCATTTCTCTGTTCTATAGCAGACCATACTATCTTCACCTTCAAATGCCGGCCGTGACTCTTTCGTCTTTCGTTCTCTCAGTCACCATCAGACCATTTTTCGACGACTCTCTTTCGATTTTTGAAAAAGCTTCAGTTACATCTTGTTCTGTCCACCCAAAAATACGAATATTATTCGCACATAAGCAGTGAGCATGTGGCTTTTGGTATTAGTTGTGGCCATTTTATTAACCTTTGCTTTTTCGAAAATTTTCTCCATCCCTTATATGTAAGTTTCAGCAAATATTCAGCCATAATGCGAAACTCTGTTTTCTAAATCCACTAAGTGAAGCGTTGAGTTTGGGATTTATGATGGTAGCAACTGTAGGGTTAACATTTTCTGAAGTCACCTTTCTTTGCGATAATCAATGTTGATAACAGTGCTTGTATCACAGTGAATTGTTGATATGACCTGGTTGTCCACCAAACCTGAGTAAGTTAGCCTCCTTAATTCATGGTGGCGTGAAGAGATCTACTGTTGTGGGTGTTGTTTGCTGTTTGCTGTTGTAAAAGCAGTACAAATGGGCCTAATTAGTACCAAATACACTTTCCTATGTTGCCACATGGTTTCTCTTACGCTTAAGTCTTAGCAGTTCCGGCAACCATTACTTGTATAGCTTTTTCATATCCAAATGTTGTATAAATATCAGTTTCCGCTCCTGCGTTATTATTTCATAGGATTTATTAACTATTTTTGCTATGATTTTTTCTTTTTTAAGGTAAGTGTTTAAATTTAACTGAATTTTATATCCTTCCTCGTTAGTTGCATATGTATATTTTGCTTTAATGTTTGCTATAATAAGGAATTGAAATCTTAAGAAAAGAAACTTGGAATACCTCTTCAACATAAGAAAACCTACTAGAGTATAATATGAGAAAAAAATAGAAAAGAAAAGAAATTATCATGATGATGATGCTGAAAAGGAAATCTAACTTTTGCAACAAACTTAATACCACAGCAACACCAACAACTAAAACGCTAACAACTATAACATATAGAAAATGCCAACAATCAGTTAAGCATTAGTTTACAACATTATAACCTTAAAATAGCATGACTAGCCACATTTGTTACATAGACTTATAATCAGTAACAGAAGTAAGAATTAAGACTGCCGAGGGCAAAAAAATAGCACACACAATCGAAATTTTTGATAATACTACCTTATGAAAATCTCTAAGAAAATTGGTAGGTATTAAGATGAATATAAATACGAAATATATTGTTACGAGAATTTTTTTCCATTACTCCTCTTGGGAGCATAGGGCTTAGACAAAGCACCTCCATCTAACACGGTTACTGCTGTCGATTTTGTCTTCTTCCATGTTAGGCTGTTCTGTCTCAGTTCTTGGATAATTGTGCGTCTCCAGGTGTTTTTTGGTCGACAACAATTTCGTGAGCCTTGAGAAATTCACTCGAGTGACATTCTGTTGATACTCTCTGGACTTTTTCTGATGGTGTGACCGTTCCATTCCGACTTTCTTTTCCTTATCCTTTTCAGTAGGGGTTCCTCATTAGTCATGCTCCACAGTTCTGTGTTACTTATGGTGTTAGGCCAGCATATTCCGCATATGATTCTGAGGCACCTATTAATGAATACCTGGAGTTTCTGTGTGATGTTATTCGATACAAGCCAGGTTAAACTGCCATACAGCAGTACTGATTTAACACTTGAGATGAATATTCTGAGTTTAGGCCGTCTGGATATATGTGAGCTTCTCCATACTGACTGCAGTCGCCCTCGCTCTATTGAGCCTGTTATCTACGTCTGTTTCTGCCCCACCGTTTGTGGTCATTGTACTTCCTACATAACAGGAGCCATCTACATACTCGACTGGTTAACCCTGTAGCAAGATGTTTTGCGTGCTCGTATTGTTTATTCTCATGGCCTTGGTTTTCTTGATGTTTATCTCAAATCAAACACTACGAGCTAATGTTTCTAGATCTTCCAGTTTCGACTGCATATTGAAAATCTCATGTGAGAGTAGACAAATGTCACATGCATAGTCCAAGTCTAAGAGTTGGCATGAGAGACTCCGTGTAATCCCTCAAACACGATGGTAAATAGCTGAGATGAAAGTGAACATACTTGTTTAACTCCAGCATTGCTGTGTAGTGGTTGTCTGATGCTCCCGTTGTGAAGAACTGAAAGTTCTGCTTCCTCAAATATCGTTCTGATTATTCGAATTATCTTCTGGGGTACTACTTTTGCTCTTAGTTCTATCGATATAGCCGTTCGTCTGATGGTATCAAACGCTTTCTTGAAATCTACGAAATACAGGGTGGTACGCCAGAAGATACAGGGTGGTACGCCACTCTATGGACTGTTCAATGATTTTTCGTAAAGTGTTGCCTTGATCTACGCAGCTTCTATTCCGTCTGAAGCCTGCTTGTTCCTCTCCCAGTATTTTGTTTATCCTGCTCTGAAGCCTCCCCTGTATTATGACTGCAAGTATCTTATATTTATATGGTGTTAAGTCGAGTAATTCCTCTCCAATTATTACAGTCTTTAAAGTCGCCACTTTTTGATAACTTTACACTGATGCCGTTCTTCTAGGTAGGTGGCAGCCTCTCCTCCTCCCATACTGATGTGATGTGAGGCAGTAGAAATTCAGCTGTGGTTTGGATGTCAAGCCCTAGAACTTCCGCTGGTAGTACATCTTCGCCTGCCGTTTCATTATTTTTCAGTTTACTAATCGCCTCTTTTATCTCATTCAGAGTGGGAGGGTTTCTTGGTATTCTTAAACTGTTTTTCTCATCTCTGTTCTCAACAGTTTCGCTGTCCTATGTAGTGTATTTGACATTACTAATTTCATTAAAATATTCTTTGCGTCACTGTGTTTAGGCATCATTGTTCATTATTAGTGCACCATTTCGATCAGCAACAGCTTGGTTCCTATTACGCTTTTGATTAGTGAGAGTTTTCTCATATTACTCTGGCCAGCTGCTTCTTCTTCTGCCGTTGCCAGTCGTTCCAGGAACTTTCTTTTGTCTTTACTTGTTTCGCTAGCTGATGGTATTCTTGCTTTAAGGTATTGTTGCTATTCAGTTGCTGTTTCACTTCCCTTCTTTGAGCAATCAAGTTCCAAGTGTAATCTGATATCCAAACTCTTTTATTTGGTGACCCTACACCAAGTGCTTCCTCCGCGATATGTTTATATATTGCTCTGATAACTTCCAATGAGTGATGTTGGTTTGTTGGTAGCCGTTCACGGATTGCCAAGATTAATTCGGGCCTGGTTGCATTATATTGGAGCTTTTGTAGGTAATGCCGTTTTAGGCTTGTGTGCCTGATGGTGCTTCTTTGACGAGAAAAAACGCCAAAATTTTAGGATTATGGTATATATTGTGTCACCCTGTCAATGCCACACTTTTTTGTGTATCTGGTATTACTGCCAATTAAATCATCTCTTGGTTACACAATTTTACATTTTTAAAATTAACGGATAGAGCATATGAGATCATTTGAGACATTTCCGGATCTTTCCAAACTGTAGGCAATTAGGTATATAAAGAGAATGCTTTGCCTACGTAGTTAGTTATCGTTTGGCTGTCAATAAATAAAATTGTGTCAAGCGGAAATAAAAGTGTTGTAAAACTGTTGCATTAAGACAAACAGTACAAAAGTTATAGTGGAATAAAGAAAAACTGTAAAACAACAAAATAAAGCGGTGTTTTTTTATTTTAACGCAATTTAAATGATCTCAAACGTTTTAAAAAGGTTAAAACGTAACAATATAATAAAATAATTTTCCTGCCAGAAAATTATCAAAATAATAAAGTTCTTGTTATACTCACCCAGCTAAGATTTTGCTCCCAATTGTCAGTTTTAATACTAAAACTAATATAACACTTATATCATACAGTTTATTTTCTTGTGAATTATGTATGTGTAGTCATTATATGAAAAAGACAGAGAGAGCGAGAAAAGTTGAAGAAATGAACTCTTCAAAATATAATAATAATGTTAAAATAATTATAATGATAATCATGCTGATGATTATAATCATGATGATTCTCAAGCACAAAACTACTTCTTTTTTTTTAAATAATGAATGCAGCAACAACAACAATAACAGTAATAACAACTACAATAAAACTAACATTAACAACAACTGAAGGAAAGTATAAACAAAACCAAATAAATTCTCATAAGAAGTATAGAAAAGAGAGAATGAGCGAGAGCTAGAGCGAGTAAGATAAACAAAGAGAAGTAACACATATGAAACCAGTATTTCTTCTCTTCTCGACAGCCAGCAGGTTTAACAAATGTTTGAATATTTTTAGAAATGTGTGCGTGTGTGTGTGTGAGTGTGTTTGTATATTTCTATACAGAGTTAGCCAAGATTACAAATAATTTAGTTTTTGAGAAATTATGTCTAGACTTGTTATGGAGTATGATGCTAAGCAAGCCATTGCAACAAACCAAAAGTAAAGAGTATAACAGTTTAAATTTAATTTTAAAACAAGAGTAAGTGCCTGGGTGTGTGCGTGTGTGTGTGTGTGTGTTCATGTGCGCTTAGTAATATATGAGCTTTTATAAGTGAAATAACAAGGAAATCTTAAAGCATAATATAGGGCACTTATATTAATTCAAGTGTAATTAAGTTTCTCTGTGTGTGTATATAAAAATTCTATTATACTCCTTGCCGTTATTGTTCTCCTTTGCTAAGAATAGAAATTTGTAAATTAAATTTTATTAAAACAAAAAAAAAAACAGAGAAAAGGAAATAAAAAGGAAAAATAATTGTTTAAAAAATTTACTAGTTTTAAGACGCCCAACTATACGGCTGCATAATTTATGTGTCTCTGTGTGAAGTGAAATTAACGCAGGACTTATGCTGCAATCTTTTGTTAACACTTTTAAGGGGAATAAATAGAAGTTTTAAGTAAAAGGTGTGGATACTTACGTAAGCATAATAAGGTAAGCTTCTAAAGTTTTAATGAGAAACAGAATAAAATTATGACATAAAAAAATAAATATTTTTTTAATATTTAAGCTTAAAAATCCTTTTATAAGAATCGCACAATCTTATCTTTATTGGCATTTATTGTATCTGTATTTACCGAAATATGTAAAATCATTCACTATATACCCATTGGCGAACCTAATAGTGAACTATCGTGACAAACGCTGATAATTTTGAATTATCAATGACTGGTGTTGAACTTTCTTTGTCGTCATACATGCCTTTTTAAAGTAATTGTCTAAATTGTCGTAGTTGACAGGAGTTGTCTTGCAGGCGTCCGTGTATTACTCGTAGTGAGTCTTAACAGACAATATAATCAAGAAACATAAGGGCTTTAGTCGTAAACGGGGAGTTGTGGCAATCAAAATCCTGCATTTTTCGGCATATATTGGATTCATAACAGACAATGTAGCTAAATTTTAGCATGTAGACGATTCATAAAGGTAATGTCGCTAAATTTCACAGTTATAACAGCTATAATTCAGCTTTTTTATATTTCCATTTTTTTTTGTCATTGTCAGGAGGATTCATCAATAAAATATTTCATTTTTCTGATGATTGAAGTATGAAGATATTATAGTGACAATGTCACTCAAATATACCCGCTGGAATATTTGCACATAAATGTACATAAAAAGCCACATATACATTTTAAAACTAAAACAACTTAGATAGCTAGTTAGTTACGACGGGTAGCCAGACACCAGTCCTTTTTACTTGTGTCCAATATTGATCCCATTGTAATGCACATGTCAGTAATCCATACGTACCTACATGTCCTCATTCCGGTTCGAACCGAAGCGACCAGACGCATGCACAAAAGAAGAGATCCTACTAATACTCACATCAACTAGATCCGACATGTCATGCAGAAACGAACTGCCAAGAAAAGCAGTTCTGATATCCGAAGGATTTGGACACTGGCACAAGAAATACTTCACAGTCTCCTCCTCTTCTTCATCCTGATGACCACTTCAGTAGACATTGAACGGTAGACCTAATATCTTAGCGTGCGCACCAGCCACCTAATGGCCAGTAAAGACAGCGAAAAGGATTCGTAGCCTATAGTATGTTGTGGCATCCCCATAATAGACACAGAGCGAGCCTCATCGTACAGGGGCTCCGTAACTGTACCCTGCGCAACATATAACGCACAACCAGAAATCTGCAAAAGGAAAGTAGCATCCAAACGAAGTGGTTAATCTCTTCATTACCGAGGAGAGAGCCCACCCTTGCCAGTGTGTCTGACATACAGTTCCCCCGGACGCAGAGTGAATTACCCAGATAATCTCCAGTTCTGAATGTCTCTACAGAGATGCACGGCATTCACACACCAATCGCGATGTCGAGTAGACACCTGAATGTTTGCACAGATACGGATGTCACGATTATATACCCTATAGTACATCAACCAGTCGACTGCTCGCCAAGACCTCCGCCTGTAAGATACTGCAGTGTTCCGGCAGTTTAAGGAATACTCTTACCCCGTATGCAGGAAAAGAAGAAAATGTGAATCGTATCGTTGTTATAGTGATTTTTAATCACAGCAAAAAATTTTTTATTAATGAAGCAATTGCACCAAGCTGGTGGAAGGTCACCTTAAAAAAATCAAGACTTCTCACAAAACAATTTAAGAGCTTGTTAGTTTTTTATACGATAGAACGAACTTATATCAATGAATAAATAAAAATATTATTCTAAAAATATTTAGGGCATAAAAACGACAAAGTTTGAAAAATTGCTAACTGACTACAATGGTTGCATGTCAACAGAGTACTAGGCTCTATTGAGAAACAAATCATAATTTTTTTTAATCATAAGATTTTTGTTTTCTAAAAATTTATAAAAAATTGAAAGCAGCAATTAAAGAGTGTTTTTTATAGAGGTATAGAACTTTATGTTGCCATAAAACAACGATTGACATGAATTTTTTTTATCCGAAAGATAATCTTGTGGCACTACATTTTAAATAAAATTTCTGGCATATGACCGCTACGGCTGGCGCGGATGTAGTCCAATCTGGACGTGCAATTTTCGATGACTTTTTTCAACATTTGTGGCCGTATATCGGCAATAACACGGCGAATGTTGTCTTCCAAATGGTCAAGCGTTTGTGGCTTTACTGCATAGACCAATAACTTTACATAGCCCCACAGAAATTAGTCTAGCGGTGTTAGATCACAAGATCTTGGAGGCCATTTCACAGGTCCAAAACGTGAAATTAGGCGGTCACCAAATGTGTCTTTCAATACATCTATTGTGGCACAAGCTGTGTGACATGTTGCGCGGTCTTGTTGAAGCCACATATCCTGGACATCATGGTTATTCAATTCAGGAATGAAAAAGTTAGTAATCATGGCTCTATACCGATCACCATTGACTGTAACGTTCTGGCCACCATCGTTTTTGAAAAAGTACGGACCAATGATTCCACCAGCCCATAAAGCGCACCAAGCAGTTAGTTTTTCTGGATGTAACGGTGTTTACACATACACTTGAGGATTACCTTCCCTCCAAATGTGGCAGTTTTGTTTGTTGACGTAGTAATTCAACCAGAAGTGCGCTTCATCCCTAAACAAAATTCGCTTATGAAAATTGAAAAAATGTAAAATCGAAAATAAAATTCACTTATGAAAAATAAAAACTGCCCTATTTGTAAGCTTTGTTCAGGCATGAGTCTATTCAGGATGAATTGCCAAACCAATCTGGGAATAAATCATTTGACAGCTATTAAATCGTTCGCCATCTTGAAAAGTAATGCTAACTTAAAGTTCTATACCTCTATAAAAAACCCGCTGTATTTACCAGTTTCACTATTTATTCACAAAGTTGCATAGAAATAAAATAAAACATAATTCATGAAAATCGTTTGCCAAATTACAAATTGTTTTTTTTTTTCAATAAAATGAAAATACTTAGTTTTTAAAATAAATTTTTTTTTTATTTTTATAATAAAATATTACCCATACGTTCAGTGGAATTGTCGATAATTACAGCAAAAAAAAATTAGAAGAAAACAATTTTTAAAAAATTTCCAAAAAAAATCCTACTTTTTTGTTAAATAAACCCAATGAAAACCCTAAACCCCAAATGAAAAATCTCTTGGATATGAAATTTCGTTTAATTTGGGGTTAAAACCCTAAATCTGGCATCCCTAGCTATAAGTGTCATTTACCTACCTTTGCTTTTGAAACCAAAAAACCGTTAAACCTGTATTAATAAGTATTATCACAGCAATATTTACACCTCAACTACAGCTTTGCCATATAGGCATTTAAATAGCCCTTTCAAAAATTTTACACCTACATTACACAAAAGTATGTGTAATAAATACAATACAAATTTGGACTTTCGCACCAATTCATATACATACGTATGTACTATGAACAAACAATACACAACTAAATATTTTCCGCAAACTCAAAGAAATCAGTGCCAAAGCACTTTATAACCCCCAAGAGCCATTGATGGCTTATGAATTTCTATACAAAATAGAAATTCAATTTTTTTTTTTTTTTGCAAAATAGAAAAGAAAAAAATCGTAAACCTTTTTATAAGAGTTTTGGATTTTTGCATATATTTTATTGAAAATTGTTTGTTTTACTTTTTGTGTTTGCAATGGCTCATCATTCCTGGCTGTATAGAGTTTTTTTTCTTCCACCATTATTTACAAACAAAACCTAAAAGTATGTGCTGGTATTTTGCATAAATTTATGTTTTTTATTGAATTTGAATTTCGTTTTTATTTTATTGCTGTTTTTCCTCTATTTTTTCTAATAAATTTGCTGCTGTTATGTTGGTATTTTGAAGATATCTTTCTATTATAAAATAATAGTTTTATTTGCATAAATATTTTTAAATATTTATGACCGTCTACTGTTGAATAAGTAAACAAAAAGATTATATTTGTATATATTTCAGATTTATTTGCAAGTACTTATAAATAAAAAGTTTACGCTTAAGCTTTTTTATCTTTCAATAGGAATTTGGAGCCTTTGGCATGCCATAGAGACGAATTTTGCAACTGAGTCATAGTTATGGGCTAAGAGTATAGCAAAATAAAAAAATAATTTGTTAATGGCATTTTAATGTTATAATTTTTACTAAATAGAATTATAAGGGCTTATAAGCACCCACTGATGCTGGTTTTTTCTTAACATTTCTACCTTGTAGAACAGTTTTGGCTACCTACTGGGTATCGCAATTATATTAAACCCATCTTGGCTTTTCTGGGCATTATATTGTTACTTTTTTACTTTTTAAAAACCTTTTATTAATGAGTTTATAGATTTGAGTGAAAATAAAAATAAATTTGTCTTTGGTTTTTAGTTTAATTATTCTTTTTTAACACAGTTTTGTGCTTCAATGCTCGTAATATCTTCACTATTAATTAGTCTCTATTTACAACTTTGTTAACTACAAACTTACGCTGCAGATCTTTCTACTTAAAGATCTTCGCATCAGGCCACACAGAGTTTATACCAGAACTCTCTCCACAACTTGAGTTCGAGCACGCCCTCTTCAATCAGAGTTTATGCACACTAAACTCTCTTCACGCAGAGTTCAAACCAATATACTTGACTCGCTGAGCTTACTTTACTTAAACTAACTGCTGGTTGTATCAATGTGCTTTTAATATGGCTGAGTAAATGAGTTTTCGAAAACTCTCGACCTTCCCGTTATTTCCGATAATAAAGAACTTGTTTGTTTCAGCGCTTGTTGTTTTGCTGCTGTTTGTTATTTGTTTAGTTTTCTGTTTGCTTTGCTGTTGTATGTTTTATTATTTGTAAACAATTACATAGTTGTCGTTGTAACTTTTTGCACTTAATTTCCGTAATAAACTCGGGTATTACTTTTTTATTTTTTATTTTTTTATATATTCGTTAATAAATATATTATCATATATATTTAATTCCCATAACATTCAATGAAGGAAAATGAGGACTCTCTGAGTTTAACGCCGGCTCCGAACGGCAAATGCATTAGAGAAATTTTTAACAGTAAGTAATACTCATAACAATTTACTTAGCTAATGTTATGAGGTGATACCGATATCGAACTTTTTTTTTTAAGATGTCCTGTCCTGGTATTGAACCGGGTAAGCGGGTGTCCTACCTACCATACCACAGCGGCACTCATAAATAAACTAAAACAGATTTAATTTAAATTAAACAGTTTTTTTAACTGTCTGGGGTGTAAATTAACTCGTTCCGCTTTTTTAGCTCAGAAAATTCATTTATTTCAAAAGATTATAAACTAAGAAATAAATCAAAATACAAGGGCGGATTAACATTGAAGCTACCTAGCGCTAGATGGCTGCACAAACACAAAAACTCTTCTTTCTTAGAAATTATGATCTGTCAAACGTTAGCTGTTAAACTTTTAGCCAAATGCATCGATTAGTTTATTTGTTGTAGTCGTTTAAAGTAAGCAACTTTTGTGTTTCTTGGAAAATGGAGAAAAGTGAATTTCGTGTAGTGATTAAACACTATTATTTGAAAGGCAAAACGGCGAAAGAGACAAAAGAAAAGCTTGATAAACATTACGGCGAATCTGCTCCTTCAGATTATATGGTAAAATATTGGATTGCTGAATTTAAACGTGGCCGAACAAGCACTGCAACAATACCATCAACAGGAAGGCGAAAAAAAGTGAAGGGTTATTGAAGAAAATATCAAGAAAATTCTCGATATCGTTATGAATGATCGCCGGGTCAAAATACGTGAGATTGCTTAAATGGTAAAGATATCATATGAACGTGTGTTCAACATTTTGCATATGAAAAAGCTATCGGCAAGATGGGTGCCGCGTTGGCTCAGTATTGAACAAAAGCGAGTTCGACAGATCACTTCACAGCGGTGTTTGGACATGATAAAGCATAATCCTGCTGATTTTAGGCGTAGATTAATAACTGTTGATGAAACGTGGGTACACCACTACACACCTGAAACCAAAAATCAATCGAAGCAATAGGTGGAAGCTGATGGAAGTGCTCCGAAGAAGGCGAAGACAGCGGAATCGGCTGGCAAGGTTATGACCACTGTATTTTGGGATGCACACGGAATATTTCTCATCGATTATCATGAAAAGGGATCCACAATCACAGGAGAGTATTATGGTACATTATTGGATCAATTGGTTGATGCAATCAAGGAAAAACGATCACATTTAAACAAGAAAAAAGTGCTCTTTCTTCAGGACAACGCACTGGTTCTCACAGCATTAGATACGACGCTAAAACTACCAGAAATCCACTTCAAATTGGTTGATCATCCACCTTATAGTCCAGATTTAGCCCCTAGTGACTTTTTCCTGTTTCCAAACTTGACAAAATGGCTCGCAGGAAAAAGATTCATTTCAAACGAAGAAGTGATTACCGAAAGTAATGCGTATTTTGAGGAGTTCCCAAAATCGTATTTTTCAGATGGTATAAAAAAGTTGGAAAATCGTCTTACTAATTGTATTGAGCTAAAAGGAGACTACTCGTATGTTGAGAAATGAAAGGTTTTTGAAAAAAAAATATTTTTTCCTACTTAGGTAGTTTCAATATCAATCCGCCCTCGTACTGTCCATAACTGCCTCCAATTTTACTCCAGCTCTCATGTAATTTCCGAATCTCATCTTTTTAGGCTCTCCAATTTTGAAACCATACAAAATTGTACGTACATATGTAATTAAAATAAATCTTACATGCTAGAATGCGGCTGATTGTGTGAGCCGCTGAGTGCACTAGTTAAAATTATTGGCAATTGGAAAGTCACATCTTTAAAATTTTAACGATGTAATACAATTCTCTACAATTTTAGTTAAATTCCTTTGATTTTCTTTTTAAGGTTTTAATTTGCAATTAAATTAAACAAATCCTGAGTAAGACTATACGTATGAGTATTATTTTCATTTTATTATACTTACCAACCAGCACTCATACGTCACCATATCGAATGTAACATGTAATTAACGAAAACAAAAATATAATGATAAATAATAACAACAACCATAACACTTCAAAGTTAAATGACAGTGTTTGTTATCTCTTCTTTGACATTTTGATTCTTACACGTAATTTAATGCCAAAAACAATAAAAAAAATAATGTTTTTGATTGGCTTTGTCACATCAATATAAAAATATTATAAATCTTTATAGCAAAAGAATAAAAATAAATAAATAAATATTAAATCACAGCATCATGGCGTATATATTAAACACCAAAATGACACACTTAACTAATATTGTTTTTCATTTTTGTTTTTTTTTTTGGTTTTGTAAATTCCTATGAAACAAAAAATAATATTGCACTTGTTTATAGAAATCCATTTAGATGTAATGGCAAGTAATATCATTTTCAAAAATATAATACAAATAGGAAAACAGAAATTTCAGAAAAAAACATCCAAAAATCTAAACAATTTAACAAATAAACCATAGAAATGTAATAAAAATCAATATAAAGGGTAAGAGAAATGAAAAAAGAGAAGTATTGTAAAGCGATGTTTATATGCCAGCTCCCTTCACCAAAAAGGAGGGTAGTACATAAACACAGTTTTAAAAAACTAAATAGAAAACATGTTATAAGTCGACTAAGTTCCTTAATACTTAGCCTTGCCGGTTTCGAAAGGGCGAGATACAAATCTTTGTTCAAAGCACAAAGTTCTACTTTTACAGTGATTCAGACATTGGTGATAGTCATTGGTTTTCAGACGAATTTCTCTTCTAATACCAGACCTTACTTGAGTATTACTTGGCACCTAATGACTTGCTAAACATTTCCAGTCCCTACACCACTCAGGCAGTTCGTAGTGTATGTCACGTTCATTCTATGCAAGAATACAATGATACAGGTATGTTCACCAGTCTTGTCTGCCACCTTGCATTGACGAAATCTAAGAAACACTACTGCGACGCTTTACTTCCAATTAAAGGTTTGTTGTAATAAAAATGACCTGCATAGTTTTAGCAGTAACTGATGGAAATACATGAAACTCATGCCAAGAGCAAAATTGTCGGAAAGTTAAGAATCGTACGCTGTGCAATACCAGATGTTATACAAGGTGTCCAGAATAGAGGTATCATTTTAATTTTTCTGTCATTTTTTTCTACTTGTAATTTTTGTTCTAAATTTTTACTTTCAGATTCTGAATACTTT
The DNA here is from genome assembly GCA_023159175.1 of Wohlfahrtia magnifica. Lineage (NCBI taxonomy): Eukaryota > Metazoa > Arthropoda > Insecta > Diptera > Sarcophagidae > Wohlfahrtia > Wohlfahrtia magnifica. The sequence goes on from JAKWBJ010000130.1 coordinate 331,550, forward strand.
CCGGTTAGTTAAGACCGAACGTTACACGAAAGATACCGTTTTTTTCTTATTAAAACATTTTTTTAATGGCAAAAAAAATTTGTTTAACAAGGTAATCTTCACTGACGAAGCACTACAAGCAGAATTGCCGCATTAGAGGTGAAGAGAGCAACCATTACTTCAAAAAGTTACGGTTTGCTGTAGTTTCTGGTTCGGAGGAATCATCGGACCATATTTTTTTAAAACGAAAATGAAAGTCGCTGATGATCCGAAGCTCCTTGTGGCGGGGAATTGATGATTTAGACGTAGAGAATATGCGGTTTCAAAAGGATGGTGCCACTTGTCACACAGCAAAAAAAAAAAAACAATAGATCTTTTGAAAGAAGAGTTTGAAAATCGCGTTGTTTCTCGTACATTTGACACCCCTAGACTTTAGTATGAAATCCAACGTATACAGCGATAAACCCACAACAGTTCAAGAGCTCAAAACAAACATTATCGAGCAGATATCAACCGCTGACAACAGTTTATTGGAAAACGTGACTGATCATTTTGTTAAAAGATTGGTAGCCTGCCGTGCCAGTAGGTGGAGTCACTTGACCGACGTCATTTTTTATTAAAATTGAAATGATAACTCAATTCTGGACGCCCTATAGTTTTATACTCCAGCGAAATCTGACAAACTGTCGTCTTTTTTTCAGTTTTTCAAAACTGTATATATTTATTATCATTATAACGACCAGGTACTATGGGAGAACACTGTGCTCCTTTCGCTCCATAGTTTATTTAGCAGAACTGCTGCCTTCCTAATGAAGACCGGCATATCTGAAACCAAATTGCTTTAGATGTCACCCAGTTAGACCTTATGTCTACCTAAACATATCCACTTAAACCCGCTGTTTCCAATATCTGTCAGCGCAGTCTACAAATGTTATATCCATTTTTATGATCGCCATCTTCCCCAGATGCGCTCTTAGTCTACAATGGCCGGCCTTACATACTTGAGAACCTTATCACAACATACAAATTGCGGACTGATCGCCGCTCTAGAGTGATGAAGTGCCCTTCCAAGCATCTGGCGATTTCCGCATCTTTGATTAGAATAAAGATGGTAGTGAGTGGTGCTGCACAGCAAGGTTTCAGACCTATATACGATGCCATGGAACCCTTTCTGACTAATACATCGACCATTTTATTACCATCTTTTCCGCAGTGTCCAGATACTCACAACAACTGGACCTTATTTGTAAGAGAGAGCAATTGCAAGTTATCGTAGCAACGTTGGACCAGTCTTGATATCAATCTTGATTCGAGCCAAGTGCCCCTAAGGAAACTTGGCTGTCAGAGATTATATAAATAGTTTAACTCTTCAGCCCAGTATCCAGGTGGATCTCCGCTCATATAGCAATGGACAAGAAGACATTCAGTGATCTCCCCAGTGCGATCGACAAGTCTTGGCTGGGTTTATGAACACCAGCACCAACACAGTCATAGATTTTTGAGCTTTTGGTATACCAGCTTAGATCAAACTCACTCCGAAATATCGTTTCATTAGACTAACAATCCCGGTAGGTAATTCAACTCTGAATCTCCTGCCAAAGCACAGATCCAAAGGCATAACATCGCCACTATTTAAAACCTTTTGGTGAAAAATTTTATCGCAGCCCAAATACTGTTATAACGAGGTCATCAGCGTAAACAACTACACTGACATCCCTATGTAACAACGCGGTGAGCAAGACATCAAGTACTAAGGTCCATAACACTGGAGAGAGTACTCGACACTTATGGCTACCTTTTAACGCCATCACAATGCATTCTGATTTAGAAATCTTCGTAACACTTCCAAAATTTCAGGTTCGGAGAAAAAAATCAGTTTTTCGTACCTTCATGCACTTACAAGTTAATAGCTTAGCTAAATATTAACCGATTTTAAGATTCTTTGCAGATTTGAAGAAAGAGGAACAGACCTAATATATGGTGTAGTAAGTGTGTATTTACTGAGCAAAAACAACAATTCATTAAAAATGTTCCAAATTTCGAGACATAGTTCGTCTACTGCTATATATACCAGGTGCTTTTTCAAACGTTTGTATTTTTGAGTTGGCAACATTGATTTTTTGGCAATCTTCTTAACAGCTGATAGTTGCGTTTTGTTCCGTTTGGTTTGAAATTTCATTATGTAGAGCCTTACAACAGAGCAGATAATTAATAATCATATTGAATTTTCATTCAAAATTTTGTTCTCCGATAAAGCCTATTGTTGGTTGAATGGGTACTTAAATAAGCAAGATTGACACAATTGAAATGAGGATAATCTACAAGCTTTTGCCGAAAAACCATTAAATCCACTGAAAATACTGTTTGATGCGCTTTAAAGCCCGGCGGATGCATTGTCATCGTTGTCTCAGAATGTTACTCTCAATAGTGAACGGTATAGAGACATGGATCAAAATGTTTTTGTACCCCAACTTGCTGACATGGCCTTCCAACGCGACTGAGCCACCTGCCACACATCGAGCGCTATAATTGATACAGTAATATCAAGTAATGGTCCAATTAATTGGCCACAGAGGGCATGTGTTTTAAAGAACAGCCAGAATATAAAGTCAGACATGGTTAAGTTATCCTTTTGCATGACAACACCTGATCTCATATCGCAAAAGTTTCAAAACAATTATTAGAAATTATCAAATTCCGTAATCTCCGAAGACTATTCCTTCTTTATACAAGCTTTCTTTACATGGCATTTCGTTATAACGTGATGTTTGAATTATAGAACACATTCGCTTTAAACGCAAATTACCGCGTTCTATGACTTAAAAGCCGTGGATTCTTCGTTTTTTAATAAAAAGTGTAAGAAAAGCAAACGCAACACATATTCATCTCGTTTAAAAGCATTTCGATTTACTGCGTTCATTTTTAGACACTATCTAGCCCGTATAAAGCGATATGAGCTTAACTTTTAGCATGTTACCGAATCACTTCCATTGAAGAAATACATAATAGGCTTCAAAGTTAGAGTGCCTTAAAAGACGAAAAGTTTTTCTGAGAAGGACGCTTTGGTATGATAGGCAAGACACCCGCCTATCAACCAAGAGGTTGAATACTAGACCAAACCATCAGAAAACTTTCAAAAGCGGTATCACCTTAGAGAACTGGTAGCGACTGGGTATGAGTATTTACGCTATGAAGAACTTCTTTGACTAAAGCATAAGAAACCGACCCGGGTTTTTTTAAACATAATACCCATAGTATTGGGTTACCCAGTGGCTTGCCAACCCTGGTTTTAGCCCCACTGAACTATTTTCCTTGAAGTTATGTAGTCATTTGTCGATGTCTACAAACCAGAGAAATGGGGAAAATGCGACCGCATACGATACGTAATGTATGCGCTAGTCGACAAGTTGCCACATGGCCGAAATCATATTTCAACATTAATGTCAGAAAATTTTTGATATTAAAAACCAATTTCTTTATTTTATTATGTTTTAAGCTTGTATAACTGTAAAAAAAGGACCCGATATAGACGTATAAAATCCATATATAGTTTGGTGCAGCATTTATTGTCGTACTTGTATCCATTTATGCAACCGAAATAAAGCAAAATTAAGGCATTCAAGTGTAATACATAGATTAATACTTACGTTATATGTATTTATTGGTATTTGTATCGTATACATGTATTGCTAACATATACCCACACATACATACATATATGTGTGTGGTTCTATGGATTTGATTTTATTTTATAAATATTTATTTAATACTCAACCAAATATATGACATTTGGCTTAGCGTTTGAAAAGAGAGAAAAAGTAACACATACTGATACATGCTATTCTTTTTGTATTACATTTCATTTGTATTCTCTAACCAAACAAAACAAAAGCTAGTGAATGAATAAAAGGATAATATTACTACATAAGCAACAGGAAGCTCTTAGATTTTGTTAATTTTCTCGTAAAATGTCACGAAATGTAATACAAAAGAAGGAAAAAAATACAATTGATTCTTTGTTATTTTTTTAATCAAAACTAGAGAGAAATATTTTGTAGAAAAACAATTTAAGGAATATTGTATATTTAAATCTTAAATTATTATTTTGTTTTATTGCTCAGAAACTCTCTCAATAACTTTGATTTGCAGACTTTACTCTATGTAATGTATGGAAATAATCACATGCGTATGAGTGTTGTTATTTCCTAAAATTAAAATATTACGTATACTCAAACCATACGTATGAAACTACCTTCATATGTATGAAAATAAGTGTACACTTTGATTCACCACTAACTGTGGAAACGGTACGACCGATTTCAACCATAATTTCAGGGTACGTTGGGGGTAGTCTGAAACGGCTTAGTGGTGGAAATAAGGCATTTAGATTTTCCTATACATTCCCAACAAAATGTCAACAATATGCCCACATTATGATTATTTATTGTCACTTGAAAAGTACCCAAACCATGTATCGTAGTGTCTTATATCTACAATGAGATTCGGTCTTTCTCATTAGATTGCTGAGCTGAATCTTTTCAGTTGTTGTTTCGATCATCATTATAAGATCGCAAAAATAGAACAAATTCTTAAAATTTTCATTCTTTTTAGTGTAGTGAAGTACCACAGACCCAACTTACGTTAATAATGCAAAATTTTCTTTTATAAGTTACAAAACAAAAAAGCTAAAGGCAAAACAACGTTTGCCGGGTCAGGCTAACACTTTTCTTTGTATCACTTTTACTCTCGTTGTACTGCACCGATTTTGGAAAGATACACATGGGCTTAAAGCTCTTTCTGTTTTTTTAAATATGTCCTGTACTTTGAAAGCAATACACTATAAAATTCTTACTACCATCTAGAAAGAAAATTTTTTTCTGTGTAGCTATGCATAAAAAAAAACAAAAGGAAATTTGTATATGTGTATACGAGGGCGGATTGATATTGAAGCTACTTAAGTAGGAAAAAAACATTTTTTTTCAAAAATCATTAATTTCTCAACACAGTCTCCTTTTAGCTCAATGCACTTAGTAAGACGATTTTCCAACTTTTTTATACCATTATTCAGATGGTATGATTTTGGGAACTCCTCACAATACGCAATAGTTTCGGTAATCACTTCTTCGTTTGAGATGAATCTTTTTCCTGCGAGTCATTTTTTCAAGTTTCGAAACAGGAAAAAGTCACTAGGGGCTAAATCTGGACTATAAGGTGGCTGATCAACCAATTCGAAGTGGATTTCTGGCATCTATCGGGTATGCTGTGTGAACCGGTGCGTTGCCTTGAAGAAAGAGCACTTTTTTCTTGTTTAAATGTGGTCGTTTTTCCTTGATTGCATCAACCAATTGATCCAATAATGCACGATAATACTCTCTTGTGATTATGGATCCCTTTTAAAATCATCGATGAGCAATATTCCGTGTGCATCCCAAAATACAGTGGCCATAACCTTGCCAGCCGATTTCGCTGTCTTCGCCTTCTTCGGAGTACTTCCACCAGCTTCCACCCATAGCTTCGATTGATTTTTGGTTTCAGGTGTGTAGTGGTGGACCCACGTTTCATCAACAGTTATTAATCTACGCCAAAAATCAGTAGGATTATGCTTTATCATGTCCAAACACCGCTGTGAAGTGATCTGTCGAACACGTTTTTGTTCAATACTGAGCAAACGCGGCACACATCTTGCCGATAGCTTTTTCATATGCAAATGTTCATTAAAAATGTTGAGCACACGTACATATGCTGGGTTTACCATTTCAGGAATCTCACGTATTTTCACCCGGCGATCATTCATAACGATATCGAGAATTTTCTTAATATTTTCTTCAGTAACCACCTCCTTTGGCTTTCCTGTTGATGGTATTGTTGCAGTGCTTGTTCGGCCCCGTTTAAATTCAGCAATCCAATATTTTACCATATAATCTGACGGAGCAGATTCGCCGTAAAGTTTATCAAGCTTTTCTTTTGTCTCTTTTGCCGTTTTGCCTTTCAAATACTAGTGTTTAATCACTACACGAAAATCACTTTTTTCCATTTTCCAAGAAACACAAAAGTTGCTTACTTCAATCGACTACAACAAATAAACTAATCGATGAATTTGGCTAAAATTTTAACAGCTGACATTCTACAGATCGTAATTTCTAAGAAAGAAAAAGCTTTTTTGTTTGTGCCGCCATCTAGCGCTAGGTAGCTTCAATGTCAATCCGCCCTCGTATATATTATTATTTTATAATACAAATTAAATTTTTGTGATTCCTTTTTTTTAAGAAATTTTTCGAAAAATTTATTCAATATATTTAATATTTTTAGGCTTATAATAAAAAATATATTTGGAAACTATTAAAAAAAATATGACACATAGATGGCGCTGCTAGAATTTTGTCCATATGATTTCTAGTCCAACGGTGTCATATCAGATTTCCTTTGCGGCTAACTGACATCACCATTTCGGTTAACTAAACGGTCAACAAATGTATGACGCAATAAATCGTTTGCGGCATGGGATGTACGGTAATTTGCATCATACTGTTGAACCCAAGCAGCGTTCACATCAAAACCATGAAGAGCGTGCATAAGAAAATCGATTATCATTGGTGAGATAGATGTCTCCATTAACCTTAATGGGCCAGTGAAGACTCCGCTCTACAAGCCGCACCAAGCAGTCACTCGTACTAGGTGCATTGGCTTCTGTAAAACCAAATACGGCTATTCTGCTTATTAAAGTACACACCAAAATGAAAATCAGCTTCATCCAAAGAGATGATTTTTTTTTTTTTTGGCAAAATCGTCATCAATGTGCAGTTTCTCGTTGCCTCATCTTGCCCAGCGAAAACCAAGATGCTCATTCGGCTTCAGCTCTTGCACCAAATAAATTTTGTAAGACATCATACCTCATACATTAGCTGGTGCCTGAAATGTTCACTTCTTGCAAACTATGACGAGTTGATGTTAATGAATTATCACGCACACTGTCAGCTACCGCTTAAATTTTCCGGGTGTACGCACCATACGAGCACGCTTACATCTTGGCGCATTAACAGTGAAACCAATTTCACAAAATTTAGCAATAAACTTACGTATAACTGGCACGGGACTTTCTCTGCTACCAAACTTGTACGACATGTTCGTGCAATTTCGGAACAATTGTTTTTGTTTAGGAAATACATTTCCCATAAATCTCTTTGCTGCTCAAGCGTAAATCGATTCATTTCGTTGAATAGAGCTAATAGACTGAATTTTGTGATAGAATAGAATGACAAAAGTATTGTCAGATTCGTAATAAGTGCTGGTTCAAACTTAAACCGATAGGCGGTCTACCCGATATATGTCTATGGCTAAGAAAAGTGGTATTCAGTCCAAAAGATTTTATTTAAAAAAAAAACGCAAATTTTCCCCAATTTTTTTTCTCCCTTTTTTTTGTTAAGCCAATTTTAGTACCTGTCTTGTTAAACCCGCTTTTTCAGTAATGGTTACTAACAAAACAAAGAGAGGAATTACAGTATGCAGAAGAAAAGATTACTGTCAATAATGGCCTATGAAAACCTCAAGGATCATTGACTTTCAATAATAAAACAAGAAATGTAAGCGCTGCTATTTATTACAGTCAAAGAAATTAATAAATTTATTTATAAAAATGTTCACAAGACATACTCATAAACCAAATCCAAACAAATAAACATTTCGATATAATATTTATGGGAAATATTAAACACCTTAACGTCCATATATCTACACCATAATATAATTGCCAAATGGAAACAACAAAATTACTACCAACATTCCAAATGAATACACAAAAAATATGTATTGAGAGAGTGAAAGACAGAGAGAGGGAGAGAGAGAAAGAAAGAAAGTGAGAGAGATGGAGAGAAAAGGAACCTCACAGAGAGTGCTACAAATGGCACAATTAATAACACATTATATTCATCTATATTTATAGACCATTATATGTATTATTTGTATTATGTACATACATACATACATATCCATACACTTGCATTTTTACTCTATTACATAAATTGATAATACAATAACAAATACATTTATTTATACATTGAGTACTAATGTATTCTTTGCCATACAGACAATGGAATAAATAAATTTGTATGGCTTTTTTGGTCTATACGAGTACTATTTGTAAAAAATTAATATGAAACGAAAATAAAAATAAATTTTTTTAATGGCGGAAAAAATGTCAAAAAATACAACAACAACAAATAATAATAACAATAACAGCAAAAAACCACTAAAGTGCACTGAACAAAAAAAAATAAAAATAAAAAATAAAAATTAAATGTTAAAAACCAAACCAACAATGAGCATTAAATGGCAATATTTTTCTCTTACTCACTCTCCCTCCCTCTCTCTCTCCCTTTCTCTCTCTCTTTCTCTATCTATGTTTCTGTTATTTATTGATTTTGAAAATAAGCTTGATTTATGAAATTTATACTGTTCACCAACACACACCACTAATATGTACAAACAAAGTAAGATAAATGTTTATGGAGGAGAGCGTGCATTTTTACACGGAGATTTATGACAGGAGAGATAATATTTGTTGACATTTTAAATCAAATATAACAAATTTAAAAAAAACCTTTAAGCACTCCTAAGAGCTTGTGAAAATAAATGCTTAATTACAATTATGCAACAAGCAAAACTACCTTTGATATTTAGTTTTGTTAAGAAAATAAGGTTGGGCACCCCAGCGTTTATTACATCACTAAAATAAATAAACAAAAGCTGCAAGAACAACTACGCGTGCTGTTTACATATAACCAAATCTAAAGCAACAACCATTAGCAGAGATAAAATAAATAAAAATAACACAGTAACAACAACAACAAACTAACAGAAAAGAAAACAATTTGGAGAATAAACAGCAACAACAAATGCTCACGGTTTCCAAGGTCTAAAACCTGCATCATGGATTTTTGCCAAAAAGCTAGACAGTAAGACAAAGAGTATTGTTTGGCCATTATGAGACGTTTGCTTGAAGCAATACGCCGAAAGAGACCAGAATTGTGGGCAGAAAACTCGTAGATTTTGCACCATAATACCGCACCGTCGCACAGTTCCATCATGACCAGACAAAAGTGTGGCCCTGTTACTCCATTCGAAGCAACAAACCAGTACTGAAGTATATTGTTACGAAAATAAAAGTGACTAAAAATAAATAAACTACGTTAATGCCTTTGGGACTGTACGAGTATTGTGGGATTTTGGTCTATTGGTTTGTGTCAAGATTGTTAATGTGTCACCCTGGCAATGCCGTACTTATCTTTGGGTAACACAATCTTACATATATAAAATTAACGGACATTACAAAGAGGATTTAAGAGCGTTAGAGAGATTTACGAAACTTTCCAAACTGTAGAGAGTTAGGTTTATAAGAAGGCTGCCTTGCCTACGTTAGTATAGTTATCGTTTTGCAGTCATAAAGTCGTGTTTAAGCGTTAATAAAAGCGTTGTATTAGCGAATATTAAGTGCAAGATAAAAATAACTCACATATACTGAACATATTACAATGTAACAATATTAATATATGCTTAATATGTGGTGCTCTTGAGCCTTATACTTGATTTAAGGATGACTAACGAATTAATTCAAAGGATATCAATAAAAGGTTTTTTGTGAGTAGTAAGCCTAGCATAGGAAAAATTTCAATGCTAAGCAATGATCGCGACCACCACTAAGCAGAGATCTTCAGTACAGTAGTTGGCTTGAAAATCAATTGAAATAAATTAACAGATACTTTGACGAAGACAATCCCAAACAAGATAAGGTGTCTAGAGAACATGCTGATTTACTATTTAAGATCATTACCGTTATGACTTTGTCTAAAAAAATATACTTTGAGAGTCAAGTGACCCACTATTTATTTTTTTACCATTTTGTGAGCACACTGCTTCCAAAAAGCATCTCAGTTACAATCTCTTAATCAGCCTTCGTTTTCATTATTTATTAATGATTGGGTGTGGCGTAGTATAGTGGCTAGAGTGCACGCATAACAACACAAACGATCCAGGTTCAAGCCCCAGCAGACGACATGAGGAATAAAAATTTAATTTCCCTTCAGACAACTTCATCTAAAAAATAAAGAAGAAGCCCCCCTCACTGTGTCAGATATCCACAATTATGGTTTCAGGTCTGTAGGTGTAGATCTGCTGAACAAACTATAGACCGGAATGGGCACAAGCGATCCCATGGATCGCAGTATCCTGCAATAGTGGCTAGTCGATAATAACAATAATTTTAAACCTGGGGATCACAAGTTCAGGTTAAACTAAAAAGAAAATAATATGATGTGGAATGATAAAAGACCATCAGCATTAATTTGAAGTGAAGGGAAGGAAAACTAAGTTATAGCGACCATATGTTCCTTCCACCTAGTAGCTCGAATAGTAATAACTGTAATTTTAGGTTTATATGTATGTTTCTTATCTTTTCAAAGGATTTTGTACTGATATTTTAGTCAGAGATTCCTTAATTTTTTTTTAGTTTGTCTATCATGCATAGATGACCCTGGAACTAATTTTGTTGTAATTTTTTTTGCTTTAATTTCAAAACCTGAAAAACATCAGTTCAACTCGTCCATGTGATGTCTTACAATATCATTATAAAATACAGGACTTGTTTGACTTTTTTATTTAATTTTTCACAGTTAAAAAACGGAAGCAAAACAACAAAACAAAAGCAAAATAAAACACACGTAAGAATAGTGTTTGTGCATGTGTAAGAGAGTTTATTGTATGATAAGCTCGCATGTTGTTTCCTTTAATATTTAGTGTTCTTTACTTTACTTTATAGTTGACTTCAACAATTTTATTTTCTTTGCTTTCCTTCTCTTTCGAGTAAGTGCCTCAAAGCGTAACACAGTGTATGTGTGTTAGAAATATTTTCTTTGCTTTAACATTTACTTGTAGAAATGCTTTCCTTTACTAAAAACGCTCAGCATGAGTACTGACATACATTGTTTCTTTTGTTTTGTTGTTGTTGTTGTTGCTGTTATTAACATTTATTTAACTTGTTGTGTTCTTACTCCACATTATTTTTTGTTTTTTTTTTTTGTATTCTATTTATTGATTTTTGTACTCCTATGGCTGCCTTAAAGTTTTGTATTCTGCATGCGTTATATACTCTCTGTTAAGTTTCATTTACTTTATAGGGTTAATGAAAAGCTTCCGTCTATGTGTGTGCGTGCATAAATGTGAATGTTTATTTTTGTTGTATTCTATGTTACATCATTTAATAAACACTGTCAGTTGTCAGTTATTTGACAATTTTTTCTTTCGATTTAATTCACTTGCTTAGTAAGAATACACATACAAACACTTGTAAATGTTAAGCAAGTGTACATATATGGGTCATTCCATTGAAATGTTTGGCATATTAATATTAACCAGACATAATAATAATAATAATTCCCTTAACATTCCATGAAGAAACATGAGGACTTCTCTCAGTCAGTGAGCTGCAACCGATTCTATTTTTTTTTTTTTTGTCTCATACTGAATATTTTCTCAAATTTTTTTTTATTTGAAAGTACAATCCTTCCGGTTAATAATGGAAATAATTTCATTCAAATGGCTGCCTCGGCTGGCCATGCAGTAGCCTACGCGATCGGTCCAATTTTTAAGCACATTATCGATTGTGTGCAGCTGTATTTCACCAATGGCTTCACGAATATTGTCCTTTAAAGCGTCAATTGTCTCTGGCTTGTTGGCATAACACTTATCTTTGACGGCACCCCACAAATAATAGTCCAACGGTGTCAAATCGCAGCTCCTAGTTAGCCAAACGACATCAGCTCTGCGGCTGATAATGCGATCTTCAAAAACAAAGGGCAAAACATCGGGTGTAGCTTCGGCTGTATGGCACGTAGCGCCGACCTGTTGAAACCAAATGTTGCTAATATCCTCGTCTTCAATTTTTCTGAACAAAAATTCGTTCAACATGGCCCGATAACGATCGCCATTGACTGTAACGGCCACTCCTTGCTCATTTTCGAAGAAAAATGGCTCAATTATGCCTCTAGACCAAAATCCGTAACAAACAGTGACTCGTTTTGGGTGTATCGGCTTTTCAATATATGCGTGCAGGTTTTCTGTGCCCCAAATGCGACAATTTTGCTTGTTAACATACCCACTAAGATCAAAATGAACTTCATCTTAACATATCGCACACATTGAGCAACATTACCATGATTTTCAAAGTAATGTCGCAATATTTCCCAGCGTTGTTCAAGCGTATACACAATCATATTCGTTCAGCGGAAGGATAAAACTAATTATCTGTCAAACTAGACATGAGCTAAGTGTTACCATTCACGAAATAGGCACTAGTTGAATAAAGAACATTAGATGGTGGACCCTTTATGTAATACTCATAACCAGTTACTAGCTAATGTTATGAAGTGATATCATTGTTGAAAAAGCTTTTCCTTTTTCATATGCTTTGGTCTGGTATTGAACCGAGGACCTTCTTGTTGGTAGGCGGCTGCCTTACTTACCATATCACAGCCACACATTAACCAGACATATTACTTTTATTTTAGTTTTTTTATTATTTTAAAACTAACAGACAAACTTAATAAATAGGTATTAGAGTATCGATAGTTTTGTTTTTGGCTGACCATTGATAGTTTGTTTTTCACTATCAATATTATCGTCAAATTCTAAGAATAAATACGACGGCCACTAAATGTAGTCAAAGTCACATTAGCAAAAATTTGTTCGACGCAGGTTGTTGGCCGTCTATAAATTTTTATAGCGACATAAGGACACAGTTTAAAAGTTTCTTTCTATTTATTGAACTCAAATAAAGTAGGAATTGTAACTGAAATATGTTCGTACATACGATTGCGCATTTGACCCAAACAAATTAATTTTGTTTTCGTCAGACCATATAATGTTGTTCTAATTAATACGGTACAGATGTTGCTTCCGTTTGCTGAGAGATGATACATTTCGAGGACTCTTACCATAAGTCCAGCCTCCATAAGTTTTTTTTTTCTTATTGCGTGACTAGAAACAGGAGAATTAGTTCAGTTTTGAACTAATTTGATGACTTGAAGAGACTAATCTTTGAAGTACGAATTATATGTTGACCGTGGTTTTACGCTCTCTTCCCATAGTCTCTGCAGTTTTCTTCCACTGGATCTTATTAATTACTTTAGTTTTGCAGCACTTCATGGTCTGAGTAAGGATTAATCTTCCATCAAAAAACTTCAATTCATAAAATTGTATTACATTCAGGAAAAGAATAGTGTTTTTGCAAACTATCGAAACTATCGATTGCAGCTCTAACACTTGGAGTTTTCCAAATAAGCAAAAACTGTAGAAACTCACCCACTTTTCTTCGTTAAGAATTAATGTTTCTTATGAAGCTTTCTTGCAAATATCAGAAACACTTCTTTAGAATTAAAAAATAAAAATAAAAAATACTGTACAATAATCTCCTTACGTTCGTCAACTCTGTTTGATAAAAGTCTCTACTATTTTGCCATTTGCATTCAGGCTTATAAATTGTCCAGATTCAGTCCATTAGCCAATTTTCTTTTCTTTTTGTTCCTTTTTTTTATTTTCGTTTTTTTTTTTTTTTGATAAAGACTTTAAAGTAAACATTAATGCTCACCTAGTGGTTTATGCTACATTCGCACGACACCGTTTTTTTGTCATTCGCTCTCTCTTTCGTAATACAACCCCCGTTTATGACATTATCTACATAAATTTCCATATGAAATCTGTAGAGAGAATCACTTAAATTGTAAGTAATTTTATTTCTATTACCCTTTGAATTACTTTAAAATTAGTTCATCTCTAAATTTTATAAAACTCAGATCAACAGAGTTATTAGCTCATAATCAAAATGTTTTGATTATGGATTTAACATTGTAAATTTATTAAATTGGCCTCCCTAAAGTATGCAGTCAAGTACATAAAATAAACAAAAAATAAAATAAACGAAATAAAGACAACAAGAAGAACAATGGCCGCTCGCTGCATGGGCATCATATGTTAGTTTTTAAAAGATGCCGTGCGAACGGTAGAATCCAATTAAGTAATACAAGCAGAGAACGATGTAATCCGAAGTCTCATGTGAACGTAGCATTCATTACCCTATGTGTGCATTACTTCATTTATAGTATCATCTCTAATTTTAGCAAAATTTAAATCATATGAGTTAAGTATACATTTTAGCTTTTAATTAAAATGTTTTTATCATACACTTAACATTGCAAATTTATTAAATTGACCTCCCTAAAGTATGCTGTCAAGCACGAGAAATGAACAAAATATAAAAATAAAAAATAAAAAAGTGAAACAAAACAATGACTGCTCACTGCACTAATTTCATAAGCCAACAGCTAAAAACGTGCCGTGCGAATGGCAGAATCTAAATAAGTAATACAAACAGAGAACGAAGTAATCCGAAGTCTCATGCGAACATAGCATTAGTAGTGATCTCACAGAGTTAAGAAGAGTTTAGTAGTTCTAGCATTACAACAATCTTTACTTAACTGCATATTCTCTTATCAGATTTGCCATTTGTGGTAACTGGCAATGTAGTCCAATAGTCAGCACTTATTTAGTAAACACTTGTCATGTATTTCTACTTAAAATGGAAAACTACAACTTTTCTCAAATGCTGTTCAGTAGCTGTTTTGTGAAACGTAATTTATGTTTTATTTGAATAGTATTTAGCTTACTGCAAGCAATATGTACATAAATATAGATTTTCTCCTTTGTTTTCTTTTTTTTATTACCTTGACTAAGCATAATGACCTAAAAACAATTGCAATTAATTTTATAGAAAGTGGGTCAAAATTATGAAAAAAATAAATAAATAAATGGATTTCTAATTATGGGAAAAAAACAAAAAGTTTAATAAAACAAAAGCGTGGACAAATTGATAAAGGAAAACTTTTCCAATAACATTGTGAGTAAAATAACTAAAAGGGATATAGAAAACATATTAAATATTTCTGCTAATTGTTTGAAAAAAAA